>ONZH01020811.1:0-35338 GCA_900303285.1 Rhinella marina | reverse complement strand
CGAGGGATATGTGTGCAGACAGCCTATCACACCTTATATACCCACCGAGGGATATGTGTGCAGACAGCCTATCACACCTTATATACCCACCGAGGGATATGTGTGCAGACAGCCTATCACACCTTATATACCCACGAGGGATATGTGTGCAGACAGCCTATCACACCTTATATACCCACCGAGGGATATGTGTGCAGACAGCCTATCACACCTTATATACCCACCGAGGGATATGTGTGCAGACAGCCTATCACACCTTATATACCCACCGAGGGATATGTGTGCAGACAGCCTATCACACCTTATATACCCACCGAGGGATATGTGTGCAGACAGCCTATCACACCTTATATACCCACCGAGGGATATGTGTGCAGACAGCCTATCACACCTTATATACCCACCGAGGGATATGTGTGCAGACAGCCTATCACACACCTTATATACCCACCGAGGGATATGTGTGCAGACAGCCTATCACATCTTATATACCCACCGAGGGATATGTGTGCAGACAGCCTATCACACCTTATATATACTTATATACCCACCGAGGGATATGTGTGCAGACAGCCTATCACACCTTATATACCCACCGAGGGATATGTGTGCAGACAGCCTATCACACCTTATATACCCACCGAGGGATATGTGTGCAGACAGCCTATCACACCTTATATACCCACCGAGGGATATGTGTGCAGACAGCCTATCACACCTTATATACCCACCGAGGGATATGTGTGCAGACAGCCTATCACATCTTATATACCCACCGAGGGATATGTGTGCAGACAGCCTATCACACCTTATATACCCACCGAGGGATATGTGTGCAGACAGCCTATCACATCTTATATACCCACCGAGGGATATGTGTGCAGACAGCCTATCACATCTTATATACCCACCGAGGGATATGTGTGCAGACAGCCTATCACACCTTATATACCCACCGAGGGATATGTGTGTGCAGACAGCCTATCACACCTTATATACCCACCGAGGGATATGTGTGCAGACAGCCTATCACACCTTATATACCCACCGAGGGATATGTGTGCAGACAGACAGCCTATCACATCTTATATACCCACCGAGGGATATGTGTGCAGACAGCCTATCACATCTTATATACCCACCGAGGGATATGTGTGCAGACAGCCTATCACACCTTATATACCCACCGAGGGATATGTGTGCAGACAGCCTATCACACACCTTATATACCCACCGAGGGATATGTGTGCAGACAGCCTATCACACCTTATATACCCACCGAGGGATATGTGTGCAGACAGCCTATCACATCCCTTATATACCCACCGAGGGATATGTGTGCAGACAGCCTATCACATCTTATATACCCACCGAGGGATATGTGTGCAGACAGCCTATCACACACCTTATATACCCACCGAGGGATATGTGTGCAGACAGCCTATCACACCTTATATACCCACCGAGGGATATGTGTGCAGACAGCCTATCACACCTTATATACCCACCGAGGGATATGTGTGCAGACAGCCTATCACACCTTATATACCACCGAGGGATATGTGTGCAGACAGCCTATCACACCTTATATACCCACCGAGGGATATGTGTGCAGACAGCCTATCACACCTTATATACCCACCGAGGGATATGTGTGCAGACAGCCTATCACACCTTATATACCCCACCGAGGGATATGTGTGCAGACAGCCTATCACATACCTTATATACCCACCGAGGGATATGTGTGCAGACAGCCTATCACACCT
Organism: Rhinella marina; assembly: GCA_900303285.1. Classification (NCBI taxonomy): domain Eukaryota; kingdom Metazoa; phylum Chordata; class Amphibia; order Anura; family Bufonidae; genus Rhinella; species Rhinella marina. The sequence continues at coordinate 33,569 of ONZH01020811.1, read as the reverse complement.
TATATACCCACCGAGGGATATGTGTGCAGACAGCCTATCACACACCTTATATACCCACCGAGGGATATGTGTGCAGACAGCCTATCACACACCTTATATACCCACCGAGGGATATGTGTGCAGACAGCCTATCACACCTTATATACCCACCGAGGATATGTGTGCAGACAGCCTATCACATCTTATATACCACCGAGGGATATGTGTGCAGACAGCCTATCACACCTTATATACCCACCGAGGGATATGTGTGCAGACAAGCCTATCACACCTTATATATACCCACCGAGGGATATGTGTGCAGACAGCCTATCACACCTTATATACCCACCGAGGGATATGTGTGCAGACAGCCTATCACACCTTATATACCCACCGAGGGATATGTGTGCAGACAGCCTATCACACACCTTATATACCCACCGAGGGATATGTGTGCAGACAGCCTATCACACCTTATATACCCACCGAGGGATATGTGTGCAGACAGCCTATCACACCTTATATACCCACCGAGGGATATGTGTGCAGACAGCCTATCACACACCTTATATACCCACCGAGGGATATGTGTGCAGACAGCCTATCACACACCTTATATACCCACGAGGGATATGTGTGCAGACAGCCTATCACACACCTTATATACCCACCGAGGGATATGTGTGCAGACAGCCTATCACACACCTTATATACCCACCGAGGGATATGTGTGCAGACAGCCTATCACACCTTATATACCCACCGAGGGATATGTGTGCAGACAGCCTATCACATCTTATATACCCACCGAGGGATATGTGTGCAGACAGCCTATCACATCTTATATACCACCGAGGGATATGTGTGCAGACAGCCTATCACACTTATATACCCACCGAGGGATATGTGTGCAGACAGCACCGGACTTCCTCATTAATATGAAGTAGGAACTGATCTGTATGGACTCCATTCATAGGCATACAGTATTGCATTATATGTGCATACCTCATATACAAACACTGTATATTTTAGGGGGAAACAACCATTCGGATGTGGCAACTGTGATCGTCTAACCTGAGATGTGACCTGATCGCCCCCAGGTATCTGTGATGTCCAGAGTGAGATGTCATCCAGGAAATTTATAACATGACAGTCGGCAAAACGGCTGTACGTCCAGGAATATCCACACTTGACAGCAGCGTGCTCTGCCGTGTACTGGGGTCTCTATAACTTGTATTTATTGTCTTCATAAAGCCAGGATGGGGCAATTATCCCGTAATTACAGGACCACAGCGCACGCCGGACACACCTAATTGCACCCACATATGAGGGATTCGATCTGCTCTGCTTAATGGCCACATGCTCTGCTGGTCGCACAAATAAATCAGTGCGGACGCGGAAAATACAGACAGAGCTCGGTGTACACGGGGCAGAGGACTGGGCCAGACCAGTACAAAGAGCTTCATCTTTAGGGTAAAAAAAAAAACAGCCTTCAAAAACGGATAAAAGTGAGTTTTCTTGCTCCTTTTGCATAAGTGTTGGCATCCATTATCTGGTCGTTTATCCGTTTTTAATGGCCAGTTTGCAAAACAGATACATTTTGTAGGCTTTTTTCTTATTTAACCACAGTCCTGCAGTGCTGTCAGTATACATAATGCCCCCCATAGTGCCCCCTGGACATACAATGGTCCCCATAGTGCCCCCAGTTTAAGTAATGGCCCTCTTATACAGACCCCCATATCAGACCTCAAATCAGGACCCCATATCACATATCAAATCAGAACCCCTGTATTAGACCCCCATATTAGAGCTTCACATAAGACCCCCATATCGTACCTCAGATCACACCCCCATATCAGACCTCAAATCAAAACCCAAAATCAGACCTCAAATCAGAACCTCTTATCAAACCTCAGAAGAGACCTCCATCAAACCTCCATATAAGACCTTCCATATCAGACCTCAGATCAGACTCCCTTTAAACCTTCATGTCAGACCCTCAGATGAGAACGCCATTAGACCTTCAAGTCAGACCTCCATTTCAGACCACAGATCAGACCCACTTTAGATTTCCATGTCAGACAACCATTTCACTCCTCAGATCAGGTCCTCTTTACACCTCCATGTCGGACCTCTATCAGACCTCAGATCAGACCCAAAATAAATTCATTTACCTCTCCTGCTCTGCTGCTGCTGCTCTGCACGTCCGGCGCTCTCTCCTGCAGTGACCCTCCCTGATCTTCTACGGGCTCATGCTGCACTGTGACCTGACTGCGTACACCGTCAGATCATAGTTCGTGCACTACATCCTGATGCTGTACGCAGTCAGGACAGTGCAGCGTGGACCTGGAGACAAGGAGAAGACCAGGGAGGGTGAGTACAGCGCAAGTATTCCTTTAACGATATGCACTGAGTCTTATAAAGCAAAAAATACAGTAATTGGTGGTGTGCCACTAGCAAGGGGCGCCAGGTCGCAATTTTGACTGTTATGGCCACTACTACTGATGGAATGTGTGACCAAGAAACAACTTTACATGCCCAGCAATTCATTATTACGCAAGCTTAACTCCCACTTGGCCACGTTGCTTGCGGTGCAGTCGCCGCCATACTACTTAGTGGATTTTATTCCCTTTAGTGAACTGATGGCATGTGCTCAGCCTCTCTGGAACATGTCTAGCCACCATTATTTCTTTAAAAAAAGCCTTGTACGGTCATGTGGTGGAGAATATGGGCAGCTTCTTGCAATTCTTACTCACGGTGGACACATGGAGAAGTGGTTATAGGCAGGGACAGAACATGTATTGCACAGTCCACTGGGTCCATGTTTTTTGCAGCAATGGTGAAGCAGCAATGTGGCAAAGTTCTATCGACACCTCCATGTTTGTGTTCACCTGGCTCTCACACCAGGTACTTATCAAATTCCTCCACCTCCTCCTCTATGGACATTCTTCCATCCCCACCAGAAGTAGGGCAGAGCATCACTTCCACTTCCCCACTCCTTTCATATATGTAGTGAAACTTTGGCACACCATGTTGGAGCTGTTTAGCCTGGGAGAGGGTAGCCACACAGCTGACCATTTGCTACAAAGCATCAAGCAGCAAATATTCCGCTGGCTGTTACCTCGCCGTCTCCAACTGGGCAAGGTGGTCAGCGACAATGGAAACAACATCGTGGCCAACCTGAACCTGGAGGAAATAACCCATGCTCCCTGCAGGCCGCACATGATTTAGTCATGGAACGCTTTTTGAAAAAATACACACCAGCTTGTAGAGGGTGCTGGCAATGTTTAGGAGACTGTTCTTGCATTTCAGCCATTCTTATGTGGCAAGGAATTCCCTCCTGGACTTGCAGAACGGTCTGCCATTGCACTGCTTGATCCACGATGATCCAACTTTCTGGAATTCCACCTTGCACATACTAGAGCGTCTGTACGAGCAGTGGAAATCCCTGAATGAGTTCACCATGCACCTGACCACCTCAGCAGGAAGCATGTGATGTTTGGGGTCAGGCAGTGGTATATCATCAGAGCCTCCTGTCGTACACTCAGACCCTTCAAGGAGAACACCTGATGTGTCAGTAGGCTAAATAACGAAAGCCATATCCTTACCATTAAGCAGTCTGATCATTGCTGCATAACCCTGATTTTAGATCATTGCCATCAAAGCAAAATGGGGGAATGTTTTCCTGTTGGCAAAAGGAAGACCAAATTGCTTTATTTCCAGGATACACTGTGTACGCAGCTTGCCACAGATTTCGTCGAGAAGACATCTACCACATTCGTGTCTTACCAGGAGGCCCCACACAGGGTCACCCACCTCCCATCATCTCTACTACCACAGGGAACAGAACCTGCAGCAGCAGCCAGGTCAGTGTCATCAACATGATGAAGACATTTTTCAGTGTGACGCACCATTTGTCAAAATGAATGAAGCATAGATTCAGGAGGATTTTCACACTCCTCCGGCTGAGGCTGATGAAAAGATCTGCCCTTGCAGAGAGAGCCCCATCATGTCACTGCTGCTGTCTGCCTGCCTGCCATCATGTTCTGTACAATATGACTACTACTCCTTGCTGCTAATTCCCCTACTGTTACTACTATTAGCGTTAAACAGCCGCCACTACTACTACTTCTAAACAGTCGCAAATACATCTGCTGCCTTGTATGTTCCTGCTATGCTGCTTCTGCTGCCATTACTATTGTGGCCACATGCATCTTATTACCATACCCTTTCCACATCTACACTGCACTGCTGGTGCAGTCACTGTGTACATACATTACTTATCCTGTACTGATCCTGAGTTACATCCTGTATTATACTCCAGAGCCGCACTCACTATTCTGCTGGTGCAGTCACTGTGTACATACATTACTTATCCTGTACTGATCCTGAGTTACATCCTGTATTATACTCCAGAGCTGCACTCACTATTCTGCTGGTGGGGTCACTGTGTACATACATTACTTATCCTGTACTGATCCTGAGTTACATCCTGTATTGTACTCCAGAGCTGCACTCACTATTCTGCTGGTGCAGTCACTGTGTACATACATTACTTATCCTGTACTGATCCTGAGTTACATCCTGTATTATACTCCAGAGCCGCACTCACTATTCTGCTGGTGCAGTCACTGTGTACATACATTACTTATCCTGTACTGATCCTGAGTTACATCCTGTATTATACTCCAGAGCCGCACTCACTATTCTGCTGGTGCAGTCACTGTGTACATACATTTACTTATCCTGTACTGATCCTGAGTTACATCCTGTATTATACTTCCAGAGCTGCCACTCACTATTCTGCTGGTGCAGTCACTGTGTACATACATTACTTATCCTGTACTGATCCTGAGTTACATCCTGTATTATACTCCAGAGCTGCACTCACTATTCTGCTGGCTGCAGTCACTGTGTACATACATACTTATCCTGTACTGATCCTGAGTTACATCCTGTATTATACTCCAGAGCTGCACTCACTATTCTGCTGGTGCAGTCACTGTGTACATACATTACTTATCCTGTACTGATCCTGAGTTACATCCTTTATTATACTCCAGAGCTGCACTCACTATTCTGCTGGTGCAGTCCACTGTGTACATACATTACTTATCCTGTACTGATCCTGAGTTACATCCTGTATTATACTCCAGAGCCGCACTCACTATTCTGCTGGTGCAGTCACTGTGTACATACATTACTTATCCTGTACTGATCCTGAGTTACATCCTGTATTATACTCCAGAGCTGTACTCACTATTCTGCTGGTGCAGTCACTGTTACATACATTACTTATCTTGTACTTGATCCTGAGTTTACATCCTGTATTATACTCCAGAGCTGCACTCACTATTCTGCTGGTGCAGTCACTGTGTACATACATTACTTATCCTGTACTGATCCTGAGTTACATCCTTTATTATACTCCAGACCTGCACTCACTATTCTGCTGGTGCAGTCACTGTGTACATACATTACTTATCCTGTACTGATCCTGAGTTACATTCTGTATTATACTCCAGAGCTGCACTCACTATTCTGCTGGTGCAGTCACTGTGTACGGTATGGGACTCTATTGGTGCCGTATTATTATAGATTTCCGGTCCTTAGACTCCAGCACTCAGTGATACGTATAGATAGTAATTGTTACTTTGTTGCAGAGCTCCAGTTCTAGGTGACATATTATCACTTCAGTGGGGACATCAGGTTAGTTGGACGCTCCTGCTGCCTGCGCTATCACACTACTCCACCTGCGCCTGCCTGCTCAGCGCCTTCCGTGTATCTGATGCATTAATTGAAAGCTACAGATGCTTGTTTGTGATAGGGGCGTGCGAGGCTGGGGCGCCCGCCGGGGTAGGGTTACCTGCTCTGCTTGTCCTGATAATTAAGTGACAATTGATCGGACAGAGGGCGAGACGGACGTGACCGCTGCTCCGCAGAGGGATCCTTCACAGCGGCGGCAGAGTCGCTCGTCCTCCTCCCGCGCCAGCCTGTGCCCAAGTCATTAAGAAATTATTGATGCAGCTTAAAGACGGAGGCTAATAGTGAACTTGTCCCGGGGAGGGGGAGGGGCGCGGGAAGAGGCTTTCATGAAACATTCAAAGACAGCACTTGTTAAATTTAATTGGGAGAAACCAGATTCCCTGTCTCACCGCCCGCGCCGTGTTGGCTTTTACTTAAGAAGTCAAGTGACAACCGAGTCTATGTTTACTTTCTGCGGATCACCCCGCCGCGCTCCCCCCCACACACAATCCAATTTCAATGGCCTACTCCCTGAATAATTCAGCGCATTATCAAGTACCGTCACCTGCACTTATCTCACCCAGACCTGTCCCGAAATCTAGACGTCCCCACAGGCTCATCACCGAACCCAGGAGCCGCTAAGCTGTTCATGTGTTACTGCTGACAACCTGCCTCTGTATCATGTCTGAGAGGTTGTCACAGCCCCGCCCCCTGCTGATGACATCACTGATATAATGACATGTGATCAGACATGAGATCCACACACCTTATACTACAGGAACATCTATTCAAATATTACTGCTGACAATCATGTATGAGAGGTTGTCACAGCTCCGCCCCCTGTTAGTGACATGACATACCTCCCAACTGTTCCGGAGCCAGCAGGACAGTCCTGGATTTCAGTGGCTGTCCCGGTACAGGGGAGGCATGCTCCGCTTTCCGCCAGCTGTCCCTACATCCGTAGGACGCAGAGATAGGTGCCACAGTGAAACAGAGAGCCGACATCGGCATCCGCTCTTTGCTTCACTAACGCTTCCCCTGCTGGCTCTCCATACCTCTGGTCTGGGAGGGGGCGTGGCTGGCAGTCAGCCTCGGCCCCACCCCCTCCAGACTAGAGAAGCCTATGCCCTGCTGCTGATGCTGATGCTGCAAGGAAGAAGGTAAGTATGTGGTGTTTATTTTTTTTTTTCTTTCTGTGGGGGGCACAATGTGGGCATATTACTGGGGCACAACATATTACTGGGGGGCACAATGAGGGCATATTACTGGGGCACAACATATTACTGGGGGGCACAATGTGGGCATATTACAGGGGGGCACAATGTGGGCATATTACAGGGGGGCACCAATATGGGCATATTACTGGGGGACACAATGTAGTCATATTACTGGGGACACAATGTAGTCATGTTACTGGGGGATACAATATGGGTATATTACTGGGGGGCACAATGTGGCCATATTACCGGGGGACACAATGTAGTCACATTACTGGGGGGACAACATATTACTGGGGATACAATATGGGCATATTACTGGGGAGGCACAATGTGGCCATATTACTGGGGGACATAGCTGGGCATATTACTGGGGGCACAATGTGGGCATATTACTGGGGGGGCACAATGTGGCCATATTACTGGGGGACATAGCTGGGCATATTACTGGGGGCACAATATGGGCATATTACTGGGGAGGCACAATGTGGCCATATTACTGGGGGCACAATGTGGGCATATTACTGGGGGCACAATGTGGGCATATTACTGGGGGCACAATGTGGGCATATTACTGGGGGCACAATGTGGGCATATTACTGGGGGCACAATGTGGGCATATTACTGGGGGCACAGCTGAGCATAAATACTGTGTGGTGGCGTGAAGGGGGAATAATTGCTATGTGGGAGCATTAAGGGGACTGGTTGGGATTAGATGTATAGTTAGGTTTTGGGCGGAGTTAGAGGTGTGGCCTAGTGCAGAAGCGCGCCGCAAAATGTGTCCCTCTTTCATGGTTTGTGAAGTTGGGAGGTATGACATCACACTGGTATCATTACAAATCAGCTACAAATTAACCCCTTAGAGGCCGCCAATACACTTTTTTACGGCAGCCTAGTCTAAGGTCTGCAGTGCAGCGGAGAGCAGGATCTCAGGACTCGCATGACATGATGGGCTCCTGTTCTAATGGCAGAATTGGCACAAGTGCCAATCCCAGACATTTAACCCCTTAGATGCCCTGTTCAATATCTAACACGGCATCTAAGCAGTTTCAAAGGGAGAAGGCTATATCTGTCAGGCATCGGCACTGCCACGAATGAGACTGCGGTGTCAGGGGTACCAATGTCTCCATAATGAAGGCCCCCAGGTCTGCACTCAGTATATGCCCATCAGGCTGTGCCAGAGACGCAGTCTAAAAGGTTGCCTGTCAGTATAGTATTGATAGTATACACTCACCGGCCACTTTATTAGGTACACCATGCTAGTAACGGGTTGGACCCCCTTTTGCCTTCAGAACTGCCTCAATTCTTCGTGGCATAGATTCAACAAGGTGCTGGAAGCATTCCTCAGAGATTTTGGTCCATATTGACATGATGGCATCACACAGTTGCCGCAGATTTGTCGGCTGTACATCCATGATGCGAATCTCCCGTTCCACCACATCCCAAAGATGCTCTATTGGATTGAGATCTGGTGACTGTGGAGGCCATTTGAGTACAGTGAACTCATTGTCATGTTCAAGAAACCAGTCTGAGATGATTCCAGCTTTATGACATGGCGCATTATCCTGCTGAAAGTAGCCATCAGATGTTGGGTACATTGTGGTCATAAAGGGATGGACATGGTCAGCAACAATACTCAGGTAGGCTGTGGCGTTGCAACGATGCTCAATTGGTACCAAGGGGCCCAAAGAGTGCCAAGAAAATATTCCCCACACCATGACACCACCACCACCAGCTTGAACCGTTGATACAAGGCAGGATGGATCCATGCTTTCATGTTGTTGACGCCAAATTCTGACCCTACCATCCGAATGTCGCAGCAGAAATCGAGACTCATCAGACCAGGCAACGTTTTTTCCAATCTTCTACTGTCCAATTTCGATGAGCTTGTGCAAATTGTAGCCTCAGTTTCCTGTTCTTAGCTGAAAGGAGTGGCACCCGGTGTGGTCTTCTGCTGCTGTAGCCCATCTGCCTCAAAGTTCGACGTACTGTGCGTTCAGAGATGCTCTTCTGCCTACCTTGGTTGTAACGGGTGGCAATTTGAGTCACTGTTGCCTTTCTATCAGCTCGAACCAGTCTGCCCATTCTCCTCTGACCTCTGGCATCAACAAGGCATTTCCGCCCACAGAACTGCCGCTCACTGGATGTTTTTTCTTTTTCGGACCATTCTCTGTAAACCCTAGAGATGGTTGTGCGTGAAAATCCCAGTAGATCAGCAGTTTCTGAAATACTCAGACCAGCCCTTCTGGCACCAACAACCATGCCACGTTCAAAGGCACTCAAATCACCTTTCTTCCCCATACTGATGCTCGGTTTGAACTGCAGGAGATTGTCTTGACCATGTCTACATGCCTAAATGCACTGAGTTGCCGCCATGTGATTGGCTGATTAGAAATTAAGTGTTAACGAGCAGTTGGACAGGTGTACCTAATAAAGTGGCTGGTGAGTGTAATACACTGTACTACATAAGTAATACAGTGTATTATAGATAAGTAATACAGTGTATTATAGAAGTGATCAGAAAATCACCTGTCAAAGACCTCTTGTGGGACTAATAAATGGTAAAAATAAAAGTGAAATAAAGTTTTATTAACCCCTTCTAGAATGCAATATATGTTCCGTGAAAGTCAAGTCTAGAATATGGCCATGGCTCATGAGAGCAGCGGGTGTCATAGACACCAGGTTTCTGCTGATCACAGACAATTAAACCCCCAGATGCCATGGTCAATTGTGTGCCCGGATGGCTTCCCTGTTCATTCTCCTTATGAACGCTCGAAGCTGCCACATCAATAGAAATGTATTGAGTCTCCCATAGACTGCAATGAATTACTATTGCAGTCGATGGGAGATTCAATACATTTCTATTGAACCCTGTCACAGGAAGGCCTCCATACCAATGTATTGCTCTAGTAGACTTTCTAAGGCCTTTCCAGACTTCTCTGAAGATCACATGTGCAAGTCTCCTAGAGATTTAAAAAATGGCTTAAAAAAGTAAAAAGTAAAATAACGTTTTTAAACATACAAAAATTTTTTTACAAAACTATAAAAATTCTTCATAATAACAAAACTAAGCAATAAAAAACATCATAGGTATCTCCATGTCCCAAAATACCAAAACCTATTAAAACATTAACATATTTATCCCGTAGAGTAAATGCCGTAATGGGAAAAAATCAAAATAGCCGATTCTCAATTTTTTGGTCGCTTTACTTCTCAAAAAGATTGAATAAAAACTCATGCACACTCCCAAATGGTATCAATAAAAAAATACAGATAGACATAACAATCATAAAGTTATGGGAATATGACAATGAAAGAAAAAGGTTTTATTTTTTTCCCGGTATTGAAACACAAGAAAAACAATATAAATGTGGTATCGCTGTAACCGTACCGGCCATACCGCCATAAGAAACACCATAAAAACCAAACTCAAAACTATGGCGGAATTGAATTTGTTTTTCCATTTTCACCACATTTTGGATTTTTGTTCCCGCTTCCCACTACATCGTACGTAATATTAAATGGCGCCATTAGAAAGTACAACTTGTCCCGCAAAAAAAACAAACCCTCATACGGCTATGTGAATGGAAAATGATGGCTCCCGGAAGGCAGAGAGTGAAAAAGTGCCTGACCGGGAGAGGGTTAAAAAAAATCTCCAATTCAAAAAAAAAAAATCCTTTTTCCATTATTTTTGCATTGAAAAAATGCTTTTCAATGAAAAAAGTTGCAAAAATTAAATTTCCTCCATATATTTGGCATCACCGCATCTGTAATCTGTAAACAATTATCATGTCATTTATCCCACACAAAGAACAGCGTAAAAAAAATGCCCCCCAAAATACAAAGCCAGGATTGCCGTGTTTTTTTTTTTTAATGGGTTTTTATTCTGAAAAAGAAAAAAAATCCAAATAAACAACATAATCGTAATCTAGTTGTACTGACCCAGAGAGTAAAGTTATTGTGTTAATTATGCTGCAAAATGTACAATGTTAATACTCAATAGTATTGATTTTTTTCCCAAACACCCATTCCCCCCCCCCCGGTCCAAACCCCTCTTGTTTCACTCCAGAATCCGCTGTATCCTCCAGACCCTTGGCCCCTCCAGACATCTCTTTATCCTATGAACAGCTTTGTCTTCCAGCAGATTTCTCTGTCCCTGTCCACACTCTTCTGTCCCTTCCAGAAATCTCTGCCTTCCTCCAGACACCCCTTTCCTCCCTCCAGCCTCCTCTATCCCCTCCAGACTCCTTAGTCCCCTTCAGACTCTTGCCCCCTCCAAAGTCTGTCAGTGTCCATACTCCTTTGTCCCCTCTAGACTGCTCTGCCCCCTCGAGACTCCTCTGTAAGTGTGTAGACTCCTCTGTCCCCTCCACCTTTTGTTCTCTACAGACACCTTTATTTTCTCCAGATCCTCTAGACCTCTCAGTCCCCTCCAGACTCCCATAATTCCATCCAGTACCCTCCAGACTGCTCTGTCCCTGTCCAGATTCCTCTGTCTCTTCCAGACATCTCTGTCCATCTCCAGACACCTTTATTTGCTCTACACTCCTCTGTCCCCTTCAGACCCGTCAGTCCTCTCTAGAGTCCTCTGTCCCCTTCAGATTCCTCTGTCATTTTCAGACTTCTCTTTCTCCTCCACTACTTTTTCTCCCCAGACACCTTTCTTTTCTCCAGACTCTCGTGTGCCCTCCAGAGTCCTCTGTCCCCTTCATACCCCTCTGTCCCTTCCAGACTATTCTGGTCCCTCCAGACTCCTCTGTCCCCTCCAGACATCTCAGTGCCCTCCAAACTCTTCTGTTTCCCTCCAAACTCTTCTGTTTCTTCAAGGCTCCTTTGTGTCCTCCAGGCTGCTCTGTCTCTGTCCAGACTCCTCAGTCCCCTCCAGACTCCTCTATATCCTCATCCAAACTCCTATGTCCCCTCTAAACACTTTTTTTATTTTCTCGACTCCTCTGTCCCCTTCAGACCCCTCTGTTTCTTCCAGACTCCTCTGTCAGTATTCAGACTCCTCAGTCCTTTCCAGACACTTTTTCCTCACCAGACATCTTTATTTTCTCCAGACTCTTCTGTGCCCTCTGGACCTCTCAGTCCTTCCAGGCACCTCTCTCCTCTTCAAACCCCTCTGTCCCTTCCAGACTCTGGTCCCCTTCCAGAGTCCTCTGTTTCCCTCTAGAATCCAATGTATCCTCCAGACTCCTTCCTCCCCAGACATCTCTATTCCCTCTGGGCTACTTTGTATCCCCCAGACTTCTCTGTCTCCATCCAGAATCTTCTTTCCCCTCCGCACATCTTTGTCCTCCTCCCGAAAACTTTGGGTCACATTTATTAAGACCGGCATTTTAGACCTCTCTGTCCCCTTCAAACTCCCTCCCTCCCTTTTTCCTATCCAGAACCCTCTTTTTCCTCCCTAGACCACTCTGCCCCCCCCCCCCAGGCTCCTCTGTCCCACTACAGACTCCTATGTTCCCCTTCACACCCTTCTAGCATCCTCTAGAGTCCTCTATCTCTTCCAGACTCCTCTGCCGCCCCTTCCCCACAGATTTCTCAGACAGTGACTTATCTCCTACAGTCACAAAGGATCAGTCATATATTTCCTTCAGGGGACAGCCTGATGACCGCCATACGTATTTCCTATTAGGTTCGGCCAACATTTAACTGGTAAGAGTATCTTATAGAACAACGTATGGAATGGGATCAGTGGATGACGCCTCTCCATATACAGTACAGACCAAAAGTTTGGACACACCTTCTCATTCAAAGAGTTTTCTGTATTTTCATGACTATGATAATTGTAGATTCACACTGAAGGCATCAAAACTATGAATTAACACATGTGGAATTATATACGTAACAAAAAAGTGTGAAACAACTGAAAATATGTCTTATATTCTAGGTTCTTCTAAGTAGCCACCTTTTGCTTTGATTACTGCTTTGCACACTCTTGGCATTCTCTTGATGAGCTTCAAGAGGTAGTCACCTGAAATGGTTTTCACTTCACAGGTGTGCCCTGTCAGGTTTAATAAGTGGGATTTCTTCCCTTATAAATGGGGTTGGGACCATGAGTTGTGTTGGGCAGAAGTCAGGAGGATACACAGCTGATAGTCCTACTGAATAGACTGTTAGAATTTGTATTATGGCAAGAAAAAAGCAGCTAAGTAAAGAAAAACGAGCGGCCATCATTACATAAGAAATGAAGGTCAGTCAGTCCGAAAAAATGGGAAACTTTAAAAGTGTCCCCAAGTGCAGTCGCAAAAACCATCAAGCGCTACAAAGAAATTGTCTGACATGAGGACCGCCCCAGGAAAGGAAGACCAAGAGTCACCTCTGCTGCGGAGGAGAAGTTCATCCGAGTCACCAGCCTCAGATACGCCTCTCCATACGCCTCTCCATACACCTCTCCATACACCTCTCCATACACTTCTCCATACACCTCTCCATACACCTCTCCATACACTTCTCCATACACTTCTCCATACACCTCTCCATACACCTCTCCATACACCTCTCCAGACACCTCTCCAGACACCTCTCCATCCATACACCTCTCCATACACCTCTCCATACACTTCTCCATACACCTCTCCAGACACCTCTCCATACACTTCTCCATACACCTCTCCATACACTTCTCCATACACCTCTCCATACACTTCTCCATACACTTCTCCATACACCTCTCCATTACACCTCTCCATACACCTCTCCAGACACCTCTCCAGACACCTCTCCATACACTTCTCCATACACCTCTCCATACACCTCTCCATACACCTCTCCATATACCTCTCCAGACACCTCTCCAGACACCTCTCCATACACTTCTCCATACACCTCTCCATACACTTCTCCATACACCTCTCCATACACTTCTCCATACACTTCTCCATACACCTCTCCATACACCTCTTCATACACCTCTGCATACACCTCTCCATATACCTCTCCAGACACCTCTCCAGACACCTCTCCAGACACCTCTCCATACACTTCTCCATACACCTCTCCATACACTTCTCCATACACCTCTCCATACACCTCTCCATACACCTCTCCATACACCTCCCCATACACCTTTCATGCTCCGCTGATGTACTACTATGTCTGAGGTCACAAAGGGATTCCATTCCCAATCCACATTTAGGCTCCATCAGTGGGGAGGACCATGAGGCCTAGGTGGGGATGGCTTAATAGAGAGAATTATTTAGTACCGCGTGCCCATACATTGTTAATGGCAGCATCAAAATTAACAATACAGACCGACTATACTGTGCGCTTCTCATTAAATTATAGACCGCAGGACTGTGACAAGACTGCGCTGTGTGGTCGTACCCTAGCAGCCCCGCACTGCATCCCCCTTAAACACTGAAGATGCATGGCTGCAGCAGTGAGAAGTATACCACCAGTACTTTACAGGGGGGGCTGTGGATGGCTGCCGGGATACACAGCGAGCCCAGAAGGAGGAGAGAAGAGGATAGGATAGAAGTTATAGAAGCAAGATGGTGGTTGTAGTACTCATTCACTCTGTTGCTCCAGTGATAGGAAGGGTGCACCTTTTCTTCCCTTTGGGTACATCTTGGTTCTTGGGAGTCACCTGTATGATAAAAATCTGTGTGCCCTTAATGTTGGTGGTTTTGAGGTGCAAGGCAGGGTTCCTCGATGCTGCTGCAGATATCGGTGCAGGAAATAATGAGGTCAGTTTAACAGCAAACAATTCTTTACAGAAGATTCTAGTTTAAGCAGATCAATAGTAATTCTCATTATGCACGGACTGGTAGATGTTACACAAATGCACTTTCCACAGTTCTAACAGGTGACATGGCTGGTCACCAGCAAAGGTAGTTAATAAGCCAATGTGTTTCCTGAAAGCAATTCTCACACTGCGCTTCTGTAGCTGAACTGGGTGCAAAACTTCCTCTTGCTGCAATGCAACCTCAGGGCAGACCCTAAGATCAGAGTAAGCTCTGCACCTTCTCTTCTCTGTACCTGTCCTCTGCTGGATGCGGATGTACTCTTACACAGATCTATATCCAGACACCAGAAGAAAACTCCTGAACAAAGAAGCTGTAGCATCTAAACAGTTCCTCTTTAGATGTCTTATCTCCACAGAACTTCTACTCTGCACCTCTCTCTTTACTTCTGGCCTGCTTTTCCAAGTATATAAAGTTCTGGCCCTGGCTGGCACCTAATCCAGGGCTGGCTACTCTGTCAGCTCTTACATTTTACTTCAGCTCACTTCTCGGGCTAGATTCAGACTATCTGAAACAGGTCTGGAAATGGACTATACTGGTCTAAACTGGACTAACCTCTCCTCTCTATATAGAGATGGTGACAACAGCCCCATCTACTGGTGGATGCGAATATAGCCTATTAACACATTTACATATACAGAAATGCATTCTCAATACAAAAATACACTTTTAACCCCTCTTTGGTGTACTGCTACGCTGCATTGTAATGTGGCAGATTTAGAGTCCATTCACACATGGACCCGCAAAACATGGATACCGCATCTTTTGTGGCCCCATTGAAAATGAATGGGTCCTCACCAGATGCAGACCCATTTTGCAGACGTGTTAATGGACTTTTACACTGCACCCCTTCCACCAAAAACTACAGCCACTGACCCCCCCGCAACCTTCCCTTCGATGACTTACCCCTTGCAGAAGAAAAGTGCTGAGTGGGCCCAGCTGTTTAGGACACTGCTGGAAGTCGAATGCGACATCTAAAATTGGTTGGTGGATGCAATGTCATGGGTCAGATTAGCTAACAGGCAGAGTTATGTTATCTCTGCCTTCCCTGCACACGAGCAGAGGAGGTCTTCATATGGTTATGGACTCATGCACACCAGTGTAATGGCTCCTCAGGATGGCAATACAATTGAATCTAATGCACTGCAAGAGCTGAAGGACCTGTGGTGATATAATTGGTCATGTGATCAGTTCTAAATGTAGTAGCTGAAAAGGACCTGCAATGATGTCACCATCATGTGACCAGTGCAAGAGAGGATGGTGCTGAGCAGTGAAAAGATGTCCCAGGAACAAGCTGTGGTGATGTCTGCTACATGAGAGGTAAGTGAAGGGAGAGGCAAAGCAATGCTGGGAGTTGTAGTTATTTAACTGGGACTGTATGTTATGGTAGAAGGGAGGGATGTTACTATCATGGGACTGTATGTTGGAGGTGGTTTGGGCAGGGTTATGTTATTTACATGGGACTGTATGTTGATGGCAGCTGTGGGAGGCAGTGATGTTATTTACATGGTACTGTATGTTGATGGTGGCTGTGGGAGAAAGTGTTATTTACATGGGACTTATGTTGCTGGCGGCTTTGGGACAAAGTGATGTTATTTACATGGGACTGTATGTTGATGGTGGCTGTGGGAGGGGGTGATGTTATTTACATGGGATTCCATGTTGAAGGTGGCTGTTGGAGGAAGTGATGTCATTTACATGGGACTGTATGTTGATTGTGGCTATGGGAGGGAGTGATGTTATTTACATGGGACTGTATGTTGAAGGTAGCTGGGAAGTAGGTGGAATTATTTACATGGGACTGTATGTTGAAGGCAGCTAGAGAGGGGGTGATGTTATTTACGTGGGACTGTATATTGGAGGGGGCAGGAGAGATGGTGTGATGTTATTTACATGGGACTGTATTTTGGAGGGGCTGAAGGGAGGAAAGTGATGTTATTTACATGGGACTGTATTTTGGAAGGAGCTGTAGATAGAGAGGGATGTTATTTACATGGGGCTATACACTCACCGGCCACTTTATTAGGTACACCATGCTAGTAACGGGTTGGACCCCCTTTTGCCTTCAGAACTGCCTCAATTCTTCGTGGCATAGATTCAACAAGGTGCTGGAAGCATTCCTCAGAGATTTTGGTCCATATTGACATGATGGCATCACACAGTTGCCGCAGATTTGTCGGCTGCACATCCATGATGCGAATCTCCCGTTCCACCACATCCCAAAGATGCTCTATTGGATTGAGATCTGGTGACTGTGGAGGCCATTTGAGTACAGTGAACTCATTGTCATGTTCAAGAAACCAGTCTGAGATGATTCCAGCTTTATGACATGGCGCATTATCCTGCTGAAAGTAGCCATCAGATGTTGGGTACATTGTGGTCATAAAGGGATGGACATGGTCAGCAACAATACTCAGGTAGGCTGTGGCGTTGCAACGATGCTCAATTGGTACCAAGGGGCCCAAAGAGTGCCAAGAAAATATTCCCCACACCATGACACCACCACCACCAGCTTGAACCGTTGATACAAGGCAGGATGGATCCATGCTTTCATGTTGTTGACGCCAAATTCTGACCCTACCATCCGAATATCGCAGCAGAAATCGAGACTCATCAGACCAGGCAACGTTTTTCCAATCTTCTACTGTCCAATTTCGATGAGCTTGTGCAAATTGTAGCCTCAGTTCCTGTTCTTAGCTGAAAGGAGTGGCACCCGGTGTGGTCTTCTGCTGCTGTAGCCCATCTGCCTCAAAGTTCGACGTACTGTGCGTTCAGAGATGCTCTTCTGCCTACCTTGGTTGTAACGGGTGGCAATTTGAGTCACTGTTGCCTTTCTATCAGCTCGAACCAGTCTGCCCATTCTCCTCTGACCTCTGGCATCAACAAGGCATTTCCGCCCACAGAACTGCCGCTCACTGGATGTTTTTTCTTTTTCGGACCATTCTCTGTAAACCCTAGAGATGGTTGTGCGTGAAAATCCCAGTAGATCAGCAGTTTCTGAAATACTCAGACCAGCCCTTCTGGCACCAACAACCATGCCACGTTCAAAAGCACTCAAATCACCTTTCTTCCCCATACTGATGCTCGGTTTGAACTGCAGGAGATTGTCTTGACCATGTCTACATGCCTAAATGCACTGAGTTGCCGCCATGTGATTGGCTGATTAGAAATTAAGTGTTAACGAGCAGTTGGACAGGTGTACCTAATAAAGTGGCCGGTGAGTGTATATTGGAGGGGGCTGGAGAGATGGTGTGATGTTATTTGCACGGGACTCTATGGCAGACGGAGGGAAATAGCGTTATTTACATGGGACTGTATGGTGGAGGGGCTGAGGAATTATAATTTCTGAAGACACTAAAGGGAGGAATATAACTACAGCATGCACTTCAGGGTGAGCATTATAACAGTAGGGGGTGATATAAATACTAGGGGCACTATGGGGGTATTATGCATCCAGGGGACACTATAGGCATTCTTATTACTACTGGGGGCTCTATAGGAGGGACTTATAGATCCACCTTATTTCTACTAAGAGCACTATGGGGGCCTTATTACTATTGAGGGGTCTGTGGAGAGCTTTGTTATCACTGGGGGAACAATAGGAGGCCTTATTACTACTGGGGGCTCTGTGAGGGCATTATTAATACTGGAGGACTCTTCTAATAATGGAGGCACTCTTGTGGAGCATTATCACTGCTGGGGGCACTGTAGGGGGCAGTATTACTGATGAGGGCATTCTAGAAGGGAATTACTATTGGTAGGACTAATACTATGATGGGCACCAATATTTCTTCAGGATAGTATTTGGAGGTACTGGGGGGCACAGCGAGCAGCAGTATAACACTGTGGGGGCTCCAGGCTGTATAGCAGGGGTGAGTCGAGGGTCGATATAGAGAATTGGGCCATACTCATTGGGGCTTGGGCCCCTGCTCAGCGCCCATATTGCGGACTGTAAAGAGCAGGTCCGCAATACACAGGCAGTGGCCGTGTGCACTCTGTGCTGCAGATGTGGACCCTTTGACTTGAATAGATCCGTGATCCCCAAGATACGACCGAAGATAGGGCTTCATTTATCTTTTGAGGAGTGGAGGGGATCGGGAGCACTACGAAGTGGTCCTGCAGGCTTTTTGATCCGTGCCTAAGCCCCCATGTTCGATCTTTTGCCGTATCTTGCAGATCCTGGACCCCATGTGCTCTGTTATCAGGGATCGTCTGAGCTGCAGATGAAGATCTTATCCCTTCATCCTCTGCTCGGTGCACTTGGCCTCAGCCTCCACCCTGGATGTATGGCTCAGACATGGCTCCACACCGGTTCTGTGCAGACCACAGACATGGTACCACTATTACTGGGCAGTGATGGGGTATATGATTCTGGCCACGTCTCGTGGTCCCGGCTGCAGACGTTCCGGATCATCTTGAAATGTTTTGTTATAGAGTTTTCTCAGAGCACCCAAACATATGGCGCCAACAACAACACGGCCTCATTACATCTGGGATCCAGGTGTTGCTGAGCCAATTACCGAGCCGAGTGTGAACGCACATTTCCAACCTGCCAGCAAGCGCTTATATAAGACCCCGCATGTGAAATCTGCCCCCCGCCCCAGATCATACCAATTAATCTATGAAACTTCAGTCTCGTTAGCCAATTGTGAAAATCAATTAGTAAGAGAGTCAGCGTTTCAGGAACTTGTGATTATGCAAATCCAACGCCATGGCGCGTCCTATGGAGAGTTCCCCCTATGGCCAATTTCATGCTTGTGACGGATGTGAATGCAGTGATAGCTCATCCCTGTAGCTGGAAAGCAAAGGATTCTGGGAGGGACGTCAACTTCAAAAGTCGCACGGGATGCGAGCGAGCGAGGCGTGCAGCAGTGTCTTGTCAATGCCGGGTGCTGGCTCCCTTACTAGTTATATATAGGACACAGGCGGTGCAGGATTACCTCGGGCTCAGGCACACGATCCGCGGATCCACAAAAACACGGATACGGACCGTGTGCATTCTGCATTTTGCAAAACGGAACGTCCGTCCCATAATAGAACAGTCTTATCCTTGTCCGTAAAATGACAAGAATAGGACTTGTTCTACATTTTTGCGGATGCAACGTTACGGACATATGGATGAGGACAACACATGGTGTGCTGTCCACTTTTTTTTGCGGCCTCACTGAAGTGAATGGGTCAACATCCAACCCGCCAAAAATGTGGATCAGATGCAGACAAAAAAATACATTGGTCTGCATGAGCCCTTAAAAGGTGGAAACCATCAGCAAATAGGCCGACCGGGGAACGCCAGGACTGATTCCGGACCTGTTCATGGTGTAACATGGTCATATGACAACAGAAAAACATGGCTGATTTCTTTTTTCTAATAACAGCGCCACACCTGGCCACAGGTTGTATGTGGTATTGCAGCTCAAGTTAATTCACTTCAGTGGAGCTGATCTTGAAGGAAAGCAGCCAAATCTTTCTAATCTCGGACAACCCTATTAACTTGTCCCTGTGAGGGGAAGGGCCAGAGGGGCGACCCCATGAGAATGCAGCGTAGATTTACAGACTGAGCGGACATGCTGTATTATGGGGTGCTCTGCATTCTGTTAAAACATGGGAGGTACAGAGACCGTCACCCCTAATAATCATAGATTAATCTAAGCTGCAGCCAAATATTCGCAAACAGATCGGCGGTCATTTACAAAGGATAGCTTTTTACGCTGATCTTTGTTTCCCCTCTGCACTGCTGGAGGATTTGCCTAATTTATGACGAGACGCGCACCTCCCTGACTGGAGTAGTTATAAAACTTCATTCACACGTCCGTGTCCATTCTCAAATCCTTGAGGAGGTGGTCAGTGATGCATCCATGAAGGGTCCATGTGTCCGTTTTTGCACAGCTAAAAAATAATTCTCTAAAGCCTCTCTTCCTAATGATCGGTTAAACACGGATGGCATTCGTGCTGCAGCCATGGTTTTCAGGGACCCATAGACTATAATGGGCGTCATGGATCCATGAACACAAATAGACAAAATAGAGCATGCATCCGGGCTGAAAAACCGGACCCATGGACCGTGCGAAAACTCTGATGTGTGAATACACACAGTAAAATGAATGGGGATGTTCCTGTCCGTGGAACACTGACGTCTGAATAACGATTAACTCCTCTATTATTCCTGTTTTCAGGCATAAATCATAATAGATGTGCAAGAGCCGAAGTCCCAGCTCCGGCCCTGCTGTTCCCAAGTGACGAGGGCGGCATAAAAACGCCTGTGCAACAAAATATGGTAACACATGCATTTAAAAAGTTGCAAAAATGGAGCGATATGACTTTTTTACACAAAAAAATAATTTACAGCGGTGACGGTCCATGAGGTTGTCACAGCTCCTCTCCTGACATTAGGGTATAACTATCGGGACGACCACCCTGTTCATCTCTTTATAGGCGGAGACCATTGTGGTGGATCCTGTCTTCTATACACACATGGGTGATTGGCATGTGAGGGGTCATCCATAAGATAAGATTGCCGCATCTCAGACCCCAAACATCTTGTGACAAGGTCAAGAAGAGTTAGCTCAGGACCCTCCGGTGAGCTCAGGACCCTCCAGTGAGCTCAGGACCCTCCGGTAAGTTCAGGACCATCCGTTGAGCTCAGGACCCTCCAGTGAGCTCAGGACCCTCCTGTGAGTTCAGGACCATCCGGTGAGCTCAGGACCTCATGGTGAACTCAGGACCGTCCGATGAGCTTAGGACCATCCAGTGAGCTCAGGACCGGCCGGGGAGCTCAGGACCCTCCGGTGAACTCAGGACCGTCCGGTGAGCTCAGGACCGTCCAGTGAGCTCAGGACCATCCGGGGAGCTCAGGACCATCCGGTGAAATAAGGACCCTCCAGTGAACTCAGGACCGTCCAGTGGGCTCAGGACCGTCCGGGGAGCTAAGGACCATCCGGTGAAATAAGGACCCTCCGGTGAGCTCAGGACCGTCCAGTGAACTCAGTACCTTCCGGTGAGCTCAGGCCCCTCCGGTGAGCTCAGGCCCCTCCGGTGGGCTCAGGACCGTCCGGTGAGCTTAGGACCCTCCGGTGAGCTCAGGACCCTCCGATGAGTTCAGGACCATTCGGTGAGCTCAGGTTCCTCCGGTAAACTCAAGACCCTCCAGTGAGCTCAGGACCCTCTGGTGAACTGAGGACCTCATAGTGAACTCAGGACCCTCCGATGAGCTCATGACCCTCTGGTGAGCTCAGGACCCTCCAGTGAGCTTAGGACCCACCGGTGAGCTTAGTGTATTTTTTTTACACAAAAAAATAATTTACAGCGGTGACGGTCCATGAGGTTGTCACAGCTCCTCTCCTGACATTAGGGTATAACTATCGGGACCACCACCCTGTTCATCTCTTTATAGGCAGAGACCATTGTGGTGGATTCTGTCTTCTATACACACATGGGTGATTGGCATGTGAGGGGTCATCCATAAGAAAAGATTGCCGCATCTCAGACCCCAAACATCTTGTGACAAGGTCAAGAAGAGTTAGCTCAGGACCCTCCGGTAAGTTCAGGACCATCCGGTGAGCTCAGGACCCTCCAGTGAGCTCAGGACCCTCCGGTGAGTTCAGGACCATCCGGTGAGCTCAGGACCCTCTGGTGAGCTCAGGACCCTCCGGTAAACTCAGGACCCTCTGGTGAGCTCAGGACCCTCCGGTGAGCTCAGGACCACATGGTGAACTCAGGACCGTCCGATGAGCTTAGGACCATCCAGTGAGCCCAGGACCGGCCGGTGGGCTCAGGACCCTCGGTGGGCTCAGGACCGTCCGGGGAGCTCAGGACCCTCCAGTGAACTCAGTACCCTCCGGTGAGCTCAGTACCCTCCGGTGAGCTCAGGACCGTCCGGTGAGCTCAGGACCCTCCGGTGAGCTCAGGACCGTCTGGTGAGCTCAGGACCCTCCGGGGAGCTCAGGACCATCCAGGGAGCTCAGGACCATCCGGTGAAATAAGGACCCTCCGGTGAGCTCAGGACCGTCCAGAGGGCTCAGGACCGTCCGGGGAGCTCAGACCATCCGGGGAGCTCAGGACCATCCGGTGAAATAAGGACCCTCCGGTGAGCTCAGGACCGTCCAGTGAACTCATTACCTTCCGGTGAGCTCAGGCCCCTCCGGTGAGCTCAGGACCGTCCGGTGAGCTCAGGACCCTCCGATGAGTTCAGGACCATTCGGTGAGCTCAGGTTCCTCCGGTAAACTCAAGACCCTCCAGTGAGCTCAGGACCTTCCGGTGAACTGAGGACCTCATGGTGAACTCAGGACCCTCCGATGAGCTTAGGACCATCCAGGGAGCTCAGGACCATCCGGGAGCTCAGTACCGTCCGGTGAGCTCAGGACCCTCCGGTGAAGTCAGTACCCTCCGGTGAGCTCAGGACCCTCCGGTGAGCTCAGGACCCTCCGGTGAGCTCAGGACACTCCGGTGGGCTCAGGACCCTCTGGTGAGCTCAGGACCCTCTGGTGAGCTCAGGACCATCCAGTGAGCTCAGGACCATCCAGTGAGCTCAGGACTCTCCAGTAATCTCAGGACCCTCCGGTGAACTCTGGCCCAATGGTGAACTCAGGAACCTCCGATGAGCTTAGGACCATCCAGTGAGCTCAGGACCCACCAGTGGGCTCAGGACTCTCCGTGAGCTCAGGACCGTCCGGTGAGTTCAGGACCCTCCGGGGAGCTCATGACCCTCCGGTGAGCTCAGGACCCTCTGGTGAGCTCAGAACCCTCCAGTGAGCTCAGGACCCACCGGTGAGCTTAGGACCATCCGGTTAGCTCAGGACCCTCCAATGGGCTCTGGACTATTCTCGCATTCTGAATCTGACCTGATGCCTCAGATTGTGGCCGGCGGTGGAGCACACACCTGCTGATACATTGATATCAGGACAGGAGAGAGATTTGTGATGTTCATGTATTTAGCTCACAGACAATTGTGTAGACTGGATAAATTGTAGCAAACCCTCAGCTGTGAGAAGACCGATAGGTGTACCAGACTTCAGATTGTTGGCACTGTGGTGACTAACATAAAACTCGGGACTACAGTGAGACTGGCACAATGTGGACTATTACACTGGACTACATGGTGCTGTGGGAATATTATGTCTCTGACACTGTAGGGACTATTATAGGACTGGCGCTGTGGGGACTACTATAAGGCTGGCATGGTGAGGACTACTATAAGGCTGGCACAATGTGGACCATTACAATAGACTACATTTAAGAATTTTACTGTGGGGATAATTAGAAGACTGGCACTATGGGGACTACTATAAGGCTGGCATGGTGAGGGCTACTATAAGGCTGGCGCTGTGGGGACTACTATAAAGCTGGCACCTTAGGGATAATTATAAAGCTGGCGTTGTGGGGACTACTATAAGGCTGGCACTGTGAGAACTACTGTAAGGCTGGCACTGTGGGGATAATTTAAAGGCTGGCACTGTGGGGACTATTATAAGGCTGGCACTGTGGGGACTACTATGAGGCTGGCATGGTGAGGACTACTATAAGGCTGGCACTATGGGGATAATTTAAAGGCTGGCACTGTGAGAACTACTGTAAGGCTGGCACCATGAGGTCTATCAGGATGATGAGGAGATGACTATGAGGCGGGCACTGTGGGGACTACTGTAAGGCTGGCACTGTGAGAACTACTGTAAGGCTGGCACAGTGGGGACTACTATAAGGCTGGCACTGTGGGGACTATTATAAGGCTGGCACTGTGGGGATAATTTAAAGGCTTGCACTATGAGAACTACTGTAAGGCTGGCACTGTGGGGACTATTATAAGGCTGGCACTGTGGGGACTATTATAAGGCTGGCACTGTGGGGATAATTTAAAGGCTGACACTGTGGGGACTATTATAAGGCTGGCACTGTGGGGACTATTATAAGGCTGGCACTGTGGGGATAATTTAAAGGCTTGCACTGTGAGAACTACTGTAAGGCTGGCACCATGAGGTCTATCAGGATGATGAGGAGATGACTATAAGGCTGGCACTGTGGGGACTACTATAAGGCTGGCACTGTGAGAACTACTGTAAGGCTGGCACTGTGGGGACTACTATAAGGCTGGCACTGTGGGGACTACTATAAGGCTGGCACTGTGGGGACTATTATAAGGCTGGCACTGTGGGGACTATTATAAGGCTGGCACTGTGGGGACTATTATAAGGCTGGCACTGTGGGGACTACTATAAGGCTGGCACTGTGGGGACTACTATAAGGCTGGCACTGTGGGGATAATTTAAAGGCTGGCACTGTGGGGATAATTTAAAGGCTGACACCGTGGGGACTATTATAAGGCTGGCACTGTGGTGACTACTATAAGGCTGGCACTGTGAGAACTACTGTAAGGTTGGCACTGTGGGGATAATTTAAAGGCTGGCACTGTGGGGATAATTTAAAGGCTGGCACTGTGGGGATAATTTAAAGGCTGACACTGTGGGGACTATTATAAGGCTGGCACTGTGGTGACTACTATAAGGCTGGCACTGTGAGAACTACTGTAAGGCTGGCACCATGAGGTCTATCAGGAGATTACTATGAGGCTGACACTATGAGGATTGCTGTGATTCTAGAATTGTGGCTGCTTTTATGACATTGACTCTATGGAGGTTACACGGACTGCCTCTGATGGGCATTGTGGGCACACTGTACATGCCTTATTTCCAGTATGGGCAAAGAGACTCGATGGGTCTATGTTGGGGGCATCTTTTTCCACCAATCACTGACTAGGCTTCTACCCACGGTCTTCTCTATGGATGTCGGTGGTCCTGGCCGGGGACATTGTTCATTGATCTCTCGGCTCCTGCAGTTTGAATTTCCCCCCATGAAAGCCTTTTGTGTTGCCTCTTTTGTCACTTGGGTGCAGCGTGTGGAGTGAGTTTTAGCACCCGTAAACACTCTGCACTGTTGGCTCCTGGCTAATTGACTTTGACAGTCAGTGCAGTCAGCAGCTGAATGGTGTCGCTGGGAATTAGACAGGAGTGATAGACTGCCGGCAGCAAATTAGTTTGTCACTTCTCAGTTAAGTCGGAAATGTGGTTTTTCTGTTGCAGCTTTTACGCCCCTTTCCAATTCTCTTACTCCTTGTTTTGTTGTTATATTTTGCCGCCGCCATCCGAGTCCCAAACTGATCTCCGCTGGAGAAGTGTCACCCGCTAATGAATTCCGAAAAACACTGTGTTACATCGTCCTGATCTCCATTCAATGACATTTATACTTACATTCAAACGCTAACTCTTTTTATCACAAGAGCCTGGAAAGAGTAACCAAATATTGTTACAATGTATAAAGTGAGAAGCCGCCTCCATACACAGTGTCCAACGCAATGTAACAGACTGCTACAATGTATCAAGTGTGATGCCCGCCCATACACAGTGACCAACGCAATGTAACAGTAACCAGACTGCTACAATGTATCAAGTGCAGATCCCCCAATACACAGTGTGCAGTGCACTGATGATGAGTGTAACAGTAACAAGACACTGCTACAATCAGGGCCGATTCTTGCTCTTCTGCTGCCTGAGGCAAAAATTTAAATGGCGCCCCCCTCCAATTAACAATTAGTATGCCAAGTAGCCACCAAATTCTGAGACTGTCCTGCCAAATCTGGGGCGATACAAGTACAGATGATGTAGAAGATGTCACCTGCAGTCCTATGTAACACCACAGATAACACAGTGATAACTCTCTGAGTACAGATAATGTAGTAGATGTCACCTGCAGTCCTATGTAACACCACAGATAACACAGTGATAACTCTCTGATTACAGATGATGTAGTAGATGTCACCTGCAGCCCTATGTAACACCACAGATAACACAGTGATAACTCTCTGAGTACAGATAATGTAGTAGATGTCACCTGCAGTCCTATGTAACACCACAGATAACACAGTGATAACTCTCTGAGTACAGATAATGTAGTAGATGTTACCTGCAGTCCTATGTAACACCACAGATAACACAGTGATAACTCTCTGAGTACAGATAATGTAGTAGATGTCACCTGCAGCCCTATGTAACACCACAGATAACACAGTGATAACTCTCTGAGTACAGATAATGTAGTAGATGTCACCTGCAGTCCTATGTAACACCACAGATAACACAGTGATAACTCTCTGAGTACAGATAATGTAGTAGATGTCACCTGCAGTCCTATCTAACACCACAGATAACACAGTGATAACTCTCTGAGTACAGATAATGTAGTAGATGTCACCTGCAGTCCTATGTAACACCACAGATAACACAGTGATAACTCTCTGAGTACAGATAGTGTAGTAGATGTCACCTGCAGTCCTATGTAACACCACAGATAACACAGTGATAACTCTCTGAGTACAGATAATGTAGTAGATGTCACCTGCAGTCCTATGTAACACCACAGATAACACAGTGATAACTCTCTGAGTACAGATAATGTAGTAGATGTCTCCTGCAGTCCTATGTAACACCACAGATAACACAGTGATATCTCTCTGAGTACAGATAATGTAGTAGATGTCACCTGCAGTCCTATGTAACACCACAGATAACACAGTGATAACTCTCTGAGTACAGATAATGTAGTAGATGTCACCTGCAGTCCTATGTAACACCACAGATAACACAGTGATAACTCTCTGAGTACAGATAATGTAGTAGATGTCACCTGCAGTCCCATGTAACTCCACAGATAACACAGTGATAACTCTCTGAGTACAGATAATGTAGTAGATGTCACCTGCAGTCCTATGTAACACCACAGATAACACAGTGATAACTCTCTGAGTACAGATAATGTAGTAGTTGTCACCTGCAGTCCTATGTAACACCACAGATAACACAGTGATAACTCTCTGAGAACAGATAATGTAGTAGATATTATACCAGCTGTACATATATAATTATATACAGGAGATACCCAGGTTATACCAGCATGCTCCATATCACTATATACAAGAAGATGTATAACTTATACCAGCTGTACATATATAATTATATACAGGAGATACCCAGGTTATACCAGCATGCTCCATATCACTATATACAGGAAGATATATAACTTATACCAGCTGTACATCTATAATTATATACAGGAGATACCCAGGTTATACCAGCATGCTCCATATCACTATATACAGAAGATATATAACTTATACCAGCTGTACATATATAATTATATACAGGAGATACCCAGGTTATACCAGCATGGTCCATATCACTATATACAAGAAGATGTATAACTTATACCAGCTGTACATATATAATTATATACAGGAGATACCCAGGTTATACCAGCATGCTCCATATCACTATATACAAGAAGATTGTATAACTTATACCAGCTGTACATATATAATTATATACAGGAGATACCCAGGTTAATAACCAGCATGATCCATATCACTATATACAAGAAGATATATAACTTATACCAGCTGTACATATATAATTATATACAGGAGATACCCAGGTTATACCAGCTTGCTCCATATCACTATATACAGAAGATGTATAACTTATACCAGCTGTACATATATAATTATATACAGGAGATACCCAGGTTATACCAGCATGCTCCATATCACTATATACAAGAAAATGTATAACTTATACCAGCTGTACATCTATAATTATATACAGGAGATACCCAGGTTATACCAGCTTGCTCCATATCACTATATACAGAAGATGTATAACTTATACCAGCTGTACATATATAATTATATACAGGAGATACCCAGGTTATACCAGCA
Organism: Rhinella marina; assembly: GCA_900303285.1. NCBI lineage: Eukaryota > Metazoa > Chordata > Amphibia > Anura > Bufonidae > Rhinella > Rhinella marina. The sequence goes on along the minus strand of ONZH01020811.1, from coordinate 5,120 downwards.
TGCTTCATATCACTATATACAAGAATATTCATGAAGATGTACATGTAACCAGTGCAGAAAGAGGCAGGGCTCAGCAGTGGAGACCTGTGATGTCATGGAATAAATGTAAGTGCCAGAGACATGCTGGGAGATGTGGTTCTCCCCATTATACCTCCTCCCTGCTTACTGGGAGCGAAATATGTTAAGTGGGACTGTATGTTAGAGGGGCTGAAGGGAGGGGAGTTAGTTACATGGGACTGTATGTTATAGAAGATTGGGGGGAGAGGACTGGTGTGATTTACATGGGACTGCATGGTATAGAAAACTGGAGGGAGAGGACCAGCCTTATAATTTATAGGGAGCGCTACAGAGACAATTATTACTCCAGGGGTATGGCAGGAGGCGTTATAATTACAGGGGGCACTGCAGGGGACATTATAATTACAGGGGGCACTGCAGGGGACATTATAATTTCAGGGGGCACTGCAGGGGACATTATAAATACTGTGGGCAGTGGTGGCGGGCATTACTACTATTGAAGGTTCTATAGAAGTGCCTTATAGATTATAAGAGGTGCCCTATAGGAGGGCCTTATTAGTACTGAGGACACTGTAGGGAGCCTTATTATCACTGGGGTTACTATGGGGGGACTTTCACCTAGCAGTGAGCCTGGTGATGTCACCGGCACTAACGGACCATCAGTGCCAGTCTGTGTTGGTCCTGTGTTCATATATGCCCGTATTATTGCGAAAAAAATGAATATATGAATATATGCAAATGATCCTCTAGGAGCAACGGGGGTGTTACCATTACACCTGGAGGCTCCGGTTTCTTTACATCTGCCGCTCCCTGTTTATTTTGACAGTTGCCTGGCAGTGAAAATGTCATCACACCTGGCCATTGTAATGTGCAGAGAGGACGGTGGTTACAGAGAGAGCAGAGCCTCTACGTAGGTGTAATGTTAACGCCCCCGTTTGTATATAATAAAACATAATTTTTCTCAGAAATGCGGGCACATATGAACATGGGACCAACACAGATGCCTTCAGCTGGCAAGTGCACATGTAACAGGTCAGTCCTTTAATAGTCCAAGTGAATGAGGAAGTCCTGAGGGATAGCTAAAGGCCTAGGGAGCATTTTACTGTCAGCTATCTAAAAAGTATGGACTTCAGTGGGGGAGGAAGCTGGAACTAAAGTGCCGAGGGCAGCATAAAATCTAAATATGGCCCTGGCTCCGTAGGAGCAGCAGGATGTAGTGTAACACATCGCACTGGTGGTTTGTGTAGGAGAAGGAGGTGTGCGTCTAAACAGTGATCATGAGGTACTAGGTGAGTATATGTTTTTATCTCCCTGGGAAGAGGGCACATATCTGGACATAACTACTGTGAGGGGGCACACATTTGGACTAACTACAGTGAGGGGGCACATATCTGGAATAACTACTGTGAGGGGCATATATCTGGACTAACTACTGTGAGGGGGCCACATATCTGGGCATAACTACTGTGAGGGGGCACCTATCTTGGCATAACGACTGTGAGAGGGCACCTATCTGGGCATAACTACTGTGAGGGGGCACATACCTAGGCATAACTACTGTGATGGGGCACATATCTGGGCATCGCTATTGTGAGGGGGCCCATATCTGGTATAACTACTGTGAGGGGGCACATATCTGGTATAACTACTGTGAGGGGGCACATATCTCGGCATAGCGACTGTGAGGGGGCACATATCAGGAAAAACTACAGCAGGGGGGCACATATCTGGGCATAACTATTGTGAGGGGGCACATATCTGGAAAAAACTACTGTGAGGGGGCATATATCTGGACTAACTGCTGTGAGGGGGCACATATCTACGCATAACTACTGTGGGCGGGCACATATCTGGATATAACTCCTGTAAGGGGCACATATCTCGGCATAGCTACTGTGAGGGGGCACATATCTGGTATAACTACTGTGAGGGGGCACATATCTCAGCATAGCTACTGTGAGGGCCACATACCTAGGCATAACCATTGTGAGTGGGCACATATTTGGGCATTATTACTATTAGGGGGCATATTTCTGTACATAATACTGTGAGGAGCACATATCTGGGCATAACTAGTGTGAAGGGGCACATATTTGGGCATAACTACTGTGAAGGGGGCACATATCTGGGCATAAAACTGTGAGGGGCACATATCTGGATGTAACTACTGTGAGGGGGCTCATATCTGGGCATAGCTACTGTGAGGGGGCACATATCTGGGCATAAGTACTGTGAAGGGGCACATATCTGGTATAACTACTGTAAGGGGGCACATATCTGGACATACAGTAACTACAGTGAGGGGCACATATCTGGACATAACTACTGTGAGGGGGCACATATCTGGATATAACTACGGTGAGGGGGCACATATCTGGACATAATTACTGTGAGGGGCACATATCTGGGCATAAGTACTGTAAGGGGGCACATACCTGGTATAACTGCTGTGAAGGGGCACATATCTGGAATAACTACTGTAAGGGGAGCATATCTGGACATAACTACTGTGAGGGGGCACATATCTGTCATAGTCATTGTGAGTGGCACATATCTGGACATAACTACTGTGAGGGGCACATATCTGGATGTAACTACTGTGAGGGGGCACATATCTGACCATAACTACTGTGAGGGGGCACATATCTGGTATAACTGCTGTGAGGGGGCACATATCTGGACATAACTACTGTGAGGGGGCAAATATCTGTCATAGTCATTGTGAGTGGCACATATCTGGACATAACTTCTGTGAGGGGCACATATCTGGTATAACTACTGTGAGGGGGCACATATCTGGACATAACTACTGTGAGAGGGCACATATCTAGACATAACTACTGTGAGTAGGCACATATCTGGACTAACTGCTGTGAGAGGGCATATATCTAGGCATAACTACTGTGAGGGGCACATATCTGGACTAACTGCTGTGAGGGGCACATATCTGGAATAACTACTGAGAGGGGGCACATATTTGGAATAACTACTGTGAGGGGGCACATATCTGGACAAAATTACCATGTTGGGGCACATATCTGAAATAACTAATGTGAGGAGGCACATATCTGGACATATCTACAGTGAGAGGGCACAAATTTTTTCATAAGTACTATAAGTACTGGGAGGAGGGCACATAACTGGACTAACTGCTGTGCGGGGGCACATATCTGGGCGTAACTGCTGTGAGGGGCACATATCTGTACTAACTACTTGAGGGGCTTATATCTGGGCATAACTACTGTGAGGGGTCACATATTTGGTCATAAGTACTGCGATGGGGGCATATATCTGGACTAACTGCTGTGTGGGGGCACATATCTGGGCGTAACTGCTGTGAGGGGCACGTATCTGTACTAAATACTGTGAGGAGCATATATCTTGGCATAACTACAATGAGGGGCACATATCTAGCCATAACTACTTTGAGGGGCTTATATCTGGGCATAACTACTATGAGGGGGCACATATTTGCTATAGCTACTGTGAGGGGCACATATCTGGACATTACTATATGAGAGCACATATCTGGGCATAACTACTGTGAGGGGCACATATCTGACCATAACTACTGTGAGGGGGCACATATCTGGACATAACTACTGTGAGGGGAGCATATCTGGACATAACTACTGTGAAGGGGCACATATCTGGACATAACTACTGTGAGGGGGCACATATCTGTCATAGTCATTGTGAGTGGCACATATCTGGATATTACTACTGTGAGGGACACATATTTGGGGCATAACTACTGTGAGGGGGCACATATCTGGAATAACTACTGTGAGGGGAGCATATCTGGACATAACTACTGTGAAGGGGCACATATCTGGACATAACTACTGTGAGGGGGCACATATCTGTCATAGTCATTGTGAGTGGCACATATCTGGATATTACTACTGTGAGGGGCACATATCTGGCCACAACTACTCTGAGGGGGCACATATCTAGATATAACTGCTGTGAGGAAGCACATATCTGGGCATAAGTACTGTGAAGGGGCACATATCTGGAATAACTACTGTGATGGAGCATATCTGGACTAACTAATGTGAGGGGGCACATATCTGGACATAACTACTGTGAAGGGGCACATATCTGGCCATAACTACTGTGAGGGGGCACATATCTAGACATAACTGCTGTGCGGGGCACAAATCTGTGCATAAGTACTGTAAAGGGGCACATATCTGGACATAACTACTGTGAGGGGCACATATCTGGAATAACCACTGTGAGAGGGCACATATCTGGACATAAGTACTGTTAGGGGAGCATCTCTGGGCTAACTACTGTGACGGGGCACATATCTGGACACAACTGTGAATGGGCACATATCTGGACATAACTACTATGAGGGGCACATATCTGGACTAACCACTGTGAAGGGGCACATATCTGGACATAACTATTGTGAGGGGGCACATATCTGGGCATAAGTACTGTGAGGGGCACATATCATGGAATAACTACTGTAAGGGGGCACATATTTGGGCATAAGTACTGTGAGGGGGCACAATATCTGGCATAAGTACTGTGAGGGGGCACATACTGGACATAACTACTGTGAGGGGGCACATATCTGGCATAAGTACTGTGAGGGGGCACATATCTGGACAAACTACTGTCAGGGGGCACATATCTGGAATAACTACTGTGAAAGGACACATATCGGACATTAACTACTGTGAGGGGCATATATCTGGACTAACTACTTTGAAGGGGCACATATCTGGACATAACTACTGTGAGGGGCACATTTCTGGACTAAGTACTGTGAGGCACATATTCTGGAATACCACTGTGAGGGGGCACATATCTGGGCAAGCTACTGTGAGGGGCACATATCTGGCAAACTACTGTTAAGGCACATATTGGAATAACTACTGTGAGGGGGCACATATTGTGCATAAGTACTGTAGGGCACATATCTGGAATAAGTCTGTGAGGGTGGGCGGGGGTACATATCTGGGCATAAACTGCTGTAAGGGGCACATATCTGTACTAACTACTGTGAGGGGCACATATCTTGGCATAACTACAATGAGGGGGCACATATCTGGGCATAACTACTGTGAAGGGCTTATATCTGGGCA
>ONZH01020810.1:0-74453 GCA_900303285.1 Rhinella marina | reverse complement strand
CTCCTCATTGTAGACTTGAGGAAGCTGACTAACTTGACTACCAGTTCTCATGGAAGTTGTCATCTGGCAGTCTACAATCGCTCTGCGCTGCTGGTAAACCCTGGCTAACATGTGTAATGTTGAATTCCATTGTGTGGGCACGTCGCACAACAGTCGGTGAGCTGTCAGTTGTAAGCGCTGTTGCACTGCCCTGAGAGTTGCAGCATCTGTGGTCGACTTGCGGAAATGCACAGATGCGTCGCACCTTGGCGAGCAAATTAGACATATTGGGGTAGCTCTTGAGGAACCGCTGAACCACAAGATTGAACACGTGGGCCAGGCAGGTTTTATATGCAGTGTTTATATGGGTTGTTGTTACTTTGGGAAATAGTATTGGTGTATAATGGCACATGTGTTAGTCTGCCGAGTTGCAGAGCCGCCACCAGGTTATGCCCCTTGTCACACACAACCATGCCTGGTTTGAGTTTCAGCAGCGCCAGCCAAAGATCGGTCTGCGCCGTGATGCCCTGTAACAGCTCTTGGACGTTGTGCCTCTTGTCACCTAAGCTCAGCAGTTTCTGAGAAACCGTGATCGAGTTAGGCCCCGCAATCCTCGGTCTGGGCATTACATGAGCGGCTCCAGGGTCATACTCGGTCCCAGCCTCCACCAAGTTAACCCAATGTACTGTCAGGGAGATATAGTGTCCCTGCCCGCCAGCACTTGTCCACGTGTCCGTGGTTAGGTGGACCTTCTCAGTAACCGCGTTGGTCAGGGCACGGATGATGTTCTCTGACACGTGCTGGTGTAGGGCTGGGACGGCACATCGTGAAAAATAGTGGCGGCTGGGGACAAAGTACCGAGGGACAGCCACCACCATCAGGTTGGGGAAAAGCCTCAATCTATACCAGTCTATAGCGCAGCATCTCCAGGCTCAGCAATTTGAAAATGTGGACGTTCAGGGCTTGTGCATGTGGGTGGAATTGTATTCGCGTTTGCGCTTGCGCTCCAATGTCTGATGCAAAGACAGCTGAAGGCTGCGCTGGGACACATTGGTGTAGGGTGTGGAGGATCGTGGAGGTGAAGGGGTGGTTGTAGGGCAGTAGGCGCTCGTGCCGGGGTCCTGGGCGGGGGGTTGACTCGCAAGCCAGCATGTGACACAGGGGAAGAAGCAGTGGTGTGATCCGCAGGAGGTGAACGGCCTTGGTTCCATTGAGTCGTGTGCCTGCGCATGCTGGTCGTGGTTATGCTGGTAGTGGTGCCTCCCCTGCTGATCCTGGTGTGGCACAAGTTGTACACCACGGTCCGTCGGTCATCCTCACTTTCTTTAAAGAACCTCCAGACTTGCGAACATCTAGGCCTCGGCACGGGAGCTTCACTCCGTGAAACAGTTGCTGATCTACTTGCTCTGGCCCTGCTTCTCCCTCTGGCCACCCCACTGCCTCTTCCAACCTGTTCTGGTGCTGCACTTGCCTCCCCCTCAGAAGCACTGTCTTGACTAGGCTTACCAACCCAGCTTGGGTCAGTCACCTCATCATCCACCTGCTCTTCCTCCGATTCCTCACTCTGCTCCTCCCTGGGACTTACTGCCCTGACAACAACGTCAATGTCTGACAACCGTGTCTCATCATCATCCGACACCTCTTGACGCACTACTTTCACTAAGTCCACACTTTCATGACCCACAGACTGCGAAAGTTCTAAATTTTGGGCACCACACACCACAGAATTTTTTCACTGGACTGTATTAAATGTATCTGAGAGAAAAAACGTATTCTCTAGACTGCCGCTAGTGTAACGCACACCACACAATTTTTCACTGCACTGTAGGATATATGAATGAGAGAAAAAAATGTATATTTTCTAGACTCCGGCTAGAGTGCAGCACATGACAGAATTTGTACTGCACTGTAGGATATATAACTGAGAGAAAAAACATTTACCCTAGACTGACGCTACTGTACAGCACACGACATAATTGTTCACTGGACTGTAATACATATAACTGAGAGAAAAAACATATTCCCTAGACTGCACTACAGATCTCAGCAAGCCAAGGTACAGCAGCAGCAAAAATGAGTACTGAGAGGACTTTGGGCAATTTATTTTGGGTCTGTGTGGACCACGTGCTGTCCCTTCTGCCACCAGTCACTGTGCACAGCGTGCAGCCAAGATGGCGGTAGCTGCACTACAAGTCCCAGCCAGCAGCCGAGAGGAGGCCAAAAAAAAAAAAGGTCGTTGTAGCCATTAGAAGGACCGTTGGGTTCTTTGTGGATGATTCCTGCCTAACCACATTCTAATTTCACGCCCTAACAGCGTGCAGCCAAGACAGCGGTAGCTGCACTACAAGTCCCAGCAAGCAGCCAGGAGGAGACCAAAAAAAAGTTGCTTGTAGCCCTTAGAAGGGCTGTTGGGTTCTTTGTGGGTGATTCCTTCCTAACCAACATCTAATTTGAGGCCATAACACTCTCCCTGACAGACAGCAGCTCTATCCCTAATCTCATTCAGCAGCCAGGAGGAGACCAAAAAAAAAGGTGATTGTAGCCCTTAGAAGTGCTGTTGGGTTCTTTGTGGGTGATTCCTGCCTAACCAACATCTAAATTGAGGCCCTAACATTCTCCCTGACAGACAGCAGCTCTATCCCTAATCTCATGCAACAGCCAGGAGGAGCCAAAAAAAAAGGTGCTTGTTGCCCTTAGAAGGGCTTTTGGGTTCTTTGTGGGTGATTCCTGCCTAACCAAAATCTAAATTGAGGCCCTAACACTCTCCCTGACAGACAGCAGCGCTATCCCTAATCTCATGCAGGCGGCGTCTGACGTTCACCGCCATTCCGTGTCAGGGTAACATTTTAAGTGCTTCACCTGCTACCTCAGTCTGACTTGGTCACTCTGGGTTCACCGCCATGCTGTGTCAGGGTAAATTTTTGGGTGGTTCACCTGCTACCTCAATCTAACTTGGTCACCAAGCTGTCACCACGCTGTGTCAGGCTTATGCCTGCGTCGTGGGGAGGGGGATAGGACAGCAGTGCCAGCATGGGCAGTGGTGTCACCCGCAAGCGGTGATGGACCTTCGTTGCACCTAGTTGGGTGCTTTACTAACATGTGATGGGCATGTGCCTTGCCTTCTTGGTCTGGGTCAGCACAATTGTCTTGAGGGTCACCACCAGGCTGTCGCCCAGAATTTGGCATAATGGTACGATTAGGCAGCCTGCTGTTTCCTGTCCATTTCCGTGGTGTTTCCATCAGTTTCTGAGGTTTCCAGGTTTTCATGCAACCTTCCCTGTGCAGAGCTTTGGTCCCCTGCAAAAAATGCTCGAGTCTCCCATTGACTTCAATGGGGTTTGTTATTCGAAACGAGCACCCGAGCATCGGGAAAAATTCAACTCGAATAACGAGCACCCGAGCATTTTAGTGCTCGCTCATCTCTAATAGAGACGGGTCCTTGTCTTCATACTGGGATCCATTTTGCTAAAATGTAAATGGGTTTTCCAGGATTACTGTCATGTACATGTTCCTTTGCAGTTTTTTTTTTTTTTGTTTGTTTTTCCCAATCTGGCCTCACCTGACCTGTTTTCACCATGTAAACCAATCCCTCTGGTTTGCTTCCATCATGTATGTAGAACTTTCTGTTGCTGTATCCAACCAAACCCATGATGCACTTCTCCTTTCTCTGCTTTCTCTGTCAGAGCCCCAGCAGCGCCAAGTTAGTTTATAGCTTCTCCCACCCAGATAGTTACATAGATACTCCCCTATCACTGCCTCTGGATATGACATCACAGGAAATAAGAAAAAGCTGCATGGACATGGTGATGTGGTCACAGTCATGAAGAGAAGACAGAAGCAATAAAGATAAAAGAAATACTGTACATTAAAAAATTACAGCGACCTTCATAGGTGATTGTTTTAAAGGACGAGAAAACTCCATGAAGGTCTGGGCTCGGCATTACAGTAAAACTTTACAAAAGTTAAGAAAATCTCATTTCTCATAATGTAACATTCTGTTAAAATTACCCAGACTGGAGTAATTATTGGCATTTATTAATGAGGCCGCTCGGAGCAGAGAAGCAGCTTCCAGTCTATAAAGCTGTTTTGCTGACCTTAAATTACTGTAGTTTCAGTTATATCGATACCATCTAGGTTTCTAAAACCCGCTGGCAGAATCTTTTCAGCTTTATTAATGATTCACATGGCAGTTTTTGAAGAGACAAGCCCCACAGAGAAGGAGCATTTGATTAATGACCTGGAAGCACTTTTCCTTTTCAGCTGATTAAATAAAATTGACTGGATTTTTACATTTTTATAATAAAATGACCTATGGGGCCAAGATGACACAGTGAAAGCAGCATGTTCACTCTTCAGCAGAATTTTATTTTGTCACTTGTAAAAATGAAAGGGCTACCCACCCAAGCAGAAAAATGCACTTTATCACCATCCATTGGCAACACGCGGGCAATTGCTGCATACAAATCAGATCAACATAGAGGACTCTATTTACATTTACCTTATGTTCTCACATTATGTTGTACTAAAAGGGAAGTACCCTGGAAGGCATCGTTCCCTCTTACTTTGTTATTTTAACCCTTACCAATGAAGCTTGCTGTATTCACAGCTCTGTGTATATGGAATCCAAATAACCTTTATTACATGAACATCAAATTTAAATGAGAAATACTTCTCCAGAAAATCTGTTCAAAGGTATACAAAAATAAAAGTTATGTAATTAACCCCTTCAGGACACAGTCATTTTTCACCTTCCTGACACGGTAACATTTTGCAAATCTGACGTGTCACTTTATGTGGTAATGTCTTTGGAATGCTTCTACTTAGCTAAGCCATTCTAAAATTTTTATTTCTCGAGACATATTGTACTTGATGTTAGGGGTAAATTTGAGTCAATATGTTTTATCTTTATTTATTTAAAAAATCCAAAATTTAGGGAAAATATGGAAAAAAAATCATTAATTTTGAAATTTGAATTTCTCAGCTTTAAAGATGGATGGCGATACCTCATAAAATAGTTGTCAATTAACATTCACCATGCTGTATGCCTACTTTATGTTTGCATCATTTTGTAAATGTCATGTTATGTTTCTTAGGACGTGACAAGGCTTAATATTTTAGAAGAAATATCTTATTTTTTAAGAAAGTTTCCAAAACGCACTTTTTTAAAGACCAATTTAGTTATGGAGCTTACGTACTAGAAAACCCCTAGTTTTTAAAAAATTGCATATTCAAAACTGATTTTACAAAGTTTGTTTTACCTTTACATGTTTCACAAGAATTAAAGGGAAATGGAAGTGAAAACATTTTTGCAGATTTTACTTTTTAATCAATTTATCCTGCAAGGCAGCAAGGGTTAACAGCAAAACAAGCCTCAATATTTATCTCTAAATCTAAAGTTTACAGAAGCATCCCATATGTGATCATAATCTCAGGAGACAGGGAGCACCATATGGTTTTTGGCTGCAATGTCACATTTGAAAGAAACACTAAGGTACCCCCTACAGTAGAAACCACTAAGAAGTGACCCTATTTTGGACACTACACCCCTCAAGGAATTTATTGAGGGGTGTATAGACTTCTCTGACCCCATAGGCATTTCATAAAATTTATAGACTGTGAAAATGAAAAATTTTATCTCTTCCAATAAAGCATAAACCCCCCATTTTTCATTTTCACAAGGGGTAAAAGGAGAAAAAGCCTAAATTTTATTACAAATTTTAATTAATAAAATGTACATAAGCCCCCCATTTTTCATTTGCACAAGGAGTAACTAGACAAAAAGCACACCAAATCTTGTGAAGAAATTTCTACCAAATACGGCAACACCCCATGTGTGGTTGTAAACTGCTGTTTGGGCACATCAAAGGGATCAGAGGGGAAGAAGTGCCATATGGTTTTTGGAGGGCAGATTTTGGTGGAATGGTTTTTGCATGCCATGTCACTTTCAAAGCAACCCTGAGGTACCCATAGAGTGAAAAAGTGACCAAAAAGTGACCTTATTTTGGAAACTACACCACTCAAGGAATCTATTTAAGCAAATAGTGTGTGCTTTGACCCCACAGGCATTTCATAGAATTTAGAAACACTTGGCTGTTAAAATTAAAAATTTTATTTTTTTTCCTAGAAAATGTTTCTTTAGCCCAAGATTTTTCATTTTCACAAGGCACATAATTTGTTATATAATCTCTACTGAATACAGCAACACCCTATATCTGGTCATGAACTACTGTATGGCCAAACCACAGGACTCAGAAAGGAAAGCACAATATGTTTTTCCATGACCAATTTTGTTGGAATGGTTTTTGGGTGCCATGTCGCATTTTGCAGAGACCCTGAGGTACCCCTACAGTAGAAACACAAAAAAATTGACTCCAGTGTGGAAACTACACCTCCCAATGATTTTTTTCAAGCTGTGTAATGCATTGTGTGCCAGTGTGCAAAATCAGCCCTCTCATATTATACCATGCTTCCTGGTTCTTTAAACACCCTACACATAGCCCTAATCTTTTGCCTGTGCATACAGCAGGGCTCAGGACTTAGGACCCTTGCACATGACTGTATGCCCTCCGAGACATACGGTTCGTGAGCGCGCATATGTCCTGGAGCGGCATTGATCGTGCGCATAGCATCATAGATTACAATGATGCTTTGCACGTCGGGCCACCCGTGGGGCTATTTTCAAGCACTCACAAGATCATATGAGTGGGGGACTATAGTCCCATGGGTGGCCCAACGTGCACAGCATCATTGTAATTTATGATGCTGTGCACTCCCATGTGCATGATCAATGCGGCTCCAGGACATATGGCCCACTCACGGACCGTATGTATCGGAGGGCATACGGTCGTGTACAAGGGCCCTAAAAGAGCACTATGCGCATTTGAGGTCCATTGTGGTAATTTATGCACCTTGTGCTGACAAATGTAGAGGCTCTGGGGTGAAATAATAAATGGAAAACCCAAGAAGGGGCCCTACTGCATTTTGGAAACTTCTATTTATTGAGGAGTGGAGTGAACATTTTGATGCCACAGATATTTTGCAGAACTAAATGTTCAGCAGACCATGCAAAGTGAAAATTGCAATTTTTCCACAGATATGGCGTTTCAGTGCCCAATATGCTGTACCCAGTTTGTGTCATCTTTCGCCACACCCTTTATTTGTTAGGTAGGTAGTACTGGGTATAGAAATGCTATAAATGTGGACTAGAGATGAGCGAATCATCCAAAATTTGCTTCGCCGAATATTCGTCGAAGTTTTCACAAGATTCGAACAAATACGAATCTATTCAACGATGCTGGGTACAAATTATACGTTATTATGTGGTGTTTTGCGAACATTTGCACACTAATAACAAATGCACATTTGTTAAAGGCAACTTATGTGAACACGCACGCATGAGTGTACAAAAGTGCGTACGAATCCTTAGCGTACTATTTTTTTTTTCCAGCTCTGAGGGGGGCGTATCTACACTTTCCCGCTCTTGCAGGAGTGGAACGTCATTTTCCAGCCGTACGCAGAATGCGTAAATTTACTTACGTTTCATTCGTATCTTACGTATAGTTAACTGTCAAATTTTTGCGTACGTTTACGAATAATACAAAGCGAATCTGACAAAATTCGGATTCGCTTCAGAGAAGAAAATTTCCAAGATTCGATACGAATCTACGAAGCGGTGAATAGATTCGCACTTTTTGGGTACACAGTAGTTTTTGTAAGGCAATGGCTATTTTGGAATCATTTTTATAATTTTTTACAGCATTCATCTGAAGGTGTAGATCATGATATATTTTCATAGAGCAAGTCATTACAGACACTGCGATACCAAATATGTCTATTTTTATATTTTTTTATTTGAAACTTTATTTTTTTATAAAAAAGAACACTTTTTTGCTTTTTTTAACTTTTGATTTTTGATTTTCTGTGGGACATCAACTTTTAAGAGTCTGATCCCTGTTTCAGTGCAGTACAATACATGCTGTATTGCACTCCTTTTACGGTCAGTGTAAGACACTGACAGCGTGCCTATGAGACCCAGCCTAGCTGCAGGGTCTCATAGGCATCAGAAGCTGGCAGGCTCAGATGCCTATGTAAGGCATTGGGCTCCTATAGCAGCCATTGGGCCCCCGTCACTGCAGCATGGGGACCCGATGGGGTTAGATAGGAAGCCCTGTTTCTCTGTGAACACCATAAATGTTGCGGTCAGGCTTTGCCATTGCATCTAATGGGTTAATCTGCTGGCATCAGCATTTCCAATGATACCACCGGATACAGCTGCGCCCCTGCTGTGGGATTTCCTGCCTTATAAATGGGTTTGGGACCATGAGTTGTGTTGGGCAGAAGTCAGGTGGTCTATTGAATAGACTGTTAGAATTTGTATTATGTCAAGAAAATAGCAGCTAAGTAAAGAAAAACGAGTGGCCATCATTACTTTAAGAAATGAAGGTCAGTCAGTCCGAAAAATTGGGAAAACTTTGAAAGTGTCCCCAAGTGCAGTCGCAAAAATCATCAAGCGCTACAAAGAAACTGGCTCACATGAGGACTGCCCCAGGAAAGGAAGACCAAGAGTTACCTCTGCTGCGGAGGATAAGTTCATCCGAGTCACCAGCCTCAGAAATAGCAGATTAACAGCAGCTCAGATTAGAGACCAGGTCAATGCCACACAGAGTTCTAGCAGCAGACACATCTCTACAACAACTGTTAAGAGGAGACTGTATGCAGCAGGCCTTCATGGTAAAATAGCTGCTAGGAAACCACTGCTAAGGACAGGCAACAAGCAGAAGAGACTTGTTTGGGCTAAAGAACACAAGGAATGGACATTAGACCAGTGGAAATCTGTGCTTTGGTCTAATGAGCCCAAATTTGAGATCTTTGGTTCCAACCACCGTGTCTTTGTGCGACGCAGAAAAGTTGAACGGATTGACTCTACATGCCTGGAGGAGGAGGTATGATGCTGCATGGAGGAGGAGGTATGATGGTGTGGGGGTGCTTTGCTGGTGACACTGTTGGGGATTTATTCAAAATTGAAGACATACTGAACCAGCATGGCTACCACAGCATCTTGCAGTGGCATGCTATTCCATCCGGTTTGCATTTAGTTGGACCATCATTTATTTATCAACAGGACAATGACCCCAAACACACCTCCAGGCTGTGTAAGGACTATTTGACCAAGAAGGAGAGTGGTGGGGTGCTACGCCAGATGACCTGGCCTCCACATTCCCCAGACCTGAACCCAATCGAGATGGTTTGGGGTGAGCTGGACTGCAGAGTGAAGGCAAAAGGGCCAACAAGTGCTAAGCATCTCTGGGAACTCCTTCAAGACTGTTGGAATACCATTTCAGGTGACTACCTCTTGAAGCTCATCAAGAGAATGCCAAGAGTGTGCAAAGCAGTAATCAAAGCAAAAGGTGGCTACTATGAAGAACCTAGAATATAAGACATATTTTCAGTTGTTTCACACTTTTTTGTTAAGTATATAATTCCACATGTGTTAATTCATAGTTGTGATGCCTTCAGTGTGAATCTACAATTTTCAAAGTCATGAAAATACAGAAAACTCTTTGAATGAGAAGGTGCGTCCAAACTTTTGGTCTGTGCTGTATATATATACATGAGTGTAGTATGCTAGGCGACACTACCCTTGGTTTCTAGGAACAGTATATGCAAATTCCCATATTTAAATTCAGCTGGCATGAGAAAAGATTATCAATCTTTTCTGTTTTGGAAGAAAAGCTCATTTGAATATCTTTCCCAGAAAGCCAAAGGTATGTAGATTAGCTTGCCCGAGAAAAACAAAAAGAGGGGTTATCCTATCTAATGCCAGAAGAATTAAGATATGCGAATGTGCATATATTATTCCTACAAAACCAAGAGTAGTGTAGCTTGGCATGCAATACTCAAGCATTTTTGGTCTCCCAAATGATAAACAAACACAAGGCAAATTTCTCTCTCTTTTCTCTGTTTACAATTTGTCTGAAAAGTATAAGAAATTTGGTTTCATTTCAATTTTAACTTTTTGATAAATTTAGAAAAAATCATGAGTTGGTGGAATCATATTGCTCATACTTTTTTATATACCATTTCCACGCATGAGCAATTTGTATTATTATGGATTTAGCAAAGTTAACAGAGTCATAACGTGTTAACTAGAAGTGATAACTCACCAAGTGTGTGTGTGTGTGTGTGTCTGCTGAGTTTGATTTTGCATAGACTTACATAAGAGAAGTATGTAGACATATTACTATATACAATTTAACCTAACACTTCCATCAGAAAGGGATATTTTTTAAAATTATTGTTCTTAGAAAACACTATGCACTATGCCATTGAAAATTAAATACAATCTCAGAGAGATAATGGTTCACAGTAAGAGAGCAAATTTATCTTCGATTATAACACTTCTGCCATTGGAAAGGTTTATCCGAAAGCTCTATAAACAAACATACAATCTGAGCAATGGATTAGTAAGTGTGCCATGAGAAGCCCTGATCAATCATACCCTAGATGAGCCACAACCCCTCACTCCACCCTGGTCTGACTGATGGTCTGACAGAGAATGTTAAAGGGATATTCTCATCTTAGACAATGGGGGCATATCACTTCTATATCGAGATCGGAGGGGGGGAGCACTGCGCCTGGAGGACCCCAGGTTTCCTGGGATCTGGTCACCACCAGGCGCAGCTCCCCCTCTGCTCCCACAGAAATGAATGGGAGCACACCGCGCATGCGCGGGCACCGCTCTCATTCATTTCTATGTAGCTGACGGAAATAGTCAGCGCTCTGCTCTTTTTGACGGCCCCATAGAAATGAATAGAGGGCGGCTGCGCATGCGCAGTGCACCCTCCTTTACTTTGGGGGCTCCGTTCTTGATATAGGTGTGTGTCAGACTTTATGCTGTGCTAAAATAACAGATGGAGGAAGGAATTGGAAAACCAAAGGAAGTTAAAGACTCTAAACAGGAACTAGTATACATGGAGTGAATATAAAATATTCCCATGCCTTCAAGATGAATGGAATTGATCTTTAGTTTCTATATGGAAACAAAAGTTTATAAGAATGTTTGTTGTCAATCACGACTGTCTATGTAAAATAGTCTCTACAGATTAAAGCCTTAGCTCTCTACCGTGAGCCCATGGCATTAACTTTGGGGACCCTTGTAGATTAGTATGCTGATTAATTTCAGATTTTTTATGTAGTGTGTCACAATGTTTACATAGGATGTGGAATATTCTCAACACTGAGGTCAAATATGGTCTCTAAGCATCTTCTGGATCAATATTAGAGATCCAATAAGGATCCAAGTCAGGAAAACAACTATTTACCTGAGATGTAGATTCACTATTGGACTTTGGTCTTGTGGGGGCTAGACTTGCATATACTGTGTATATATATATATATATATATATATATATATATATATATATATATATATATTTAAATCATACAAAGCACATTCTACTCTGTTTGAATGTTATAAAATTGAATACAAAGATTTTTTTCTATGCCATTTTCCTTCGCTAGCTCTCTAAGTCTTCATGTTCTATCTTTTTTAGGCTTCACTAAGCACCCGTATCCATTACAATACTTCTAGCACTCATTATTTGTAGATTTTTTCCATTTAAGTTAATGAAAACCATATTATACATGCTTATATAACATTAAAGTACCGAGTGGCTGGCCAAACCAACAATGGCTTTTATTGAGTATATGTATAAACAATAAAGACGACGCTTGAAGGAAAGAAGTCGGGCTGTTGTGAAGAGCCTTGTACAGTGCATACCTTCATATTTACTGGCAGCATGATTACACTCATTTAGTTGCTGTAATCGTACATCTTGGTGTGACCTTCCAAGGAGAAGTGAAATGGGCACTGACCTATTTTTCAGTCATGCATTGTCTTTAATAATAGAAAATTTTCAGTTGGAAGGAACTGCCATATCAAATAAGATGCAATTGTAACAGAAGAAAATCGCAAGGCTACAGATGAAAATAATACAGTTCAACTCCTGTAAAAAGTACTCGCTATTGAAAGAGTTATAAAATATAAAAAATATACTCATGAAAGAGAGATTCAATTATGATTTTTCACTTTTTTACAACAAGGAAATTCAAGGTAGAGAAAACATTCTGATTAGAGATGAGCGAGCATACTCGTCCGAGCTTGGTGCTCGTTCGAGTATTACGGTACTCGTAAGTGCTCGCTGCTCGGACGAGTATCTCGCCATGCTCGAGGAAATGGCAACTTCCGCATTGTGCATTTTTGGCGCCTAAAAACTCAGCCAATCACAAGCCAGGAGACTCTGCGGTACACCCAGCATCACGTGGGGCCCTTACATGTCGATAGCAGGGGTTGGCTGGCCTGATCAGGTGACCCTGGAATATACTAGTGACTGGCCGCGGTGCTCGGCTCAGATGCTGTCTGGATGTCGTTAGGGATAGAGCTGCTGCGTTTCAGGGAGAGTGTTAGGGCCTGCATTTAGTTCTTTGTTAGGCAGGAATCACCCACAAAGAACCCAACAGCCCTTCTAAGGGCTAGAAGACATTTTTTTTTGTCTCCTGGATTGGCTGGCTGGCTGGCACTAGTAGTGCAGCTATCGCCATATATAACCCCTTTTTTTAATGTTATATCTCAGTGATACAAATCCATTTCACACAGCAGTGTGGAACCATTCTGTGTGTCACAGTTCAGTACACTCACTACAATCCGTATTTTCTGTCCAGGTGATACTTTCTGTACGTCACTTAATCCAACCGGGTCTTTTGCTCTCACGTATATATCTTGATCCCAAAAATCTCTGTGCGACATTTGTCTGGGTCACAGTCAAAATAGCCACTGTCAGCAGGGTGTGAGTTAGCTCTACGATAGTTTCTGCATGTCACGTTCCAAAAAAAACAAAACTAAAAAAAAAATATAAAAAAATAGTTTTTTTGTTGTTTTAGCTCAGTGATACGAATCCATTTCACACAGCAGTGTGGAACCATTCTGTGTGTCACAGTTCAGTACACTCACTACAATCCGTATTTTCTGTCCAGGTGATTAACATAATTTACGACTGTATCGGTTGATGCTAAATTTTTAAGTTGGGGTCCTGCGTCGTCATTCACTGAATTTCACTGATCTCCTCAAAGAACTGAAAGACCATTGTGGAGAAAGCGGCACAGCTCGCCATCAGTGACGAACCCCAACGCCAGACTGCGCAGCGAAGAGAACGAATAAATATCTCTGTGGTTATTTGTGCTAAATAAAAGTTAAATAAACACAAAAAAAAAAAAAATTAATCTGTTCCTGTGCCTGATCCACCCAAGTTGAATCTGTCCCATCATGAGAAAGTCCCCCCAAGGAGTCCCCACTGTAACTTGCTTCCCATACAACTACCTCACCCCCCGACACCTGTGTCTCGCCATTGTCCACCACCTCCTCAGACAACACTGGTAAATCCCCACTGTCAGCACACGGAGACTGCAAAAGGTCTTGCGAATTGGGGCAGAGAATGTTCTGGGGTAGCACATCAGAGAAGGGGTGACTATGGGGTTCCAGGGAGTACGTGACCACATGCAATCTCCATCTAAAAAGTCATACTGAGGCTCACCACCATGCTTTACACTGCAATCTTATTGAAAGACAGACAATCAGGGGTTCAAAGCCAGGTTGTCAGGCAGCATTTTTAAGTGGGTCACCATTACCGTGTCCCTGAAAATTGGCGGTGATGGACCTTCGTTGCACCTAGTTGGGTGCTTCCCTAACATGTGATGGGTATTTGCCTGGCCTTTCTTGGTCTGGGTGAGCACAATTGCCATGAGGGTAACCACCAGGCTGTTGCCTGAGAATTTGGGGGTAATGGTGGGATTAGGCAGCCTCAGAGGCATCCATGCATGCTGCCCCTGCTGTTTCCTGTCCATTTCCGTGGTGTTTCAATCATTTTCTGAGGTTTCCAGGTTTTCACCCAGCCTTCCCTAGGCAGAGCCTTGGTCCCCTGCAAAAAATGCTCGAGTCTCCCATTGACTTCAATGGGGTTCGTTATTCGAAACGAGCACCCAAGCATCGGGAAAAGTTTGACTCGAATAACGAGCACCCGAGCATTTTAGTGCTCGCTCATCTCTAATTCTGATCTATTCTTTGGATTTAAAATCATATTGATTATTAGATGTATCATAAACATCATCATGAGAGACATTGTCAGACCAATCGTTTCTGGACCACCATTGGACCAGACACTGGATATCATCATATATATATATATCAGAATTGCACCAGACCTTCATGTTTCTTCCAGTGTGGAGCTAATTGTTGATAGTGACAAATTGCCTACTATTAGAGATGAGCAAACGTGCTCGAAACGAGCACTGTACCACTCGGCTCCCCTGCGCTCGCATGGGCGCAGGCAGCCGCTTCCATCCTCCTGAGGAGGACGGAAGCGGCTGCCTGCGCCCATGCGAGCGCAGGGGAGCCGAGCGGTACAGTGCTCGTTTCGAGCACGTTCGCTCATCTCTACCTACTATCTTTTAACAATATTTTAGATGCTGCCACAATCACAGTGGTAGTCATGGTGGACATGTCTTTAAAGAGATTATGCAGTAATAAGTAATCAGGGTAGGTCATCAATATCAGATTGTCGGGGGCTCCAACTCCCGGCCTCGCTGCAGCCTCTTCACAGCTTACAAAGCACTGTGCCATGCATTGTATAGTGGCTGTGCTTGATATTACAGCTCAGCCCCATTGACTTGAAGTCAGAATGCTTCAGTCTCTTCTAACAGTTGATCATTGAACAGTTGAACAGTTGATGGTGGTGATCATAGGAGTCTGACCCCTGCCAATCTGATGTTGATGACATATTCTGAGGCTTTATCATTAATATCAAATGGATAATCCCTTTAATCTTATGGTTCTCTACTGTGGCTACTGGGGAAGCTTTAGACTTAGGTGGTCCCTACCTTTTATGGGCTCGTAATTAGAGGTGAACACAGTGTAAATGAAATAAAGGGGGAGCACAGTTGATGTTATTCAGTTGATGATTAGAGATGAGCGAATTATTGAAAAATTTGATTTGGTTGCTTTGCTGAATTAATTAAAACAATTCCTTTGTGATGAAATACTTTGTTATGAAGCACATTTCTTCGTAAGTAGTGGGTGCAATGACAGGGAGCAGCGATTGTGCCGTTCCCCGTCATTATACCCTTCAGGTACCGCACTCATACATAATAAAATCATACTTACCTCATTCATTTCCTCGTGATGCACTGGCGGCCATCATCTTGATTGAAGATCTGGTGGCAAAATCTTGCACGGCCCTTGATGACATCATCATTTCGACCAGCATGGTGATGTTATACTTCATCGTTCGTGGGATTTCGTCCCAGCCTGTCGCAAGAAAATGAGTGAGTTAAGTATGATTTCTTTACATCAGTTCAGGGAAAACTAATTCACTATCACAAAGCACAATCAAATTTGGCTTTGCGTCAAATCGAATTAACCTTGAAATTTGGATCAAGTGGACATCGATTTGCTCAACACTACTAATAATGTCACTCTCTACTTTGATACTAGGGAGCCGCAGGGAGTTACTATTTCCTACTTAATTACTTAGTTTACCTAAGGTGTGCCTGTATAGAAAGTCTAGTCTAGTGGTGGGACAGTTCATTTAATAATTCAACCATTTTAATAACAGAGAATATCTTGTTCCCTGTGAAATTCAGTGAGGTTGAAAGTGCTGAGGGTCTATACCAATAAGTGACACCAATTTTCCTGCCCTGTAACATAGAGGTCGAGAGATGTCACTAGCTGATGGGGCAAAATGTACTTTTTTGGTACAATGCTTTCATTGGGGAAGATAAAGGTATCTTCATACACTACTTACTGTAGATCTTTTTGCGACTTAGAATCAGTCTCATTAATCTGAGTAGGATTTTATTTCTACAGCATGTGTATAGATATTTGTAAGCCCCATGCAGATGACTGGGATAGACATAGAAATTTCTACAATAACATGCCCTAAATGTCTGCGTAATAAATAATTGTAAAGGAGAAACTAGAGAGACATTGTCTAATCAGCAGGATATTTTCTGTATGAACAGCCAGAAAGCTTTTTTTTTTTTTTTTGTAAAACAGTTTCTAAAGTTCATAGAATTATTGACAACACTCAAATAGCATAAACTACATTCTGCTTCAAAAGAGTTATATATTACTAAAAGATAACAGGTAGTTACAGCAAAAGCAATACTGCAATAATGCCATTGTTAACCCCTTCCCAACCAGCGCCGTACATGTACGGCGCTGCGGGAAGTAACTTCCCGACCAGCGCCGTAGTACTACGGCGTGCTAATCGGGCGGGTGCAGGTGCTTCCTTAGGCATCCGGCTGCTATCTACGGAAGCCTGTGAGATCCCGCCCCCTGGATCTCACAGGCAGTAAGCTGGAAGTGTATTACTGTGTGTAATACACTTCCAGCCAATGCATTACAATACAGAAGTATTGTAATGCATTGTAAAGGGGATCAGACCCCAAAAGTTAAAAAAAAAGCGTAAAAAAAAGAAAGTGAAAAAATAAAGTTTTACAAAAAAAGTTTCAAGTTCCAAAAAAAGCGTCCTTTTCACAAAATAATATAAAAAAAATGTAAAAAATAGTGAAAAAAATAAAAATAGACATAATGGGTATCGCCGTGTCCGTATCGACCGGCTCTATAAAAATATCACATGAGCCACCCCGCCAGGTTAACGCAGTAAAAAAAAAAACTGTGCCAAAGCAGCCTTTTTTTGGTCACCTTCCCTTACAAAAAGTGTAATAGCAGGCGATCAAAAAGGCGTATTTACCCCAAAATGGTACCAATAAAATTGGTCCCACAGAAATGTAGACCCTACCTGAGACAATCGCCCAAAAAATAAAAAAATATGGCTCTCAGAAAATAGCAACACAAAAAAAAAGATTTTATTCTGTTCAAAAATGCATCTAATGTGTAAAACTTTCCAAAAATAAAAATGTTTGACATATTGGGTATCGCCGCGTCCGTAACAACCTGTTCTATAAAAATATTACATGAGATGGCCCCCCAGGTGAATGCTGTAAAAAAATTTTTTTTAAAACTGTGCCATAACAGCCATTGTCTTTCACCTTGCCTCACAAAAAGTGTAATAGCAGGCAATCAAAAAGGCGTATTTACCCCAAAATGGTACCAATCAAACCGTCATCTTTTCCCCAGAAATGTAGACCCTGCCTGAGACAATCACCCAAAAAATAAAAAAAAATTATGGTTTTCAGAAAATAGCAACACAAAAAAAAGATTTTATTCTGTTCAAAAATGCATCTAATGTGTAAAACTTTCCAAAAATAAAAATGTTTGACATATTGGGTATCGCCGCGTCCGTAACAATCTGCTCTATAAAAATATTACATGAGATGGCCCCCCAGGTGAATGCTGTAAAAAAATTTTTTAAATAAACTATGCCATTTTTTTCACCTTGGCAGGCGATCAAAAAGTCTTATGTACCCCAAAATGGTACCAATGAAAACGTCACCTCATCCCGCAAAAAATGAGCCCCCACATAAGACAATAACTCAAAAAAATAAAAATCAATGGCTCCCGCAAACCAATCCATCAAAATCTGTGCTGCAAAATCCATATGGTGCTCCTTCTGTTCTGAGTCCTGCCATGTGCCCCCACAGCAGTTTACCACCACATATGGGGTGTTGCCGTATTCAGGAGAAAATGGGGAACAAATTATGGAGTGCTTTTCTCCTGTTACCCCTTGTGAAAATGAAAAATTTGGGGCTAAAGCAACATTTTATTGGAAGAAATTAAACTTTTCATTTTCACAGCCAAGTGTTTCCAAATTCCGTAAAACTTTTAGGGGGTCAAAGTGGCCAGTAACCCCCTTAATATATTCTTTTAAGGGTGTAGTTTCCAAAATGGGGTCACTTTTTGAGGGTTTCCCCTGTAGGGGTACGTCAGGGTCTCTCAATTACAAAATGGTGCCTAAAAACCATTCTAGCAAAATCTGCCTCCAAAATCCGTATGGCGCTCCTTTCCTTCTGTCCACTGCCACAAACCCATAGAGACGTTTACCACCACATATGGGGTATTTCTGTAAACTGCAGCATCAGAGTAATGTATATTGAGGTTTAGTTTGCTGTTAACCCTTGCTGTTTTGCCAGAAAAAAAATATTAACATGAATAATCTACCAAAAAAGTGAAATTTTGATTTTTCCATTAATTCTTGTGGAACACCTCAAGGGTTAACAAAGTTTGTAACAGCAGTTTTTTTTTAAATAATTTGAGGGGTGTAGTACCTAAAATGGGGTCATTTATGGGTGGTTTCCATTACGTAAGCCACTCAAAATAACTTTATATCTGAATTGGTGCTTAAAAAAATGGTTCTGGAAATTTTGTTGAAAATTTGAAAACTGGCTTTTAAACTTCTAAGCCTTCTAACGTCCCAAAAAAGTTAAATGACATTTATAAAATGTTGCCAACATAAAGAAGACATATGGGAAATGTAAAATAATAACTATTTTTGGAGGTATTGCTATATATTTTGAAAGTAGAGAAATTGAAATTTGCAAATTTTTCAAAATTTTTGGTAAATTTAGTATTTTTAAAAAAAAATAAAAATGAAATATGTTGCCACAAATTTACTACTGTTGTGAAGCACAATATGTGACGAGAAAACAATCTCAGAATGGCTTGGATAAGTAAAAGCGTTCCAAAGTTATTACCAAAAAAAATGACACGTCAGATTTGCAAAAAATGGCCTGGTCAGGAAGGTGAAAACAGGCCCGGGGTTGAAGGGGTTAAACCCATATTATTATAATTATTATTTTTCTGTCTTCTCATACCCGTGTTATTGAACATATTTTATTACTGCAACATGCCATGTAGTTCAAACACATTTTACTGCAAAAACTGCCTTTTTATATGTGCAATGCAATATATTGTGTAGTTCAAACATATTTACTGCAACAACTGCCTTGTTATAGAAACATAGAAAGATTGACAGCAGAAAAAGACCCCATGGTCCAGCTAGTCTGCCCTTATATAATTACTTATCATAGGATAGACATGTGTTTACCCAAGGCACGTTTAACCCTTCAGGACACATCCAGTTTTTAGCTTATGGGCCGAGCGTAATTTTGCAAAACTGATATGTGTTATTTTATGTGGTAGCAACTTGAAAATGTGTTTACTTATCTAACCGATTCTCATAGTATTTCCTCAAGACAGATTTGGGGTCATTTACAAACTGGTGTAAAGTAAAAGTGGCTTAGTTGCCCATATCAACTAATCAGATTACACCTTTCATTTTTCAAAGGAGCTGTCAAAGATGAAAGGTGGAATTTGATTGGATGCTAAGGGCAACTAAGCCACTTCTATTTTATATCAGTTTCATACATGACCCCAATTGTACTTCATGTTAGTAGTAAGTAAGTAGTAGTAGTAAGTTAGTAGTCAATATGTTCTACTTTTATTCATTTAAAAAAATCACTTAAAAAAAAATAATTTACAGAAAGTTTGGAAAAAGTTGCAATTTTCTAAATTTTAATTTCTCAGCTTTTAAGACAGACAGTTATACCACAAAAATAGTTATTCATAAACATTCATCATATGTCTACATTATGCTGGTATCATTTTGCAAGTGTCATGTTATGGTTTGAAAATCTTAGAAAACTTAATTTTTCTAATTTTAGAAGCAATTTTATAAATTTTCAATGCAATTTCCCAAACCCACTTTTTTTAAGGACCGATTCAGCTTTGAAGTGACTTTGATTGACTTGCATAATAGAAACCACCCACAAATAACATTTTATAAACTTAACTCCTCAATTTATTCAATACTGGTTTTAGAAAAGTTTGTTAACCCTTTAGGTGCTCTACAAGAATAAAAGCAAAATTAGGGTGACATTAAAAAAATCATTTTCGTGCAGATATTACATTCTAATCCAAAATTAGTTATATATTTTCTTCTGAATATGGCAACAACCCATGTGATTGTCAACTGCTGTATGGGCACATTGAAGGTCTCAGAAGTGAAGGAGCGCCATTTGGCTTTTGGAGGTCAGATTTCGCTGCAGTGGTTCTAAGGTGCCATGTCAGATTTGCAGAGACCCTGAACCCCAAAAAAGTAACCACATTTTGGAAATGAAGCCCTTTAAGGAATTCACCTAGGGGGTATAGTGATGCCTTGACCCTACAGGTGCCTTATACAGCACTGGGAAACAACTACAGAGGCTCTGAGGTGAAAAAAAACTCCCAAGAAGTAACTCCATTTTAGAAACCTCACAGAATTTACCAAGGGGTGTTTGAGGAAAAAGTAATGCACATCAGATGGTTCAAAGTGAAAATTGCATTTTCTTTCCACAGATATGCATTTCAGTGCACACAATTGTGTGTCCAGCATACAAAACAAGCCCTCTTATTATGCTTCCTGGTTTTGGAAACATCCAACATGTGGCCTTAACCATTTGCCCTCCAGCTGTTGCAAAACTACAACTCCCAGCATGTCCTAATAGTTGTAGGCTGTCTAGGCATGCTGGGAATTGTAGTTTTGCAACAGCTGGAGGGCCGCAGGTTGGGCATCCCTGGTACAAACATATGAGAGGGCTCAGGAATAAAAAAAACACCATACACATTTGGGGCCCAATGTGATGATTTAACCCCACTTATAGTGACAACTAGAGTTGGGTGAGGCGAAGCAATCGAAGTGGAATTCGGTTTGAAGTTTAGGAAAACTTCGATTTACAACTAATCCGCATTTCCTCACATTTCATGGTATCATCAGATTTTCCTAAAAGAGTGGGTGCAAGTGTTAAAAAGTGAAAGTAAGAATCCCAGGAAAGAGAGATCCCCCATAATGCTGTGCATACAGCCAATCCACAGGTAGCCATCCCCTGTGATATCAAAGCCCTATAAATCCTTCATCACGCAGTCTCTGCCATTGTCCTGTGAGCTCAGCATAGGGAGAGACGTGGCAAGCGCTCATGCGCTAGGGATAGTGTTGCTGCAAAGTTTTTTTTTTTTAAAGAATATTGGAGAGGGAGAGTGAATCGCAGTGTGCATCACGTTCTAGTGCCCTGACAACCAGAGTTAATCCGTTATTTTAGTGATACAGTAAGTGTTCCTCAGTATTAAAGGCAGGTATGATACATTGCTGTGTGCATCACGTTCTAGTGCACCGACATTCAGAGTTAATCCATTATTTTAGTGAAACAGTTATTGTGCCTCAGTATTAAAAGCAGATGTAATATATCACCGTGTGCATTATGTTCTAGTGCACTGACATTCAGTGCACCAGTTCATAATAGCGGCAAGCAGGCATCATGCAGTTGTGGAGGGAAAATATGATACCGTACTTGGCAGTGTGGGAATTTTTCACCAAGTCACTGGGGGATGTTAGCGCGGCAGTATGCAAGATGTGTGGACAGAAGGTGAGGTGTGGCAAGGGTGCTAACGTTGGCACAACAGCTCCGCATCAACACATGAAGCATCACCATAAAGTGGTGGGAAAACTGTGGCACTAATGTAGTGTCACAGCCAGGCAAAGCAACCGCTGCATCTCCCAGCAACCCGCATGCCTTCTCCAGCAGTCAGGGCTCCTCATCCTCATCAGAAGGAAGTTGTTGTTCCTGCCCATTACGTAATCTATTGCTCCTGATGCCCCTTCTCCTACTTGTCACTTATTTTGACAGCAATCGATCACCAAGGCAATTGCAAAAACACAACAGAATGCAAGTACTCATCCAGTGGTACAGAAGCTGAATGTGCACCTGGCCAAGTTGCTGGTTCTACAATCCCTTCCTTTCCATGTAGTTGACTCTTCACATTTCAGAGAACAGATAACTTCTGCCCACCCAAGGTAAATAGTCCCAAGCCGACATTAATTTTCCAAAAAAGCTGTCCCAGCCCCGCACACATATGTTGAGCCAAAGGTGGACCAGTCCTTGGGCTTCTCTGTGTCTGGTAGAGTTCATGCCAGCGCTGACATAGAATTGTAACTATGGTCAAGGACAATATATGTCATTCACAGCCCACTGGGTAAATGTTGTTATGGGCCAGACACACCAGCAACTTGGCCAGGTGATGGCTATGCCATCTGTGTGCTTTAATCATGGGATTTCTGTGCTAATATCTTACTTTGCCTTCTTATCCCCCACCTTGCCCTCATCTTCCCCTCTAGACACAGTTCACAGTGGTCTTCCATCATATCACCTATGCAAAGCTAGGCATTGTCACACTGCTCTGCACTTCGTTAGCCTGGCAGAATGGAGCCACACCATGGAGGAACTGCTCAGCATCATCAATAAAGAAATCGATCACTGGCTGTCTCCTCATCAACTGGAGATTAGAACCATGGTTACTGGTAACAGGAAGAACATTTTGTCTTTGTTGCATCAGGGAGGAGTGACCCACGCGCCCTGCATGGCACATATCTTCAATATGATTGTCATCCAGTTCCTCAAGTCTGCCACTGAACTGCAAGGGCTATTAAAATGTCCAGGAAACTGCATACACTTCAAAGCACACCCACTTTGAGCTGCAAAGGCAAAATGCTCCATACTGCATGTATGAGCAGAGGAAGGCAGTGAATGTTTTTTTAATGCTGAGGACAGACAGGTCTACTCCCAGTGTAACTTTAATGTAAGCCAGTGGCAGCTCATGAGTCACATGTGCAGTTTGCTCAGGCCCTTTGAGGAGACCACTTCATTTGTCAGTCAGCAAAACTACGGGACGAATTATGTAATTCCACTCCTTCCACAATGCTGATAAATCTGATTGGCAAGAGGATAGAAGACGCGGCAACTACAACTCATGGCTACCGAGCCCTGAGGAGAATGAACCGGCAGAGGAGGAGGATAAGAACATAAACGCCCTGGAATTTTATACACAGCTAGGTGGTTTATCTGCCCAAGCAACAGGAGAAAAGCAGGAGTATGAGGAGCTGGAGGGCAATGACAAAAATGACGTACATGACCCCAACAGACCGTGACAGTATGCAGAGGAGATGGAGACAGAGAGGTCCTCCGAGTCCCTTGCGTAAAAGGCCAGATACATGCTTTCTTGTTTACGTAGTGAGGAGACAAATCATAATGAGTTTGTTATTATTGGGAACTTCAAATACCCAAATATAGTGTTGAGGTGGACATAAACCTGTCCTTTCTGGAATTCAGTCAGTCATTCCGAATTGTTTTGAACACGGGTGCGCACAATAATTAAGGACAAAACACAGACTTATGATTCCAGTATTAAGTCCTTTGGCCGTGCTTCTGTGGCAAAATCATTACAGCCTCTGGCTTGTTTCTTTATTAACACACGTACTTATTCGATACAAAAAGGAAAGGGGGCGTAAGCATGCAAATAGCAAACAATATAATCCTTGATTGGATAGAAGTTGCATTCCATTCTACGTCACTAGTTTGAAAAAGTCATTTTGATAAGAGTACAGGGGCCATCTTGGACTAGTTAAATATATACATATATTATACGCAAGCTTTATAAAAGTTACAAAGTATAAAAACATAATATAAAAAGTATATATAAATATACACACATTGCTTTGTGACACACCGCACCACAGCATCTTGGACACAATACCAGGATATAGACTCCTTTCTATACAGCTGCATAAGCATTTACAAAGCTGAGATATATATATATATTTGTATAGCATTAAATACATGTATATCCAAATGACATAACACTGTGAGGGGAAAATTCAGTATTTCGACCGGTCTACCTTCACAATAGACTGGGAAACTTAAACCTGTAGATCTCATAAAGGAACTAGGTTATTGGCAATAACCAAAGACAACTACGTTTCCCAACCGGTTCAGGACCCGACTAGAGAGACAGCCATACTGGACTTAGTAGTAGCCAACAGACCTGAAAGAGCAATAAATGTGCAGTTCGGAGGACACTTGGGAAATAGTGACCATAAAATAATAATCTTCCAATTGTCATTCAAAAGAGTGTTTCTTCAGGGAGGAACAAAAATACCAAATTTCAAAAAAGCTAAAGTTGAACGGCTAAAAGAGGCCATTGACCTCACTAACTGGGACAATGTACTCAAAAATAAAAAATGCCATCACAAAATGGGATATTTTTAAAAGCATCCAAAACACTAATGTGAAGTACATACCTTATGGGAATAAAAGAGTAAGGAACAAGAAAAAAACAATGTGGATACATAGAAATGTAAAGGAAGCAATAAAAGACAAAAAGACAGAATGTAAATTACTAAAACAGGAGGGTAGCAAGGAAGCATCGAAAAACTATAAGGAAAAAAGTAGAATATGTAAAAGAAAAATAAAAGCAGCCAAATTGGAGACAGAAAGATTCATTGCCAAAGAGAGTAAAGCTAACCCTAAAATGTTCTCCAATTATATAAATGGTAAAAAGTATAAATCTGAAGGTATTGGCCTTTTACAGAATGATGAGGGGGGAGTTGCAGAGGACGATGAGGAGAAGGCAAAGCTATTAACCCTAGAATGCGTATTGGGGGCCTTTTAGGCCCCCATGCTTACTTTTTTGTTATTATCTGCAAAATTACTTAAGTTAGAATTTTGAAACTCCAGGTAATCCTCAAGAATGTCGTTGTTGGTAATATCCAGTTGTTCATATATTTTTTTTCATAGGCATTTTGGTGTAACAATGCTTTTTTGGTGAAAAACACATCTGTACGGATTGGGGGCCTTTTAGGCCCCCATGTATTTTTTTATTATGTTCTCAGTAGTGTTTGTACCTCAAGTTACTTTATTTGTACTCAGTAATGCTGGTGGAGGGGCCAGGGTGTGGATAATGCCATATGAGGATGTCATGTGATTTTTGGAGGGAGAGATAAAGTCATGACATCATCTCAGGTCCTTCTGAACACAGTAATAAGCTGTGAAGAGAGTAATGAGGACAGTATACACTGTGAGCTAATTGTTAAGGACCTGAGATAAGATACGATGTTGAGAGCAAGTTTCTGTTATAATTAAAATTTTGTTTCCTAATCATATTTTATTTAGCAGTTTTAAAATAAACTTGTAAAAGTTATATAAGTGTGTTTTCCATATGATTTGCATGGGGGCCTAAAAGGCCCCCAATACGTTAATATGAAGATTTCTGATGTCACGCATTCTAGGGTTAAATATATTTTTCTCCACTGTATTTACTGAGAAAAATAAACTGTCAGATGAAATACAGAATGTAAAAGTAAATTTCCCACTAAAAGTGTCCTATCTGACCTATGAAGAAGTGCAGTGTCTTAAAAAGATTAAAATAGACAAATCATCGGGATCAGATGGCATACCCCCCTTATACTAAGAGAATTAAGTTAAGGTAGACCCTTATTTCCAATATTTAAGGACTCTATATTGACAGGGAGTGTTCCACAGGAAATCTTAACAAATGTGGTGCCAATATTCAAAAAAGAGGTCAAAAATAAAGTCTATAGGCCGGTAAGTCTAACATCTGTCATGGGTAAGCTGTTTGAAGATTTTCTAAGAGATGCTATCTTGACCGCGGTGAGTCAATATATGTGATTCATCTTGACTTCTCCAAAGCATTTGATACTGTGCCACATAAAAGGTTAGTATTCTAATATATAAAGCTGAGTGTATGTGTGTGTGTATGTCCGCTAAAGGAATCCGCACCATCGCAGCTACAATCACGAAATTTGGCACACAGCTACATCAGGTGTCTGGGAAGGTTTTAGAACGGGTCTCAGCTCTCCAGGATGTACCGTTCCTAGATATTCCCAAAAAATGCATTAGCCAATAGAATCCTGGTCACATGACCCTTATCAGCCAATAGAAGCTCACAGGCAGTTAGTCTCCATACACACCAGGTTTCCATAACAGCCTAGCCAGTTCACTTCTATAGGTCTGCTGAGGCAGAGCGCTGTGGATGACACTGTTAAAGGGGTATTCCGGTTACCATAAATATAACTTATGTTTTAGACTAACTCATCATCAATCATTACCTCATATAATGTAAATTTCACATATTTACCATTCAGTAGTAATAAAAGATGTTTTCTTCAACTGCTACCCACTGTGTTTCCTCCTAAATTACAAAGGCATAGACCTGTAATTCCGGCCACCCTCAAAAGAAGGACTTAAAAGCCCCCCCTGGTCCCACCAAGTTACGCCCCGACTCAATCAGACCACGCCCCTTCCACTCCGCATCTGACCGGGATTGGAAAAATGAAGGTAAAAATCAACTTCTGTCAGCTGCAGGGGAAGGAGGAGGGTGACTTTCTCCCTGTACCTCATTCTCAGACTGCAAAATGCTGCTGTCTGAGAGTGAGCTGTTCAAAAGGACATCCCTGTGTCCATCCAGGCCCTGCGCATGACAGAGGACAGGGAGCCTGAAAGCCAGACTGTCCAGCCTAAAACCGGAACTCTGGCCACCCTAGGGGCAGGCTGATGTTAGGGTGGCCTGATGTCCGGCTTTAGGCTTGACAGTCCAGTTTCCGGCTCCCTGTTCTCCGTCCAGCGCAGTGCCTGGACGGACGCAGGGATGTCCACCCTTTCAGTAACTCACACTCAGACAGCTTCTCCTCCGTGTCTTCATGGAGCCAGTGGGCGTGGCTTCATGTTTAGTGGTGTGGCTTCATGGGGACCGGGGGTGCTGCTTCACGTTTGGGGGAATGGCCGGTGAGGTCCGGCTTTCTGGGTTGAAGACAGCGGCCACCCTAGCTGCTGTGGTGGTCACAGTTCAAGGGGAGGGTGCTGTGGAAGTCACTGTTGAAGGGGCGGGCACTGTAGAGGTCACTCTCGATATCTTTTAACGACACACACACAAACATTAAATGAAATAGATTAAATATACCCGGGCGAAGCCGGGTCCTTCAGCTAGTATAATATAAGAATGCTTGGACTGGGAGAAAATGTCTGTATGTGGGTAAGTAAGAGGCTCAGTGGTAGAAAACAGAGGGTAGTTATTAATGGTACACACTCAGATTGGGTCTTTGTCACTAGTGGGGTACCACAGGGGTCAGTATTGGGCCCTATTCTCCTCAATATATTTATTAATAATCTTGCAAAAGGTTGCACAATTAATTATACATTTTTGCAGACACTAAACTGTATAAAGTAATGAACACGGAAGGGTACAGTATACTTCTACAGATGGATCTGGATAGACTGGAGGCTTCAGCAGAGAAGTGGCAGATGGAAACAGGAAACAGCATTAGATCACCTCTCCATTGTCTTTTTCCTAAACTTAGTAACTTTAATTTTTATAATTTTCCTGGGTACTGTAGTGCACCCATTCTGGTTATTACTTTAGTTGGCCTTCTCTGAACCCTCCCAGCTCTATTATGTCTGCCTTCTTTACAGGAGCCCAGAACTGTACACAGTACTCCATGTGTGGTCTGACTAGTGATTTGTAAAGTGGCAGGACTATGTTCTCATCATGGTCATTTATGCCCCTTTTGATGCAACCCATTATCTTATTGGCCTTGGCAGCAGCTGAGGCACTGGTTTCTACAGTTTTGCTGTCCACTAAAATTCCTAAGTCCTTTTCCATGTCAGTGTTACCCAGTGTTTTACCATTTAGTATGTACGGATAACTTGCATTATTTCTTCCTATGTGCATAACCTTACATTTGTCAGTGTTAAAGAGGCTCTGTCACCAGCTTTTAACCTATGTATTTTAATACATAGGTTAAAACCCCTTAACTTGTACATTTCTCACATACCTTTATTGCAGAGTATAGCGCAGCGGTTGTGCTGAAAAACGAAGTTAAAACATTATGCTAATGAGCCTTCGGAGCACCGGGGGGGCGGGCTCTTTCCTCCTGAGCACCGCTTCTTCACCGCCCCCCCCAGGCCCAGGGCCGGTTTTAGACAAAGTGTGGCCCTGGGCAAAATTGAAAGTGGGGCCCCAAATCCTGAAATATTGGACCAGCAGTCTGACAGCACTTTGTAGGCACAGACAGCGGTTGCAACCACAGCAGCTGATTGTAGACTGCCACATCTCTCTTTAGCCTTTCCACTATAAGGCCCCTTTCAGACGAGCGAGTGTCACGCTCTGGACTCATAGCGAGACACCCAGCCTGAACTTCCAGCATTGGCCGGGTCGCAAGGCATTATATTGATTTATGATGCTATGTAACCCTTACAGTTCTGGAATGTAAAGAATAGCACTAGATACATTGCAGACCTCCAAGGGTTACATAGCATCATAAATCAATACAATGCTATGTGACCCCGGCAGTGCTGGGAGTTCAGGCTGGGTTCCCGACACTCGCTCATCTGAAAGGGGCCTAAGATGCTGATCCTTTTCTGTGCTTAAAAATCCAGGTTTTTTGGATGTGTTTTTTTTCTGATGCATTTTATAACACACTTTTTGATACAGTTGTGGCGTGGGTTTTCATTAATGACCATTTTTAAAGGGAATTCTGGACATTTTTTCCATGGTGCAGTTTATAAAAAATAGGGGGTGTCCCATCCGTCCCCCTGAAGTGAAGGGAGAGCACAGTGTGCATGTATGGCCATCCTCCATTATGCTGATCACTGGAAATTCCATAGCAGTGAATGGAGATAATGCTGCGGATGACACTATTATGGGGATCTGTGGATGACACTTTTATGGTGGATCTGTGGATGACACACTGTTCTGGGGGATCTGTGGATGACACTGTTATGGGGGATCTGCGGATGACACTGTTATGGGGGATCTGCGGATGACACTGTTATGGGGTTGCGGATGACACTGTTGGGGGATCTGCGGATGACACTGTTATGGGGGGATCTGCGGATGACACTGTTATGGGGGATCTGCGGATGACACTGTTATGGGGGGATCTGCGGATGACACTGTTATGGGGGGATCTGCGGATGACACTGTTATGGGGGATCTGCGGATGACACTGTTATGGGGGGATCTGCGGATGACACTGTTATGGGGGGATCTGCGGATGACACTGTTATGGGGGATCTGCGGATGACACTGTTATGGGGGATCTGCGGATGACACTGTTATGGGGGATCTGCGGATGACACTGTTATGGGGGATCTGCGGATGGACACTGTTATGGGGGATCTGCGGATGACACTGTTATGGGGATCTGCGGATGACACTGTTATGGGGATCTGCGGATGACACTGTTATGGGGGATCTGTGGATGACACACTTTTATGGCGGATCTGCGGATGACACAATTTTATGGCGGATCTGCGGATGACACACTGTTATGGCGGATCTGCGGATGACACACTGTTATGGCGGATCTGCGGATGACACACTGTTATGGCGGATCTGTGGATGACACACTGTTATGGCGGATCTGTGGATGACACACTGTTATGGCGGATCTGTGGATGACACTGTTATGGCGGATCTGTGGATGACACACTTTTATTTCGGATCTGTGATTGACACTGTTATGGGGGATCTGTGATTGACACTGCTACGGGGGAAGTCGCTGTGATACGGCCACAATGTGTGACATAGCTTTACTGATACCTTTATTAGCAGCCCTGGTCTGCTCCCCCCCAGTACTGAAAAAAAAAAAAGACACTGCTAATTTGGGCCTCAGATTCTTAATCTATACACCAACACTGCCCTTTCCCCAATAACAATGCAGACCACCTAAACAAAGCTCTCTATGGCCCAGACAGCCACATCACAAGCACCACACAAGCACGCAGTTTGGTGGTGTCCTAAAAGTGCTGCAGATCTAACTCATACTAGAGTCACACAGAGCCCATGGGACACAGGGAACTCACATAAAGGGAACACAGATGGCACACACAGCTCACACATGGCACACACACAGAGGGCACAGGAAGCACAAACAGCTCTCACAGTGGATGCACAAGGAGTACACACTGGGAGCACACACGGAGCGCGCACAGGGAGCACATACAGGGGACACAGGAAGCCCACACAGAGGGCACAGGGAGCGCGCACAGGGAGCACACACAGAGGGCACAGGGAGCGCACACAGAGGGCACAGGGAGCGCGCACAGAGGGCACAGGGAACACGCACGGAGGGCACAGGGAGCGCACACGGAGGGCACAGGGAGCTCACACGGAGGGCACAGGGAGCTCACACGGAGGGCACAGGGAGCGCACACGGAGGGCACAGGGAGCGCACACGGAGGGCACAGGGAGCGCACACGGAGGGCACAGGGAGCGCACACGGAGGGCACAGGGAGCGCACACGGAGGGCACAGGGAGCGCACACGGAGGGCACAGGGAGCGCACACAGAGGGCACAGGGAGCGCACACAGAGGGCACAGGGAGCGCACACGGAGGGCACAGGGAGCGCACACAGAGGGCACAGGGAGCGCACACAGAGGGTACAGGGAGCGCACACAGAGGGCACAGGGAGAGCACACAGAGGGCACAGGGAGCGCACACAGAGGGCACAGGGAGCGCACACAGGAGGGGCCACCAGGGAGCGCACACAGAGGGCACAGGGAGCGCACACAGAGGGCACAGGGAACACGCACGGAGGGCACAGGGAGCGCACACGGAGGGCACAGGGAGCTCACACGGAGGGCACAGGGAGCTCACACGGAGGGCACAGGAAGCACACACGGAGGGCACAGGGAGCTCACACGGAGGGCACAGGAAGCACACACGGAGGGCACAGGGAGCGCACACAGAGGGCACAGGGAGAGCACACAGAGGGCACAGGGAGCGCACACAGAGGGCACAGGGAGCGCACACAGAGGGCACAGGGAGCGCACACAGAGGGCACAGGGAGCGCACACAGAGGGCACAGGGAGCGCACACAGAGGGCACAAGGAGCGCACACAGAGGGCACAAGGAGCGCACACAGAGGGCACAGGGAGAACACACAGAGGGTACAGGGAGCGCACAAAAGGGCACAGGGACCGTGCACAGAGGGCACAGGGAGCGCACATAGGGAGCACACGAAGGGGACACGGAGCGCACACAGAGGGCACAGGTAGCTCACACAGAGGGCACAGGGAGCACATACAGAGGGCACAGGGAATGTGCATAGAGGGCACAGGCAGCACAGACAGAGGGCACAGGGGGCGCACACAGAGGGCACAGGGGGCGCACACAGAGGGCACAGGGGGGCACGCACAGAGGGCACAGGGGGGCACGCACAGAGGGCACAGGGGGGCACGCACAGAGGGCACAGGGGGGCACGCACAGAGGGCACACACACAGCGGGCGCAGGGAGCGCACACAGGGAGCACACACAGCAGGCACAGGGGGCACATGCAACGAGCACAAGGAGAACACACAGTGGGCACAGATGGCAAAGGGAGCTCACAGAGGGAGCACAGGGGAACCAGGGAGCTAACAGTGGGAACTCAGGCATCCCAGTCTGATGTTTAGGCCTCCAACCATGAGCAAGTGCAGGCAAAGGATAGGGGGCGGGGCTATGTTAGCCCCGCCCACACTCACAGAACATCCCGATGCCGGTCTGTGGAAGGACGCTCTGCTGTCAAGGAGGTCTGGGGAGGGGTTACTGTGCGGGGGACAGCAACTGCAGGTGTTTACAGGGGAGAGAGGCAGTCAGGGAGCATGTGGAGGAGGAAAAAAAGCCTCACACCATAAACCTACATAACTATAAACAGCAGGGGCCCCTTCTGGAAAGGGGGCCCTGGGCAATTGCCCTGTTTGCCCCCCCAACGCCGGCCCTGCCCGGGCCCGAGACTCACCCCCATGCCGAAGTCCACGCCCCTCTGTAAAGTGACTGACAGCGCTAGACCGTTTGGCCTAGTGCTGAAATCCCGCGCGTGCGCAGTCCGATCACGCCGGCGTGTGCGCAATAGCGCTTGCAGTGCCGAACACTGCAAGCGCTTCCATCCTTGTGCGCACGCGCCGTCATTTCCAGGTTCAGCAGGCGCGGGATTTCAGCTCTAGGCCAAACGGTCTAGCGCTGTCAGTCACTTTACAGAGGGGCGTGAACTTCGGCATGGGGGAGAGCCTCGGGCCCCGGGAGGCGGTGAAGAAGCGGTGCTCAGGAGGAAAGAGCCCGCCCCCGGTGCTCCGAAGGCTCATTAGCATAATGTTTTAACTTCGTTTTTCAGCACAACCGCTGCGCTATACTCTGCAATAAAGGTATGTGAGAAATGTACAAGTTAAGGGGTTTTAACCTATGTATTAAAATACATAGGTTAAAAGCTGGTGACAGAGCCTCTTTAACACTGACAAATGTAAGGTTATGCACATAGGAAGAAATAATGCAAGTTATCCGTACATACTAAATGGTAAAACACTGGGTAACACTGACATGGAAAAGGACTTAGGAATTTTAGTGGACAGCAAAACTGTAGAAACCAGTGTCTCAGCTACTGCCAAGGCCAATAAGATAATGGGTTGCATCAAAAGGGGCATAAATGACCATGATGAGAACATAGTCCTGCCACTTTACAAATCACTAGTCAGACCACACATGGAGTACTGTGTACAGTTCTGGGCTCCTGTAAAGAAGGCAGACATAATAGAGCTGGGAGGGTTCAGAGAAGGCCAACTAAAGTAATAACCAGAATGGGTGCACTACAGTACCCAGGAAAATTATAAAAATTAAAGTTACTAAGTTTAGGAAAAAGACAAAGGAGAGGTGATCTAATGCTGTTTCCTATAGTTTGCAAGCACGGACACCGCTGATGGATTGCAGAGTAGTCGTAACCATGGAAACAAGCTGTGTATAATGTGATAGAAAAATGAATCCAGCCAGCAAAGGAAGCAATATGGATAATAACTAGAGATGAGCGAATCATGCAAAATTTTACTTGCTGAAAATTCGCAGAACTTTTCCTAAGATTCTTATATTCGACTAATAGATTCGTTGAATTTGCCTACACAATATACGTAATTATATGGCTTTTAGCGAACATTCGCGCACTAATAACGAACGTTCAGGTAAAAAGGTACACAACCTCTTTGAACACGTACGCATAAGCGTACAAAGTGCGTACAAATATGACGGGCTTTGCTGCAGAGGAATGGTGGAGCAGGAGGAATGCTCTGAGACTGACCCCTGGCTTTTTATGGATTACTGTATCAGCAGATGACAGCAGATCATCCGGCTGAGACTGAGATGAGCGTGCCATCCATTCCACTACCTCATCCATTTCTCCTCCACTACAATTTTGCGCCTTGGTGGGTTAGCCTGGTGGAACAACGGCCAAGTATTGTGAATACTACTAGTAGATGCTCCGGCTACAGGTCCTTTGGCACTTCTGCCCTGTGCCACCTTCTCCTTTTTTTTAGAGCTCGAGGTCTGGCTCGAACTGGACCCTTTTTGCTTATCCATTCCAGACATTTTTTAATTCACTCTGTGACCCTGCAGCTGGTCTTTGTCCCTGTATCTCCCTGTCTCTCCCTATCTCTCCCTGTCTCTCTCTCGCTGCCTGATTAATTACTAGCCCTGAACTGGCCCTGCACTTGCCCTGCAGTATCCCTTATATGTGTAATATGGATTCCCAGAGCAATTACACCCCAATTTTCACAAAGCAGGTCTCAGAGTCTCAGAACTGCACACACAGTGCTTCTGCTCGTCTCAGCAGTCGCAGCAGAAGTGATGCGTCACTGGCTTACCGAGCCTGAGCCAATCAGAGCAAGCCCTGCCCACTACGTCAGGTGACTGCTTTCTTCCCGGGCTTTTGCACACGATAAACGAACTAACAGTAAAATTTCACTAATGAATTGAATTTGTACGCAACAGTAACTTATACATAGCAATAGCATCTAATTTATTGGACAAACAACGTAGCGAATGTGCACAAAGCCAAAGCGAATCACCTAATATTCGGATTCGCTTCGCAGCTAGAAATTTCCAAGATTCTATGCAAATCAACGAATCAGTGAATAGATTCGCTCATCTCTAATAATAACAATACATTAGTAAGTTTCTTGTATTAACTTTCTCTACATAGTAACTGCTATTTGCTGATGTGACACAATCCCTTTAAGTATGGGTACCCCAATTTAGATAAATGTACCTCATTTTACTGCAAAAACTGAATTCTTACACCATGTTAGTTAACTCATTCTATTACTGCAATATACTGTGTAGTTCAAACACATTTTACTGCAAAAGCTGCCTTCTTATACATCCATTCTGTTATTGCAATATACAATATAGTCAAACACATGTACTGCAAAAATTGCTTTGTTATACTTGTGTTAGTAAATTTATTCTATTAGGGTACGACCACACAGTACCTTCATGTGGCGTTCAGGAAGCGTTTCTGCTGCAATCAAGAACCGCACAGCCATAAGGCCACACCGGGTCATAATTTAAACTAACAAGCCCGCAATGTATAAGCCATTCTGCAGTTTTAATTGTCATGTGGTATTGTAGAGGCTGCATGGCCAATAACAATGCAGACCAGCTAAACAGTGAGGTCTCATTATTTTAATTAGAGCCTAGTGCAGCCCTTTTGGCCACATGATTCTTGATCATAGCTGTGCCTCAAATGCCACATGAGTGCTCCATATGGTCATACCCTTACTCCAACATACCGTATAGTTCAAACACGTTTTACTACAAAAACTGCCTTCTTACCTGTATACCTGTGTTAGTAAGTGAATTCTGTTACTGCAATATACAGAGTAGATAAAAAACATTTACTTCAAAAAATGTCTTCTACTAAAAGCATTCTATTACTGAAATATACTGTATAGTTCAAACACTATTTTACTGCAAAAACTGTATTATTACCAAGGTAAATTATAAATACAGTGCAGTGTGTTTGTATCTTGTTCCTTGCTTAAAATTACAAATAAAAGAACCCTTGCAATTTTGCTAATATCTCTCAATAATCTGTGTATCAAACCCATGACTGATGCCTCATAACAAAATTTCCAGAAAATGCAAGAGTGGAGGCCAATTTGCTTTATTACCAGGAAACACTGTATATACAACTTACTGCTTTCAGTGAGTACACTTCTGCCATCCACATCTCTGTGGCCCATCTCTGTCCCCACGCAAAGTCACTCATCTCCTGCCGTCTCCACTACCACAAGCAGCGGAAGCCACAGCAGCATTCAGTTCAGTATCATTAATATGTTGGCACAAGTGTAGTACTCCAAAACAGAGTACTTGCAAACTGTTCTTATTCTGCAATGTTTGTGATGTTACTTAATGTTTGTAATTAGAGATGAGCGAATCTATTCGCCACTTCGTAGAATCAATACAAATCTTGGAAATTTCCCGCTGTGAAGCGAATCCGAATTTTTTGAGATTCGATCTGTTAGATTCGAAAATGTTCTTAAGGCTTTCTACGCATTCGCTATGTACTTATCCGATAAATTGTACGCTAATGCTACGTATAAGTTACTCTATACGCTGATGCGTCCAAATTCAGTTAATTAGCTAACTTTTACTGTTAGTTCGTCATTCGTGCGGGAAAATCCCGGGAAGAAAGCGGTCACCTGACCTAGTGGGTGGGGCTTGCTCTGATTGGCTCAGGCTCGGTAAGCCAGTAATGCATCTTTTGTGCTGAGACGAGCAGAAGCACTGTGTGACGTTCTGAGAGACTGAGACCTGTTTTGTTAAAATTGGAGTGTAATTGTTCTGGGAATCCATATTACACATATCATGGATACTACAGGTCAAGTGCAGGTCAAGTGCAGGGCAAGTGCAGGGCAAGTGCAGGGCAAGTGCAGGGCCAGTGCAGGGCTAGTAATTAAATAGGCAGGGAGTGAAAAAGGGAGAGAGACAGGGAGAGAGACAGGGAGGAGGACAGCCTCCCTGAGGATTTCTTAGAGGGCAGTCAGAGTTTG
This sequence comes from Rhinella marina, assembly GCA_900303285.1. Classification (NCBI taxonomy): domain Eukaryota; kingdom Metazoa; phylum Chordata; class Amphibia; order Anura; family Bufonidae; genus Rhinella; species Rhinella marina. The sequence continues at coordinate 38,782 of ONZH01020810.1, read as the reverse complement.
GATTGCTCGGAATTGTCGGTTGGTGGGGAACAGCCTAATTTGCAGTCTGAAAAAAGTGGTGGGGAGGAGTCTGATGATGAATCTGATGTGTTAGTCCGGAGGACCTGGGAGGCGGATCGGGCTGGTGAAGAGGGTTTGATCTCCAAGGATGAGGGTGGTAGTAGTAGCAGCGACAGAGGGCAGTGGCGAGTTAGGCCCAGGGGCAGTCCTTCCTTGGGAACTAGCGAGACCCCAAGTATAGTGGGGCCGGCACCAGGGTGTAAGCGTGCAAGGGCTACAAGCTTGGCCAGCTGTGGAGGGCGCACGTCGAGTGTGTGGAAGTATTTCACCACTCTGCCGGGGGACAGCAGCACGGCCATGTGTAATTTCTGTAAACAAAAGTTGAACCGTGGGAAAGCCACAAATGTTGGGACCACTGCTCTGTGGAACCATCTGAAGCGGCGTCATGCCGCCAATTTAGAGCAATTTAGAGTTGGCTACTTCTCCCAGGGTCCCTTGCGTCAGGAAGGCCGCATCCAGGGGCATAACTCAGCCCGCATCCAGGGGTGTAACTAGTACATACACCTCATCGCCCATTGTGTGCTTGTCTCCACCTCCTCTTATTCACCAGCCGTCCATTGTCCAGTGCGTGGCCAGGAAGCACAAGTAATCCAACATTGCGCAAACTGAATTGTCACCTGACAAAGTTGCTGGCTGTGCAGTCTCTGCCGTACAAATTGGTTGACTGCACAGCTTTTAGGGAGCTAATGGCTTGCGCTCAGCCATGCTGGCAGGTCCCTAGCCGAAATGTCTTCTCAAACAAAGCTATATCCGCCCTTTACTCCCACGTGGCAAACAATATTGGACGCTCCCTGCAGCTGTCTCTCTGCAGCACCGTGCATGTCACAGTGGACACCTGGAGCAGTGCTTACAGCCAGGGGCAATTCATGTCCTTTACTGCCCACTGGCTGAATGTATTTAGTTGCAGCTAGGCAGGAACCCCCCAGCAACCAGGCCAATTGCTGTTGGAACCTCCACGCGCTTTCCAGCCAAGATTGCAGCATACTACCGAACAACTATCTGCTTCCACCTCCACGGGCAGTCTGCCTGCTGGAGCATCAGGGCAGAGAGTTAACCCACATCTTTCATATCATATGTACCAGGTGAAACGCTGCCATGCAGTCCTAGACTTAATTTGTCTTTGCAGCAGCAGCCACACAGGCCAGCGCTTGCTGCATTACATCAAGCAGCAAATAGAGCGCTGTCTGTCTCCATGCCAGCTGGAAGTGGGCAAGGTAGTGAGTGACAATGGGACAGATATAGTGGCAGCGCTGAACCTGGGTCAATTCACACATGCTCCCTGTATGGCACATGTCCTAAATCTAGTGGTGCAGAGATTTCTAAAAACATTCACTGGCCTGCGTACAGTGCTGGTAAAGTCGCAGAAGCTTTGCACTCATTTGAGCCATTCTTATGTGTCTCGCCACGCTCTGCTGGAACTACAGCGGCAAAACGGTCTTCCGCCATACCGGTTGATAGGTGATGTGCCAACTTGGTGGAGTTCCACGCTTCATATGTTGCAGCGGCTCCTTGAGCAGCGTAGAGCAGTGGACGATTTTGTCCAGCAGCACCCAAAATCTTCCAAGATAGGGAGCAGATGCGGCTTTGATTTCTGTCAGTGGAGGCTGGTCCGAGATGCCTGCACTGTTCTAATGCCTTTTGAAGAAGCCACTAAATTGGTCAGCCAGGACAGCTGCGGTGTGAACGACATAATTTCACTGATATTTGTGCTGGAAAAGACACTCACGCTCATGCAGCAGGGGGTAATGAGGGAAGGAAATCCTGGCCATCTGTCTGCACGCCATGCTGTCATTGTAGGGGAGCCCCAACACCAAAGTTCCCTTGCGGTGCAGGAGGAGGATGAGGAGCTTCAGGTAGAGGTGGGGGAGGAGGATTTTAATGAGGATGATGATGACCAGGAGGAGGAGGAAGAGACACAGCTAGAGGGTCGATGATGAGACTTTCAGGGACACTAAAGTGTCTCAGAGAGAGGCTGAGATGGAAAGAACTAGCTCCTTGGGCACGCTGGCCAGGATGGCGAGCTGTATGTTCACATGCTTATGGAGTGACAGGCGTATCCTAAAAATAAGGTAGACATACGAATACTTGCTGGCGATGATTCTGGACCCGCGGTATCGATCCAACATGGGGGATTGTTTTCCTCCCTAGGAAAGAGAGAAGAAATTAGCATCATTACGGGAGAAGCTATGTAGTAACCTGGCCACAGCTTTCAGCCAGTCCCAGCCTGCTGCCAGTGTCTCTGAGAAGGAGGTCCGGCAGAGTCATTCACCTCCTGCCACAACCAGCAGCAGCCTGTTAAAGAGGCTCTGTCACCTGGTTCCAGCATACCCTAATAGTCATATAACCAGGTAGGGCTCTTAACACTGATAAAAAGTGTACCTTTCATTCCCTTCTCTGATGTCCGTTTTAGCTGTAAAATCAACTTTTATAAATATTTAAATGAGCAACTGGAGCACTCGGAGGCTGGGTTATGCCTTCCGAGCACTGCTTCTGACATGCCCCCAGTAATGATACCACTGGTTTGCATGTTCTAATAACGCCCCCAATGGATTTGACTGAGAGCGCTAGACTCACTTGTCTAGCGTTGAGATCCTGCGCGTGTGCACTCCACTGTTCCCATTCCTCTGGGCAAGTCCTTGTCTTCTAGTGCGTATGCGCCGTCACATGACTTCGCCTGGAAGTGGTGACGCGTGCGCACTAGAAGACATGGACTTGCCCAGAAGAACGGGAACAGTGGAGTGCGCACGCGCAGGATCTCAGCGCTAGACAAGTGAGTCTAGCGCTCTCGGGTCAAATCCATTGGGGGCGTTATTAGAACATGCAAAGCAGCGGTATCATTACTGGGGGTGTGCCAGAAGCACAGGCAGGCCAAAATAGTCTGAGTGTCTTCCCACTGTTGCTGTCAGACGGCCCATAACGTTACATGCCAAACTTCCAAACTTCTTGTGTCATGTCATGGGCTGTGCCAACCCGAAGTCTCCAAACCAAAACCCTTTTAAAAACCAAACTGTTGTCTACCTCCGCCTCTGTTTTCTACATTAGCGCTTAGCAGGCGAGTAGCTGTTGTTATACACCGTTATATTAGTTCTATTTAGTATTCTTAAATTTGTTTTGGAGCCTTTACTCCCAATATATATATATATATATATATATATATATATATATATATATTTATAAAAATTAAAAAATTAAAAAATTGAATTAAAAAATAACATTGGTACACTGTTGTTACCTCCGCCTCCCGTTACAAGTTACATTAGCGGAGATTGTTATACTCCACCGCAGTTTGTTGTATTTACCAATCACTCTCTGCTGATATACCCCATCCCCTACTACTACTGGCCGGGGCAGCCATGAAAAGCCCATATATAATTTTCACTGCCTATGTTTACAAGGTAGAATGTACAGGCCTGTTGTCCAAACAAGCCAAGCATTTCTCTTTTACTGTAAATTGTAATTAGTGAACCGGAGTGTGCATAATATATTAATACTCGGCCTGGCAGACACCGTTGTGTTCATGAATCCAGGAAAATGGCCTTTGGACATTTTTTGGATGCTCCTGCCTAAACAGACATCCCTTTCTTCTTTACACTATTTCAGGAAGAAGTTTAAAGGTTTAAAAAAAAACACTCAAAACACAGGTTTTACAAGAATAATTTTAGTAATAAATAATAACTTTGAACAAATAATAAATAATATAATAAACAAAAGAAAGGACAAAAAAAAGGTTATGCCAGCCTTTGCCGACGTCTGGCCATCATCTCCTGCAGCTCTCGGAGCTCCAGCTGCAGGCCGCGAATAAGCCGGGAGGCAGCATGGAATCTGGTCTCAAAGCGGCGTAAGGCTGCCTCCACTCCAAGGTCAATGGGGATATCTGTAGGGGTGGAAACAGTGATATAATTAGTATGATCGAGTTAAAGTGGTTGTCCCATGAAAAAAATTCTAAAATTTCAAACCAGCACCTGGATCAGAGAATACTTTAGCAATTGCATGTCATTATATATTTGGTATATGTACTGGAACGAGTTATTCAGTGACATGTATCTGTATTGAGCCTTTTTTTTTCTTTGAACTGCTCACTGAGAAGGCCACACATGGTCAGTTTGGGGTTTGTACTTACTGGACACCCATACTGAGTGGTCTTCCCATGGTCCAGGGGAAAACTGCTCCCTGACGGTTGGAGCTACAAAAGATAAAAACATAAATTTAGCTTATATTTTGAAGAGAGAACGTCCACCCATTATACTTTTTATTTTACCTACCTTCTACCTCTGGAAGTTGGGCTGATGGTGTTGGAGGGGCAGGTGGGGTTCTCTCTCACATGGTATTTGATTTGTGACAAATCGATTCAGACATGAATCAAACTTTTTGAAAAATTTGGGGAATCGGACATGAAGCATATTTCAAGAAGTTCATCTCCAGGCTGAAGACTTTCTGAATACACTGTATGTGTTTTGAACATTTCTGTCAAGATTTCAAAGTATTTCTAAAGCAAAGTGTAGCTTAAAACATAATTTTGCTTTTGAATTCTTTCAATGACATAAAAGGATCTACTCATTTGAAAATTAGCTCAGCAGGAGGGAAAATACTTGATGCTGAAGCAGCCATTTCTTTTGGAAAATGTGCAAGACTCTCATTGATACACAGAGACGTATTTAAAGATCATTCCATAATTGCTGTGCATACCAGCTGGAAATATGCAGCAGTCACGAGGTACCAGGGGTAATGGGCAGTGCAAAACCCATTCTCAGTTTCTCAAACAGTTATATAAATTCTGTACCTGCTATTTAGATGTTCACTTGAAATAAATCATGCCCTAACCTGAAAGAAGCAAAGTAGCAAAAACAAAAAAAGTACCATAAAACAGAAAAAAAATTGAATTGTAAAATCAAATTGAAAAGCACACAATAACTTTAATCTTTTTTTTTCAAACATAATTTTGATATAGTTAGTTTTTTTTCCTTTCTCTCTACTATCAAACTATATTTTATAAACTATAAATGGTTTGTCTGGCCATATTGCATTCTTATTTTTTTAAATGCGGTGCGTGGTGTAAAATAATAAATTAAATTCCCCTCTGTTTCTCTTCTAAGGGCTTGTTCACATCACTGTCTGGATTCCGTTCTGGCTTTCCGTTATAACGGAAAAAAAACGCAATCCACAAGACGGAAATCAAAACGAAAACCTTTAGAGGCATTCCGTTTTGATCCATCATAATTAGAGATGAGCGAACGTGCTCGAAACGAGCCCTGTACCGCTCGGCTCTCCTGCGCTCGCGAGGGGAGCCGAGCGGTACAGTGCTCGTTTCGAGCGCGTTCGCTCATCTCTAGCCATAATAGAAATATATAGGCAAGCATAACAGATCCGTCTGGTTTCCGTTTTGCTGGACGGAAAACAAAGTTTGGTCGACCATGTTATAACCATGTTATAACGGAAAGCCAGAACGGAATCCAGACGGTGATGTGAACAAGCCCTAACTGGGAAGCAGGCAGGGAGTTTTAAAGGAGTTTCTAAAGCTATAAATATTAATGACCTAAAGGTCATCAATACCAGATTTGTAGGGGCCAACATTCATCATCACCTTTTTTGGTAGCTGCTGTCGCCAGAACTAACTCAAAAGTAAAGAGAGAACATATGTCACTTCAAAATAGTCTTTGCAATTTTAAATTTTATTGATATGAAAGTATGTCCAGATTGGGGTATATGAGCACTTTTTATGACCACTTGAAAATTATAGTGGATGTTTTGGTCCACTAGAGACCAGACAACAGTGCTTCTGTGAGTGTCCAGGTTTCATTTTCATCAGAGGACACTAGGTTGTCCTGCTTGTCCAATCCCTGCCTGCCATTGGCTGCTCTCCCCCCAACACCAGATGTTTTCATCCATGCACGGGAAGAAGCAGCTGCGGGCCTTGCAGGGACCAGGAGTGGTGCAGGGACCGGCAATATGGGAGGCCATTTCCAGCCTCAGATAACCCCTTTAATGCTTGAGGGTCAGTTTCCATGTACTCACTTTCCGTGTACTTCACTTTTTTTTGGGGGGAAGGGGGTGAGATTCTTTAAGGTGCAGCATAAAGGTATGTCATTATTGCATCAATACTGACATTTTGCCACAGTCTAGCCAATCCTGGGGCCTGCATCATGAGTATCAGTTTCCCTGGTTGAAGTTTAAAAACATTTTTTGGGAGGGGTGGTTAATACGGTTGAAATGTTAGCATTTTTTTTGCATATGGTTATATTTCATTAGGCATATAATGTGATTACTGTATTAATACAGAAATTTTCTCACAGTCCAGACAGGCTGAATGCAATCAATAGTTCTCTACTTGCTGCCGGTCATCCATCTTGTCCCTCTTGCTGTCTGTCTGCCTACCTACCATCGCATTGTGTATGCATCATGCTACTAATGCCACTTGCCAACCATCACTTTTATTTTATTTATTTTTTTCGCCATAACATCATGTGTGTTTAAACATCATCTACCCCTGACAATTTTTGAAAGCTTTGGAATATGAAAAAGCATAGGACACATGCTGGTGCGATGTCTTTTTAAATATGCTGTACGATAACACCGTCAAATCTGCATTTACCCATAGCTATGTATGTCAGTGTCACTCAGACATTGTTTACTATTGCTGTCATTGCGTTTCAGAGCTTGGGGAGAGGGGATCTAGGAGGAGAAAATATCATAAAAAATGAAAAGAGATAACAAGTTTTTTTTAAAAATTATGAGTCCTAGGAGGCTAGAGGGGGTTATATTCCAACTTTCACGGCAATAAGAGCAACTTCAATTCGACTCGAATCGATTTGGATCTAAACCAAATTTTAAAAGAAATTCAGTGAACTGAACCTGAAATGAATCTCGACTGGTTCACTCATTTTTATTCTCTGCGAAGATGACTAAGTACCCCTATGGTTTTTGTAATGGATAAAGGTGGCCAAAGACATATGACTAAAATTGGAGAAAATAAACAATTTCAACCAAAAAACCATCGGGTATAAATTTTTATCTTTTTAGCAGACCAATGTTATTTTTACAATTTTTGTCAGTTTCTAGTCCTTGAATAGTAATGAGCGAATTTCTTCTAATTCAATTCAGATTCAATGGTGTCCAAGAACTCACACCAAACTAATGTTAGTAATCTTAAAGTGACACTGACATACAACGCACTTGGAAAGTTCATATTTTTCTCCATCATTCTGCACTTAGTACCCCATGATGACAAATTGATTTGGTTTTAAGTCAGGGCTGTAGCTGGGACACTTATGAACATTCACAGAGTTGTCCCTAAGCCACTCCTGTACTCTTTTGGCTGTATGCTTAGGGACGTTGTCTTGTTGCAGAGTGAAGTCGAACTGAGTGAAATCTAAGTAGGGATGAGCGAACCGAACCGTAACGAACCAGATTCGTTACGAACTTTCCCAAAAGTTCTGTTCGTCACCGAACCGAATTTTGAGAAAGTTTGTAACGAATCTGGTTAAAATAACGGCGACTCAAAATATACGCATATTTGAGAATGTACGCTAATGCGTACGCTAATGCGTATGAATTCATAAAATGCGTACACATTAGCGAACATTCTCAAATATGCATATATTTAGGGTATGGAATATGCAATATGCCATACCCTAAATATACGCATATTTGAGAATTTTCACTAATGTGTACACGCATTTTATGAATTCATACGCATTAGCGTACGCATTAGTGTACATTATTAAGTAGCGTACCTTTGACAACGCTAGACTGTATGTTTGTTACTTGAGTAGGAATGTTCACAGACGCAGTGTATGAGTATGCTAATGCGTACATATTCAGTTAAGTAGCGTACCTTTGACAACGCTAGACTGTATGTTCGTTACTTGAGTAGGAATGTTCGCAGACACAGTGTATGAGTATGCTAATGCGTACATATTCCGTTAAGTAGCGTACCTTTGACAACGCTAGACTGTATGTTCGTTCCTTGAGTAGGAATGCTCGCAGACGCAGTGTATGCGTACGCTAATGCATACATATTCCTTCAGTTAAGTAGCGTACCTTTGACAACGCTAGACTGTATGTTCGTTATTTGTGCGGGAATGTTCGCATTAGCGTACGCATTAGTGTAAATTCTCAAATATGCTTATATTTTGCGTCGCCGTTGTTGAAGTCACTTGGATTTTTTCCACTTTTTTCATTGTAATAGCAACTGCAAGTAAACGAAACTATACCCTACCAGACTCCCATTGTAGCAGCAATTATTCAGCCGTTATAGCAAGGTTAGTTTTAGGTTCGGTTCGTACGAATCCGAACTTCACGAAAGTTCGCCAAAGCGAACCGAACTTTTCAAAAGTTCGCTCATCCCTAAATCTAAGGTCCATAGCACTCTGGATCAGGTTTTCATTAACAATATCTCTTTACATTCAGCTTTCTCTCATGTCTAAACAGTCTCCCTGTCTAGCCACTGAAACATACCCCCACAGTATGATGCCTGCACTATTATGTTTCACCATAAGGATGGTACTGGGCAGGAGATGAGCAGTGCCTGCTTTACTCCAAACAAGAGGCTTAGAATTTAAGCCAAAAAGTTCAATCTTGTTTTCATCAGAGAATTTTGTTTCTCACAGTCTGAGGTATGTCTATGCAAGCTCAAGGTGGAATTTCATGTGTCTTTTACCGAGGAAAGACTTTTTTTCTGGCCACTCTGCCCTGCTATAAAGCCCAAATTCATGGATTGCTGCAGTGATGGTTGACCTTCTGGAAATGTATCCGATCTGCTCACAAGATCTTTGGAGCTCAGCCAGAGTGATCATTTAGTTTTAGGTCACATCTCTTACCAAGGCCCTTCTCTCCCAATTACTTAGTTTGGTGAGGTTTCCAGCTCTAGGAAGAGTCCTGGTTGTTCCAAACTTCCATTTAAGGATTGTGGAGGCCACTGTGCATGGCCTTCTTAAAGGGGTATTTCATTTAGAACACTTTATCCTCTATCTGATACAGAGTAACAGTGAGATTTTTTATTTATTTTGATGTCAAGAGATTCTGGATAAGAGAATGCTCAACCCTTATTCCATTCAAAAAGGGAGATGAGTGGAGATCTCAGAGGTTAGACCCTCATTGATCATGAAATGGTGGCCCTGGGTTCCTCTCTGAATATAAATATGGTTGCACATTCTGTCACCAAAAATCTCTTTAGCATGTTGGAGATCACAATAACTCAAAATCCCCTGAACAATATTTTACATAAAAACTAATTTACTTCAATGTCTGATCCTGATTAGAGATGAGCAAATATATTCTAAGATTCATTCCAAATCTCCAATTTTATGGGCAACAAATTGAACCCGAAACTTTTCTGGTTTGATTCGGATGAATCTTATAAAACGGTACCTAGCGCATAAGCAATCAATAGTGTTTTGTCACCACTAGGCAGGAGGTAATTGTAGTCAGTTGCGGCCAAGCAATAACCGCAGTTTGTGGCAGCAATGATAAGAGTAGATACAGTTACACTTGACACTGTATCAGACCAAGGAGACGGGTGAGGGAAAATAAAAAAAATTATAAACAATTAACCAGATGAGATAGGAGCTTTTCATTTAAAAAAATCTGTACTTTAGAGGATTAAAAGAGGTTACCTACCAATTCCAGGACGATAGGAGCAACTTTGGTTCAGAATGAATAGATTCAGACCCGAACCAAACATTTTGAATTTTTTTGAAAAAAAAAAATTTTGAAAAAATTTGGCAAATCCGAAATAAACCGAATTTTGGAAGATTCACTCATCTCTAATCCTGATGTTACATAGTTACATAGTTACATAGTTAATACGGTTGAAAAAAGACACATGTCCATCAAGTTCAACCAAGGGAGGGGGTAGGAGTGATAAAGGGGAGGGGGACGGAATAAAAGTGGACCCAGCACTGAACCTTGGGTTACACCACTTATAACTGGGGACCATTCAGAGTAGGAATCATTCACCACCACTCGCTGAGTACGCTCCGCACTCCGCACTACAGAGCTACATTTACATTCATGTGGGCTTCAGAGTTAAAATCTCCTTATATTCTGACAATTTGAATTCTGGAAAGAATGGCGTTTGTGGTAGTCAACTGATTTGTGAAAAGTTACTGCCCCAGTGCATTCTAAGGTTCCTATGTTAATCAAGCCATAGAGATACATTGGCTACGTTTTAGATGAATCTGTGGATTTCGGTGGGCCTGGTTAACATCTAATCTTTAGGCTCCATTCACACGTCCTGTTTTTCTTTCCTGATTCGATCCTGATCCTGATCTGAATCCATTCATTTCAATGGGTCCTGAAAAAATAAGGATCGAATCAGGAAACAAAAACAGGATGTGTGAATGGAGCCTTAGAGTGACCTCCCAATTGACATCAATTTCATTGACTGTATCTGATGGCAAATTTGCAACCATGATTGCAGCTAGGAATTATAAATGATACAGGTTACTGCTCAGGATCAGGCAAGACACACAACACAATGCTTCCACAAAGGGACTCAACCTGTTCTGTAATTTATATCTGCCAATCATCCCAAAACAGTGGACATATCCTTTTGTGTCTGGTCTTGTACAATAAAATCTTATAGTTACCCTGAGTCTCTGCCAGAAAATATAATTAGACAAATTAGACAAATCCTTTTTTTTTCCATCCCTTTAAACACCTCTTTTCTTATCTATATTAATGGATCAATATTTAACAATGCATTAGTTGCCAGGTTAACCTGGTGGCAATGTAACATCAATTCATAAAATGTAATGCAAACACCCAAATCATTACTTGCTTTCAAACAGAGGGAAAAAAATAGATCTTAATAGGAAATAAAACTCGTATTCGTATAACCACTGCTGCCATATTCTAGTCATTGGAGTGCCCTGCTGCTGTGAAACACAAGAATGTCCCAGTAGTAAATGCAGGCGCATGGTGCATGATGGGCAGCTTTACCAGCTGATTTTACTCTGGTCACTTAATGGCATCTACAAAACAGCTGGTAAGTCACCTGCAAATATTGATTCAGTATATGGTAATCTGGTATCACACCGCTGTTGTCTCTAGGCAAACAGCTTGTATAAACAGAGGCGGCATGATCGCGCCATCTGTCTACCACTCAAGTGTTTTAAATCCACATTTTGGGGAGAAAGATTGTTTATTAGGGATGATTTATAATGTTCCTTCACTTCCTCTAGATATAGGCCCATGAACTGTGTGTACAGCACACGCTTTTCGGTGTCCAGGATCATAAGAATTTTCGTTAATTGTTAACTCGGAGAAAAGTCTCTGTTGTGTGATCAAGACTAAGAAAAACTTCAACCCGACCCAAGGCAGATCTTTTTTTTTTTTTGAGGTGGAGGAGGAAGTGAACATCGTGGACATTTCATGCTTTGTCAAGCTACATTTACCGCACATTAGCAAAAGCAAACACATTGACAAAGGGTTTTACAGTGACAAATAAACACAGAACCTTCTGCAAACATCAATAACAGTTTAAGTACAACTGATGCCGGCAACACAGAAGCTTCAGCGTCGGCGGAATTCAGCTATAACGCGGGGAAAGTTGTTTACATTCCATCTTCACCAATTTCTGACATAAGAGAGACATGCTGCATTTTCACGGGTGATTAACAAGACTGGATTTTATGTGTGTGCATATACTCTAATGCATTATTTACACTCCTTTATACTATGTGTCATTCTTTACAAAAGGACATTTTGTGGCTACAGTTATATGTCTGTTTACTACTTACCTGCCTTCTAGCTATTCATTTATTTCTGTTTTATTCCGAATGCTAACATATTCCATAGCGCTGTACAACAATTGTCACTACTCACATGGATCTATTGCCTGTCTATTTATCCATCTATCTATTATCTTCTATCTATTCATTAATCTCCAATCTAAAGTATTTTTTGCATTATAAAATGCACTTGATGATAAGACACACCTAGGTTTTAGGGTAGGAAAATAAGAAAACATTTTTTTTTCATTGGACCTTGGATCAAACCCCCAATCTTCATCAGACCCCCAAATTATACCCCCAATCTTCACCTGCCTTTAGATGAAGACCTCAGATTAGACCACCATATAAGATCAGACCCACGTGTCAGACCTCAGATCAAACCCCTATATCAGACCTCAGATTAGACCCTCATATCAGACCAGAAGCCCATATAAAATCAGATCCCCATGTCAGACCTCAGATCAGACCCCCATATCAGACCAGAAGCCCATGTAAGGTCAGATGCCCATGTTAGACCTCAGATTAGACCCCATGTCAGACCTCAGATCAGACCCCATATCAGACCTCAGATCAGACCCCCATATCAGATCAGACCCCCATGTCAGACCTCAAATCAGACCCCTATATGAGACCCCAATATCAAATCAAACCCCCCCCCCATTAGACCTCAGATCAGACCTCCATATCAAATCAGACCTCCATGTCATTCCTTAGATTGGGGGGGGGAGGGCGCTGTAAAATGGGTGTGGCTTTATAGAAAAAGGCATGGCCTAAATGTGAGCCCATGCACCAAAATTTTGGCCCCTATTTTAAGTAAACCTACAACCATTTTTGGGTGGTGTAAAATTAGACTAGACTGTTTGGCGAATGACATTTCTTTTGGGCATAGACAATCTTTTGGTGCAGGGACACATATTTGACTCAAAGAGAAACTTTTTGGTGTAGAGACAGGATTCTAACATAAATCTTTTGCAGAATTTACAATACTCCAAATTTATAAAGGTCCATGCTCCGGAATAGTAGTTTGTCCAATATTACGACTGTGTAAAGTGCAACACTATTAGTAAACCTGGCTCATTCTATTTCATGTTCAGCCCTCATGAAATGATGGACAAATAATCCAAATATGAGCGGGTACAAAATTACACGTTACACTCAATAGCAGAGGAAAGTTATAAAGTCATATAGAAAGGTGAAATGAGGTTTTACTAACATTAATGGGTTTTGCAGTCTTTAAAATTCCCAGTGGTCAGCCTGTAACCAGTTATGTTGTGAACAGCAAGCCTTAGTAAGACTTCATTTCCATTTTATATAGGAAATAATAAGCACATTAGAATAATATTCCTCAGGAGAAAAAAAGCTATTATTTGCTATTGTTAGTCTTACAATTGTGTGGCCGCTGTCCTTTGAACTATTTTTAAGTAGCTTAATTCAAACTAAAATTATTCAAAAAGAGGACTACCAGGAATGCTTAATATTAGTCAAATTATTAAATCTGTCACTCAGGTTCACTAAGCATCGGTACAGTAGTCATTATTTGAAAGGTATTGTGGGAAACTGGTCAGTATTAGGAGCTCATTGTAATGTAAGTTAACCCCTTCCCTTCGTAGACAATTTCTGCTTTCTAAGAGCGATAACCAATGTAATTTCCATTTACATTTATTTTTTTTGTGGGAAAGTACTTTTCAGTGTATTTTGTAATGGCACCATTTAATACTTCATGCAACGTGTTGGAAAGCTGGAAAAAACGATTATTAGGGTGGAATTGGGAAAAACGCTATTGTGCCATTGTTTTATGCAGTAAAAATGATACAATATTAATTTATTGTGTATTGAGTACGATTACCAGGAAACCAAATTCATATAGTTTTTATGCTCTAATACCTTTAAAAAGTAAACAAACATTTTTCTTTGCATTGCTAAATTCTGACACCCATTTATATTTCCATGTATGGGCCGTGTAACAGTTCTTTTTTGCAGGACAATCTGTAGCTTTTATTAATACCATTTTGGGGTATGCATGACTTTTTGATCACTTTTTATTCTCTTTTGAAGAGGCAAAGTCAGTGATTTGGGGAATTTAGATTTTTTTTCCATTATGAATTTAACGGTGCAGGATATATACTTATATCTTACTAATTAGGAAATTTTTGGAAGTGGCAATACCAATTAACGTATTTTTCGCACCTGCCCATAAGACGCAACTTGGTTTCAGCGGAGGAAAATAAGAAAAAATATATTTTTCATCAGACATCAGTTCAGAGAACCAATCAGACTGCCAATATTAATCAATCCTCGGCTCAGAGCCCCAATCAGACCCCACTGTTATTTAGACCTCAGAACAGAGCCCCAATGTTAATAAGACCCCCAATCAGACCTCAGATCAAACCCCCGATGTTAATAAGGCCCCTATTCAGACCTCAGATCAGACCCCGATCAGATGCTCAATTTTTATAAATTCCCCAATGAGATCTCAAATCAGACCTCCATGTTAATAGGTCCCCCAATCAGACCTCAGATCAGACCTCTATGTGAAGCAGAACTCAGATAAGAGAAAAAAAAATCAACTTACCTCTCCTGCTCAGGATGCGGCTCTCTGCTCCTGAGACCCAGCATTTTCCCCGATATTCCTGCCCTGGTATGCTGTGACCCGACACCACTCACCGTGAAGTCACAGAGTGCCAAAGTCCTCACGCTATGTACAGGTCACAGCGCAGTGAGAGGCCAAGGAAGACCAGGAAGCAGTGAGTACAGAGCCCTGGCTGCCATAGCAACCTCATGGTTCCTGCAATCTATTTCATATGTACGGCAGACTGGGAGTAATTGGTGCTAAAATATGATCAAAATAAAAAAAATAATAATGTTACTGATGGATGGACTGCAGGTAGTCAATAGTTTTTAGCAGCCAAAATTTGAGAGCATTTGGTAAGCAACATAAACAGGGATCTGGATTGATAATGGTAGAGTACCACAGAGGCAGAATTAATAGACAATCAATGGTCCAAGAAAATGTCCGGGCTACGATCCCAAAGTATAACAGCAGTCTGGGAGCACTCCTCTCCTCTGCCTGTTGTGAACATAACATCAGCAAGTGAAGGCAAAAGAGGGTTGAATTGTTCAGCAAATTATTTTTAGGGTCCAATATTAGACAAAAACATAAAAAACATAAAATAAATGCAGGCACTGATTGGCAACTTCAAGTGGCCCTGGAAAAAAAATATAAAAGTGGCCCCATGTTGTAGACGGATCTAAATTGATAGAAGATGGGGGTAACATAATTAAGCAGGGCCAACTGAAGTAGAACTGATGACAGCAATACAGTTGAGTTCAGGAGGGCAACCGCGGCCACTGAGCATCAGATCATTAGGTACCTGGCCTGCGGCCATCAGGAGAGCTTGGGTGGTCCCATAGGCATCAACCTGCCCGGAAATTTTCCTGTTGGGTCTATGATCAATCCTTCACTCAATAAAAGCTTAGCTACAAGTGTCCACCGTGGTCCACACAGCACGCAGATAACATCAGATTAGATGTATGGGTGTAAATTTACATTTCTGGGCCACAATGCAAATATGGTAACTTCTTACACTGGATAAAAGCCTTTAGGCACCAGGGCTTGGGTGTGACTGCTACATCTTGATATTGTTGACTGAGAATCAGACTGCACAAGGTTTGTCAGAACTAGTCAGAACTTTTCACATCTTGAGAACAAGTCATTTCTATATCTTGGCCCACAATTGCATGACAGGACTGAATTTCTCCAAGTAAGATTAATGAAAAAAACATCATTGGTTTGACTTCCAGTACGTCCAATCAATGTACTAAATTTGTGCTGTCTCTAAAAGACAAGCTCAGATTACAAACAATCCAATATCTCAGTCAATGTCTATTACAGGGATATAATCATTAATCATCAGGGCTATTCATGCTATAATATAATAAATCATCTGTAAAAGGTTTCCACAAATCCATGAAGTCTCTTAAAGTGTTCTCTGGGTAGAAAATATATGTGTAAATTACATTAAACCACATAGATTCAAGTAGAAATTTAATTCATTACCGTTATAGATAACCTCACTAAAAACTACAAAAAAAATTAAAGGTAGCATGTCACTTCCACTTTGGCATCTAATCTGTCATATACAGTGAGGGACTGGTCATTGGTCTTCATTAATAGTATTATGAAAGTAAGGCCTATCCTAAACCTTTTATAAGGTGTCAAGTGGAAAGGACTTGTTAGAAGCCTGTTTGTCATTTCAATCTGATGAAAATTTTGGCAACACATCCTCCTTCTTGTATTTGACTTATACTGCCACCATGGAGAAAAGCATCTTGTGAATCAAGAATAAAGTGGTGGCCAAAAAATTATTGATAGCACAGACAAGGTAGTTAACAAACAGCACATGCACAAAATTGGCAGGGGACAAATAAAAAAAACATAGGGAGAGGCAGTCACCTGCTTAGGCTGCAGGATAGGCACAATGGATTAGGTGGCCAAACAGACTTAATGTATTGTCTTTAAGTAAAGGAATTAATAGACAAGTAGTATAAAAGATCCTGTCCCCAGTAAACTAAACATTACGCTCACCTCCCTCTTCAGCCCAGCCTGCAAATTGAACTCATAGCAGTTAGGAACCAGCTTTAATCTGCATAAGGCTTCTTTCACACGACAGTATATTTTGCGGGATCCGAGCCGCATATTTTACGGCTCAGATCCCGACCTATTCATTTCTATGGGGCCGCAAAAGATGTCCTATTCTTGTCCGCAATTGCAGACAAGAATAGGCATTTCTATGATATCCCCCGCATTTGCGGTCCGCAAATTGCGGAAAGCACATGGCCGTTATCAGTGTTTTGCGGATCCACAATTTGAGGACCGCAAAACACAACATTCATGTAAAAGAAGCCTAACTAAAATGGAGGCAGTTGACAAACCCAACAGTGCATTGACTGTACCCATCTTGGTTGCACACTCCTGCCATTGGTCCAATAAACTTGATCACACACTATGACTCTTGTTTACACGTAGAGCTCTAAATTACTGTGTCGATTGGGGAAAGCAGGGCTCACAGGTTTTCTCAATGTGTGGGAGGGATACCAAGACTGTGTGGACAGGGGAAGAAAGACTCACAGGCTTTCTTGATGTGTGATTGGGGGAAGCAGGACAAACAGACTCTCTCAATATGTAGGCAGGAGAAGCAGGATTCACAAGCTTTGTCGATGTGTGGACAGGGGAAGCAGGACTCACAGGCTTTTCTATGTGCAGTTGGGGAACTAGGACTCAAAAGCTTTCTCAAAGTGTGTCTGGAAGAAACAGGATTCACATGCTTTCTTTATGTTTATTTGGGGAGGCAGGGCTCACAGGCTTTCTCAATGTCTGGTTGGGGGAGGCAGGACTAATGGGATTTCTTTATGTGTGGTTGGGGGGAGAGAATCACAGACTCTATGTGTGACTGGGGGGGCTCAGGACTCACAGACTTTTCTTTATGTCCAGGCATAATTTATATAGCACAAAAATACCAAATCATATATATAAATATCTGAGTTCAGTGTCTCTTCCTCTATGCTGGCATCAGATGGGAGGGTTTCACTTTAACAAAAAATATATATCAGGATTATTGTGCACCATAAACAACATATTCCATGGTTAGGATCAGATCTCTATCAAATCAACTTAATTTTAGTGTAGGAGAAAACTCTAGAAATAATCTACTAAAAATGCCACTCTAAATCTTTTTTAAGTAACAGCATGTGGCATGGCCCTCAACTCTGCTGGCTGCCAATGAATCAGTCAACACTTTGCATCCACATACAATTCTGAGATCTTATAATACAATGCACTTCAGTGCCTTCTGGGATATTTAGAAAAAAAATTATTTGATTTGTATTACTTATTGTAATACAGAGTTTATTTAGGTAAATGTTTTATAGACATTATAGACATTCACTTGATAAGAGCAGATGAGATCTTAAAAACTATTAAATTATTAAACTATTAATCCTTCTCAATCTTATAAACTGTCCATATGGTATATGTCTTCGCATATGGTGGATGGAAGCTCTAGAAGTAAGCAAAGAGAAATTACCCTGAAGAATTGATAGATGAGTTAGTATATGGTAAAAATAGATTTAAAAAAGAAAAAGGAAGAGAGAGGGTAGAGAGGATATAGAGGTGTTCACATTTAGATATAATCCTATGGTACAGGAAATACATAGTACGATATTGAATAACTGACACATCCTGAAAATGTGATCCAGTGATCAGCTTTAGAAAAACTAGTACAATTAAAAATATTCTGGTACAGAGCAGATTCCTGGAGACAAAAAATAATTGGTTGGAGAGATTAGTCCTGGAAGGGACTGCAGCTAAATAATAAAAACTAATCCAAATAATTGTGAAAGATTCTGCACAAATCTTACAAGGAACATATGATTTTCACAAAAAACAATAGAGCACAAGTAGAGCACAAGTAGAAAAAGGAAGAGAGAGGGTGGAGAGGATATAGAGGTGTTCACATTTAGATATAATCCTATGGTACAGGAAATACATAGTACGATATTGAATAACTGACACATCCTGAAAATGTGATCCAGTGATCAGCTGTAGAAAAACTAGTACAATTAAAAATATTCTGGTACAGAGCAGATTCCTGGAGACAAAAAATAATTGGTTGAAGAGATTAGTCCTGGTAGGGACTGCAGCTAAATAATAAAAACTAATCCAAATAATTGTGAAAGATTCTGCACAAATCTTACAAGGAACATATGATTTTCACAAAAAAACAATAGAGCACAAGTAGAGTCACCTAGGTTAATAGAGCATGTAAAAGACATGCATAATGTCAATAAGTATTGAAATGTGCTGGATTACAGGTGGTACTTATACCTTTAAGAGTAGGGGGCAGACACAGGGCACTCTTTCCAAAAAGAAGTGAAGTGGATAGTGAAGACTATGGGGGCTATGGGCCTGCTGGGACTGAATGACAGAAATGATCTTAGTTTATTTCTATGAACGATTACATATGATGTGTGTTGCACTGGTTTTAATTGAATACTAATATGTTTGTATGGTAACCATGGTGATGAAGCCAGGAGTGACGTATAAGACGCATGCTGACGTAATGACGAGTGAGGCTAGACAAAACTCAGTCCTCGAGAAATTTCTGTTGCCTCTCTGTAATGTTGCCCGCATGACCTGTATGGACATTTTACTGCAATAAAGGATCGTGATTTTGCACAATTGGTGAGTGCCGCTGATTGTTTCTTATTACTGGAATTGAATATGGATGTTTTGGCGGAGCAACACCAGGCCCAGTAGCCACTCCAGTGGACTGTTAGAGGTGGGGACTGGCAGTGGCCATGTAGCATTGCAGGCAGCATAACAGGAATGCATTGATTCTATGGGAAGCAGGGTTGGACTGACCCACCAGTGTACTAGAAGATCCATTATGGATCATCAAAAAACAATCCCACTTGGACCTGAGCCTGGAAACAAATACTTGCCACTAGGGTCTATTTCTCATTGGATTATTCACAGAAAACATATTAAATTATCTAGATGATGCATCTTCGGTATTTTGTGAAAATAAGGAACATTATGACGCAATTAAAAGTGGCAGATAGCCAAAAGAGCAATAGCCTGCCATAGATCATCGTATCCAGCATACCTTTCCCCACTGGAGCCCATTGACTATAATGGGAGCTGGCAGGAATCTGGCATAAGTGCTGGGATTCATCTGGGCAAAAAACTGTGCTTGCAGTGGTATTTGTCCAGTTGAATCTTGGCAGTAATTCTAAAAACAGGCCGGATCCCCACCTGGGTCCTATTATAGTCAGCGGTGTCTGGCAGAGCCGCAGACATTTCCAGCTTTGCCGTCTGCTGGAACAGACTTCCGGAACATTTTAGCACTAGTGTGAAACTAGTCTAACTAGGTTTCCTTTGTTCACCTGGGGTAAATATTTAATGAGGTCCCCAACAACAACTTACACACATCCCTACAACTATTTTATTTTTTTTCCTTCCCACTCTCACAAAATGTAATATACCATGCTATTCTGCAGTTTTCAAACCAGTAACTGGATCTCAATACTTTTGTAATTTCATGTAATAAAAAATTTAGTACATCCAGAGAGTTATTCAATAAAATGTATCTGTATAACGCCTGCTGTTTGTTTTTTCTTTTTTCTCTGTACACTTTGATGAGGTGGATGCACATGCTTAGTTTTATCCTCCTAAGCTGTGCTAGGAAGAAAGCTACAGCATAAAGTAGACAGCTCGATATTAATCTAGCAGAGCAATTGGAACAATGAATGGAGAGAGCTCTGGTTCCATTAAGGTGCAGGGCTGGTTTTAGCTTTGTTAGAAAGAGATTTTTATGTGTTATATGATGTCTGATTTTTATTTTTTACATTTATCATGGAATAAGCCCTTTAAACTAGGCACACCAAGCTGCTCTACCCCTTAAACTTTGAACACCCTTCTAATATCCTTACTGTTGGAAAGGTGCTCCAGGTTAATAACGTAGCGTAACGCTTGCTGCATCTGTACACATTTTAGATGTGGTAATTCAAAGGTACACTAAAGTAAAGTTTTAAAACTAGCTCCCATTTTCAGAGCCAGGACTACAGTTGCAATTTGAATACAAGGTACCTCCTAAATTGTGCTGCTATATCACACACATATGCAGTAAGTTATATTATACACATAAATAATACTGAGATATGCCTTGCCCTAGTAAAGCTTAACAGAACTACACCAGACCCCAAAATAAATTTAGACCCCCCCAAACCAAATCCAGAATTTTATTCAGACCCCAGACTAGACCCCAACATGTATTTAGATTACAGACCAGACTTCTATATTATTTTAGACATTAGACCAGATCTTATATTTAATTCAGAACATGAACCTTATCCCTTAAATTATTAAATAAACCTGATATCACATCAGTCCCCAAAATTAATCAAACCTCAGACCATAACCCAAAATTATGGTGAGATTTCAGACCAGACCACCTAAATATGAAGACTAGAGATGAGCGAAGGTATGGAAAATTTGGCTGCTTCACCGAATTTCACAAATAAATTTACTATGTGATGAGTTACTTTGTCACGAAGCACATTTCTTTGTATATAGCAGGTGAAATGAAGGGGAACATCAATTGCAACACTTCCCATCTGCTGATCGCGCCTTCTGAGATTAAAAATTAGTGCTTTCAGGTGTTAATAAATAAATAAAAAAATATTCACTTTATCCATTTGATCACAAAGAGCCTGCCGCGGCCCTCTTGACTGAAAACACAGCACAGTGATGTAATGATTAGAGATGAGCGAATCATGCAAAATTTTATTCGCCGAACATTCGCCGAACTTTTCCTAAGATTCATATATTCGACGAATAGATTCGTTGAATTTGCGTACAAAATATACGTAATTATATGGCTTTTAGAGAACATTCGCGCACTAATAACGAACATTCAGGTAAAAAGGTACACAACCTCTTTGAAGACGTATGCATAAGCATACAAAGTGCGTACGAAAATGACGGGCTTTGCTGGAGAGGAATGGTGAAGCATGAGGAACGCTCTGAGTCTGACCCCTGGCTTCATATGGATACTGTATCAGCAGATGACAGCAGATCATCCGGCTGAGACTGAGATGAGCGTGCCATCCACTCCACTACCTCATCCACTTTCTCCTCCACTACAATTTTGCGCCTTGGTGGGTTAGCCTGGTGGAACAATGGCCAAGTATTGCGAATACTACCAGTAGATGCTCCGGCTACAGGTCCTTTGGCACTTCTGCCCTGTACCACCTTCTTCTTTTTTTTTTAGAGCTCGAGGTCTGGCTTGAACTGGACCCCTTTTGCTTATCCATTCCAGACATTTTTCAATTCACTCTGTGGCCCTGCAGCTGGTCTTTGTCCCTGTATCTCCCTGTCTCTGCCTATCTCTCCTTGTCTCTCCCTGCCTGATTAATTACTAGCCCTGAACTGGCCCTGCACTTGCCCTGCAGTATCCCTGATATGTGTAATATGGATTCCCAGAGCAATTACACCCCAATTTTCAGAAAACAGGTATCAGAGTCTCAGAACTTCACACACAGTGCTTCTGCTCGTCTCAGCAGTCGCAGCAGAAGTGATGTGTCACTGGCTTACCGAGCCTGAGCCAATCAGAGAAAACCCTGGTGAGGTCAGGTGACCGCTTTCTTCCCAGGCTTTTGCATACGATAAACAAACTAACAGTAAAATTTCACTAATGAATTGAATTTGTAAGCAACATCGTATAGAGTAAGTTATACATAGCAATAGCGTATAATTTATAGGACAAACTACGTAGCAAATGCGTACAAAGCCGAAGCGAATACCTAATATTCGGATTCGCTTTGCAGCTAAAAATTTCCAAGATTCGATACGAATCAACGAATTGGCGAATAGATTCGCTCATCTCTAGTGATGATGTCATCATGCTGGCCAGAGCAGTGATGTCATATGTCACCACGCACAAGATTTTGTGTTTTGTCTTAAGATGGCAGCAGTGCATTCTTCACATGCAAATGGATGGGGTGAGTATGTTTTTGTTTGTTTTTTTACTGTTACCACGAAGCGCAAGGAAATTCAGCTTCACAGCAAATTCTAATTCGGATACTTTAGCTCAACACTAATGAAGACTGCAGACCATACCAACAAAATATTTTCGGACTCCCTGTAATATTATCAGAGCCCCCTAATTTCAAGGACTCTTAAAGGGGTTGTCCCACGAAAAATATTCTACAGTTTTCAAACCAGCACCTGGATCTGAATACTTTT
The DNA here is from genome assembly GCA_900303285.1 of Rhinella marina. Classification (NCBI taxonomy): domain Eukaryota; kingdom Metazoa; phylum Chordata; class Amphibia; order Anura; family Bufonidae; genus Rhinella; species Rhinella marina. The sequence continues at coordinate 16,186 of ONZH01020810.1, read as the reverse complement.
GTAATTGCATGTGATTAAAAATTTAGTATAGCCACTGAGTTATTCAATAAAATGTATCTGTATAATGCCACTTAATATTTTATTTCTTTGACCTGCTCACTGAGAAGGCCGCACATGCTCAGTTTCATCTTTCAACTGTCTCCTGAGCTGTGATAGGAGGAGCTGAGACACACCCCCTGATCTGCAGCAGAAAAGACACTCCCCTGAGCTTTCAGCTTGATATAAATCTAGCAGAGCAATGAATGGGGAGATCTCTGGATCCATGTGAGGTACAGGGCTGGCTCTAGCTTTGTTAGAAAGAGGTTGTCATGTCCTATATGATGTCTGATTTTCATTTTTTACATTATTCGTGGGATAACTCCTTTAAATATAACCAACCTAATGTCTGCAAGTGTAATACAGCTTTGCACAATCTCCGAGTTATATGGATCCATAGTACAGTGTTAATAGACTTCTACGGTGCCCTGCTGTGCCTTTGCATGTCCCTGATTTCACATCAAGACAAAGAAAAAATCTTGAGATGTTCCATTAGATCCCATATTACAGAATGATGTATTCTCTCTAGGTGCATTGGTTCTATGGTGAGGTTAACTATATAATATAATGTGATATAGCAGTATGTACGACTCTGCAGGAAAATGTTCCTCTCTTCAGCCTTTGTACACAAAGGCTGAGGTCATGATGTGTATAGTGTATCTAAGCATACATTGTATTGTAAAATAACTTCAAATGTGTGCTAGAAGTGCTCGCATTGTGGTCTTCTCTTCAATGACTTATATGTTAATAGCAGCGTTGATTTCCATGAAATCTGGAAATAACAGTGAAGGCGTCTGTGATGTTATCTCAATTGAAATAATAAAAAGAGAAAAGCAGATGATTGATTGATTTCTACTGACTAGTTTATGAAAACAGGCCTTCAATGAAATGCTAAAAGTCCGCCACTGGAGACTATGTTACTTCTGTTGTAAAATTTTATAAAAGGTGTTAGGCACTTCCATTGATTAAACGATTAATAATTCAAGGTATTTTTACATGAACCAGACAGACAAGATCACACCAGATACCATCTAGCACTGTCCCTGGTCCCATATACACAATGATGTAAGGGAGAGCTCACTAAACTGACATTTCAATCAATACGTACCGTATGCCAAACAACAGCTAAAAACAGGGACTTCAATTTTATAGGGTTTTTTTGTTGTTGTTTTTTAGTTTATTTCAAGTTAAATATGTCATCTGCGGTGTTTACATTTATGCTTTGTGAAATAGAACTATTTTTTACAAATGTTTTGTGTTTTTATTTTATTTTTTATTTATAAGTTTTTTATTTTAGTAGGTAAATACAGGAAATCTCAGTTCTTTTCTCACATTCTGTGGCTCGCTCACTCGTTTTTACAGGTAATTTCTATAACATACTGTACAAAAATTGTTGACAATGTTATATTTTTGGGTTTGGTGTTTTAGATTTAGGGCTCATGCACAAGGCCGTTGTTCGGCCGTGCCTGTACTGCGTCCCACAAACAGCACGGAACGGCCGAACAACAGCCGTATCAATGAGCCCTTACTTAGTGAACATAAATTGGACTTTTTTAAGTGATGCCTATCCTCAGGACAAGCCATCACTAGCTGATGGGTGGGTGTTCAGCACCTAATACCCTTTGCCCATAGGATCAGGTGTTCTGTGTAGCTCGATTATACAGAAGTCTGCACTGGAGCTACAGAGGACCATTGACATTATGGTTAGTTTTGAGCCAAGTGCATTTTGGATCATAGATCTGAAGTTGCTTCGTTCAAAACTTAATTTGAATGTTGTACAGAGACCCGTCTACATACAACATTCAAATATTTGGTCTCCAGTAGAGATGAGCGAATCATCCAAAATTCGCTTCATACGAATCTATTCGCCGAAGCTGCATACAAATCATACATTATTATGTGGTGTTTTGCGAACATTCGTGCACTAATAACGAACGTACAGTTGTTAAAGGTACGCAACTTTTGTCGACACGTACGCATGAGCGTACAAATTGCGTACGAAAATGCCAGGCTTTGCTGGAGCAGAATGGAGTCTGACCCCTGGCTACATGATACTGTATCAGCAGATGACAGCAGATCATCCGGCTATGATTGAGATGAGTGTGCCATCCACTCCACTACCTCATGTACTTTCTCCTCCACTACAATTTTGCGCCTTGGTGGGTTAGCCTGGTGGAACAGTGGCCAACTATTACGAATTCTACAAGTAGAAGCTCCGGCTACAGGTCCTTTGCCACTGCTGCCCTGTGCCATCTTCTCCTTTTTTTGGAGCTCGAGGTCTGGCTGGAACCCTTTTGCTTTTCCATGCCAGACATTTTTCACTTGACTGTGGCCCTGCAGCTGGTCTTTGTCTCTCTCCCTGTCTCTCTCCATATCTCTCTCCTTGTCTCTCTCCCTGCCTGATTAATTACTAGCCCTGCACTGGCCCTGCGCTTGCCCTGCACTGGCCCTGCAGTATCCCTGATATGTGTAATATGGATTTCCAGAACAATTACACCCCAATTTTAACAAAACAGTTCTCTGTCTCTCAGAACTTCACAGACAGTGCTTCTGCTCATCTCAGCAGTCTCAGCACAACTATTGCGTCACTGGCTTAGCAAGCCTGAGCCAATCAGAGCAAGCCCTTCCCACTAGGTCAGGTGACTGCTTTCTTCCCGGGCTTTTTGCCACACGAATAATGAACAGTAAAAGTTTGCTAATTAACTGAATTTGTACACATCAGCGTATAAAGTAACTTATACGTAACATTAGCGTACAATTTATCGGAAAAGTACGTAGAGAATGCATAGAAAGCTTTAAGAACATGTTCAAATCTAAAGAAGTGAATCTCAAAAAATATAGGATCCGCTTCACAGCGGAAAATTTCCAAGATTCGTATCGAATCTACAAAGCGGCTAATAGATTCGCTCATCTCTAGGCTTTAGCAAGGTGAAATTTGTTAAGTCCAAAGTCTCACGATACTTTGGTGAAAAAATTCGGTATTCGATTTGACAACTTGAAAACCATTTTAAAACTGCAATCCGAAGTCGGCTTTGGTACCAACTGGTTCATCCAGCGGACACCCATGGTTGATGTCCTGATAGGGAACATTTAACCCCTCAGATGCCATGGTCAAGTGTGACCACGGCATCTAAGAGGCCGGAAACCCGGAAGTGTGCGCTTGGCGGGTAGAAATGCCTCCCTGAACAGAGATCGGGGGGAGATGTTCCATGTAAGGGGTTGTTCACATATCAGTTATTTGATCAGCTATTTCCATCAGTTATTGTGAGCCAAAACCAGGTGCGAGTCAAAAACACCAAACAGGTGCAGATCTTTCCATTATACCTCATCTCTGAGTAGGCTTCACTACTGGTTTTGGCTCACAATAACTGATGGAAATAACTGATCAAATAACTGATGTGTGAACAAGCCCTAAGAAGGAGACTGAGCCAGTACTAGGCTTTCAGGCTCATTACTTGAATATTACAATTCAGGCCAACAGGTGAAAATTGCAATCTAATGATTGCATGTTGGAGTTCACTTGGGAACGTACAAAAAAAATGGAAAAAAAAGTTTTAAAAATATATAAAGATTCAAATCATTTCCCTAAAAAAAAAAAAAACTTAATGAAAAATATAAAAATTGACGATTCACCATTTTTTCATCATTTTACCTCCCAATGAAATGAATAAAAAGTGGTCAAAAAGTCGTACACTCCCCAAAATTAACAAAAACTACAGATCATCAGCTCTGATGCTGCTCATTGCCCCTGCCCTCCCCTAAGCACAACAGGAAAGAAACCTGTTAATAATCAACTGGAGGTCATCAATATCAGATTGGCGCAGGACTGACACCCTGCACCCTCGCTGATCAGCAGACTGAAGAAAAGGAATGCGCCATGCCAGCGCTGTCTTCTCTTCATTGTTTACCTGCTCGCCATCGCAACAGCAGCGGTGAGCAGTGCAAATAAAAGAAGCCGTCCCATTCACGTCCATGGGACAGTTCATTCCTATACACTTGAATTTGAACGAGCCGTCCCACTGAAGTGAATGGGACAGCTTTTTGTAATTACACTACTCACCACTGCTGTTGCGACCATGAGCAGGTAAACAATGAAGTGAAGACAGCGCTTGCTTGGTGTGCACTTTCTCTTCAACCAGCTGATTGGCAAGGGAGTCGGACCCCTTCGATCTAATATTGATGACCTATCCTGAGCATAGGTCATCAATAAAAATAACTTGAACAATCCCTTTAAAGAACTGGCTGCCATCACAGCAGTAACACAGCAGGTCTATAACTACACTATGCTACCCTCAGTGAGGGTAACTTAATGAAGCAGACAGCTTCCCTTTAGGCCTCATGCACACGAACATGTGCCGGCCATGCCCGTGCTGCGGGCCGCAAACTGCGGTCCGCAATGCACGGGCACTGACCGTGAGGCCACCGCATGCGGATCGCGGACCCATTCACATGAATGAATGGGTCCACGATCCGTGATGCGGGCTGCACACGGCCGGTGCCCGTTTATTGCGGACCCACCGTATGCAGCCCGCAGCATGGGCACGGCCGGCACACGTTCGTGTGCATGAGGCCTTAATCAAAGGTGTTGTTGAAAGTTTTTTGTCTTTATCCTATAACAGTGTCGGCACTGACGGATTCTGTGTTTCAGAGACTGGTTGAACCTGGGGAGCATACAGCTTGGTGCATAGTGGTAGTGCTAACTAAGCACAGAACTATACTATCACCCAACATGAACCAGGGGGAGGAAAATATACTACAGCAAAACATACATGAAGGAGGTGGAAAGACTGACATTGCTGTAAATACTACCTGTATGCCAAGAGTAGCATGAAAAGTTTTGCTATTGTTTATTCAGCTACATAACTTTTTCATTTTTTGCTTGTATATACAGCCTGGACAATAATTCTATAGAACCTGGTTAGATATCACTGTATCCTAGTAGTTAATGGGAAAACCCTGTACTGTAGGCAGCATGGTGGCTCAGTGGTTAGCACTGTTGCCTTGCAGTACTGAAGTCCTGGGTTCCGACCAAGGACAACATCTGCATGGAGTTTTTATGTTCTCCCTGTGTTTGTGTGGATTTCCTCTGGTTTCCTCCCACACTCCAAAGACATAGTGATAGGGAACTTAGATTGTGAGCCCCATTGGGGACTACTTGATGCTAATGTCAATTAAGTGCTGTGGAATGTAGTAGCGCTATATAAGTGAGTATATTAAATAAATACTGCCTCCACACTTATTAAAAAGGGGAAGAAGTTTGGTGGACTAAGCCTTTCTAAGCTCAGGATTATTATCTTCCCACACAGGTTAATCAATTTTGAGTATGGTGGAATGGAGATCTCTTCCATTGGGTCCATATAAAATTTACTTTTTCAACAATCTTAGAGCTTTGTTTATTACTTCTTTGAACTATTGCAATATAGTTAGGCCTATATCCTATCTCCTGGCTGTATATTTAAATAATTGGAAGTCCATTTATTCTAAATCTTTGAGTTCTAATATTTCTTCACTCCCCTGGGCTCCAGTAGAAATGATGGATTTACTTCTCCTTGATTTAGATCTGCACACTTGGAAGGACAGATATTTGACACAATTGTCCTCTTTGATGCGTGACAATTAATTAAAGTAATTCACCATTCTAAGCCAGACCTTTCTTTTTCTCCACAAAGAATTATATATATTTTAAAGGAAAAGTCACCTTATCGAAACTGACAATCCCTTCTCAGTTTCAGCGAATGTCCCGTTATATTCTGTGATCTCAACAGCAAACAAACAGAGGCTTGAGGCCCTTAAGAAATTCTCTATTGAGATAAGCGAACTGATTCTACATGAATCAACTTTGTTATGAAAGAAGAAAGACAAAGAAGAAGGCATATGCCACCAGAAAGGAATAATTTTAGCAGTTTTTTAACCCCTTCCCGACCAGCGCCGTACATGTACGGCGCTGCGGGAAGCGGCTTCCCGAACAGCGGCGTAGTGCTGCGGCGCGCTGATCGGGCGGGTACAGGAGCTGCACCCGCCCGATCAGCTGCGGGGGACCGGCTGTGTGCACCAGCATCAGTGAAAACACAAAAAGGCGTATTTACCCCAAAATGGTACCAATCAAATCGTCATTGCGTCCCACAAAAAATGAGACTCTACCTAAGACAATAGCCCGAAAAATAAAAAAAAATATGGCTCTCAGAAAATGGCAACACAAAAAAATTTTTTATTCTGTTCAAAAATGCATCTAATGTGTAAAACTTAACAAAAAGAAAAATGTTAGACATATTGGGTATCGCCACTTCCATAACAACCTGCTCTATAAAAATATCACATGATATGGCCCCCTCTGGTGAATGCTGTAAAGAAAATTGAAAAAAAACTATGGCAAAACCTTTTTGTCACCTTGCCTCACAAAAAGTGTAACACCAAGCGATCAAAAAGTCTTGTGTACCCCAAAATGGTATCAATGAGACGGTCACCTCATCCCGCAAAAAATGAGCCCCCACATAAGACAATAACTCAAAAAATAAAAACCAATGGCACCCGCAAACCAATCCATCAAAATCTGTGCGGCAAAATCCATACTATGTATCCCCACAGCAGTTTACCACCACATATGGGGTGTTGCTGCATTCAAGAGAGAATGGCCCTTGTGAAAATGAAAAATTTGGGGCTAAAGCAACATTTTATTGGAAGAAATGAAACTTTTCATTTTCACAGCCAAGTGTTTCCAAATTCTGTAAAACGGATAGGGGGTCAAAGTGGTCAGTACACCCCTTAATATATTCTTTGAAGGGTGTAGTTTCCCAAAAGGGGTCACTTTTTGAGGGTTTCCGCTCTAGGGGTACGTCAAAATGATGCCTAAAAACCATTCTAGCAAAATCTGCCTCAAAAATCTGTATGGCGCTCCTTTCCTTCTGACCACTGCCACGTGCCCATAGAGCAGTTTACCACGACATATGGGGTATTTCCGTAAACTGAAGAATCAGAGTAATGTATATTGAGGTTTAGTTTGCTGTTAACCCTTGCTGTGTTGCAAGAAAAAATTGATTAACATGAAAAATCTGCATAAAAATTAAATTTTGAAATTTTGCCTCGATTTTCTTTTAATTCTTGTAGAACACATAAAGGGTTAACAAAGTTTGTAACATCAGTTTTAAATAATTTGAGGGGTGTAGTTTCTAAAATGGGGTCATTTATGGGTGGTTTCCATTACGTAAGAAATATTTTGCGACAAATTTACTGCTGTCGTGAAGCACAATATGTGACAAGAAAACAGTCTCAGAATGGCCTGGATAAGTAAAAGCGTTCCAAAGTTATTACCACATAAAGTGACACATGTCAGATTAGTAAAAAATGGCCTGGGGAGGAAGGTGAAAACAGGCCAGGTGTAGAAGGGGTTAATTTAAAAAACAATAAAAACAACACACTGTGTTATTAAACATGCTGTTTGTTTCCAGCAGCTACCATCCGTTAACCAATAGCCATATAAAACCACTTTGACATTACTTTGCCAAAATTTTACTCGCCGAATATTCACCGAATTTCTGACAAGATTTGTATTTAAACTAACTTATTAGTCGAATCTACGTAACAAATAATCGCTGTTTTGCGAACATTCCTGTGTAAATTACGTAAGTACAGTCAGCGTAGTTAAAAGTATGTAATACGTAAGCATTATTGTACAAAAGTGCGTACGAATACTTAGCGTACCATTGACACGCGACTACGTCACACGCACGAGGCTACGCCACGGCCTACAGTCTATAGAGGCAGAGTATATGAACTAGAAAAATAAGGTGCTCACTGCTGCTAGCTTTCAATAAGTTAATAATTTACTAAAAACACGGTACAATAAGTGCATTAATAAGACACATTGCAGTACCAGAAAAAGAATACACACAATGGGCTAAAGTACTGTACCATTAAAAACAGTGTAGCTCAAATACAGCAAAGACATAAGTATGCAAATATTTTAGTGCAATCAATTTCACATTTGCAAGCATAAACGGCTCAGATATACATTTGAGTCTCTCCTTATGGATCCTAGTTGGCATGATAAAACACTGTCTGTCTAGAACACATATTCCAAAAATCAATTGTAATCCACGTGAGGTAAAATTGTAATCCAAACAGGTAATGTGTAATCCACATGGATAATAGAGAATAGCAGAAAATAGAGAACCCTTTTTGTAAAAGGGGCTCCCAAATAACCTTATAAGGGGGGGGGGGGGAAGGAGAAAAGGCGCACTTCGGCGCAACAGGGAATTTTCTGCAGAATGGGGGGGGGGAGTCCTGACAGCCATGTCCATCTGGGTGAGAGTCAAACGGGGGCAATAAAAACAAACACACAAACATAAAAGTGCAGTAGTAGGTTCCTCAGATGAGGGATCTGAAGTCCTCCTCGCTTGAGCTGCTACTGAACATCATCAGAGGACGCTCCTGCCTCTTGAAGGCCACGCTCGCTGCGGTGGTGGAACTCCAGCCTCTTCTTCCTTCAGTTGGACTTATCCGGGTCCGCTGGTGAGTGCTGCAGCCACTTGTGCTTTTCCGGATCCTCCTGCCGGGACAGCAGGGGTAAGGACATCTGGCTGCAGCGGTGGAGGCAAGGTTGCATCCAGGGAAGAAGGCCCAGCTTCCCCGGCTGCTGCTGGCTTCACCTTCCACGGCAGCTGGTACTGGTGGATGACTGTTGATTGGAAGGTGAATGATAATGTAGTGAGCTGAACCAGCTGAAAGGACTGTGGTGGTGGTGGTGCTGGCAGTCCAGGAATCAGAGGCTCCGGCTGAGTCTGTGGCTTTTCCCTGAACCGGAGGACGCCATCTGGGAACTCCTGAAGGCAGCGCATGTAAGGCGCGTGCATCGACGTCGTGCACGCGGTCGCTTGCCCTTCTGGGCTGCGGGTGTTGGTGAAGGGGCACGGGCAAATCTCAGTGCAATATCCTTGCGCCCACAGTCCTACTGCAGTGAACAAGGTCTGGCACAGGAAGTGGTCATGCGCCAGCTTCTTGAGACCTCTGGTGATGTCACTTCCGCCAGGCGTTCACAGGAAGTATGTCAGGCACCACCCCCTGCCCTTGAGACCTCTGATGAGGTCACTTCCGACAGGCGTTCACAGGAAGTGTGTCAGTAACCACGCCTCTGCCAATTAGCTCACTACTATTTGTTGTTCATGTGTGACTGTGATATTGTCCGGTCCATTGCTATTGACACTGAATGTTACTGAGTGTTTGTGTGCTTCCTTGCACCGGTGCGTGGTTTCACGTGCCTGCTTTTCTGTCTGTCTTTGTGTGTGTGTATCACTCAGACTGTTTGAAAGCCACGCTTGCGGCTGTGCCGTAGCCCCCTCCTGGAGCATGGGTACATGGTGGGCGTCGCTCGTCTGGAGGTCTGTGAAGCCAGAGATCTGGCTCCAGTCTCAAGTGCTTTTGCGCAGTACGTGTTGTGTAAGTGTTTACCTTACTATTTATTCACTCAGACTGTTTGTAAGCCACGCTTGCGGCCGTGCCGTAGCCCCCTCCTGGAGCACGGGTACATGGTTGGCGTCGCTCGTCTGGAGGTCTGTGAAGCCAAAGCTCTGGCTCCAGTCTCAAGTGCTTTTGCGCAGTACGTGTTGTGTAAGTGTTTACCTTACTATTTATTCACTCAGACTGTTTGTAAGCCACGCTTGCGCCCGTGCCGTAGCCCCCTCCTGGAGCACGGGTACACGGTGGGCGTCGCTTGTCTGGAGGTCTGTGAAGCCAAAGCTCTGGCTCCAGTCTCAAGCGCTTTCTGCTCAGCACGTGTTTGTGTAAGTGTTTACCTTACTATTCGTTATTTTGCCTCCTATATCATTTCGCCCTTTGGGAGCGATCGTCATTGTCCGGCTGCCCAGAGTTTGGGTCCAGTGATCCCCAGTGACTCTGCCAAGCGGCAGAGTCACTTATTTATTTTATTTGTGCCTCAGTGGCCTAACAGTAGGCACCGGCCAGGGATCCGCCGGTGCAATGTCGAACCCTATTACTCCATCCATGCAGGCGTATGTAAAGCAGTGGGAACAGCGCATGCAGGAGATGGAGCAACGGGCTGCCGCCTTTTCGGGGAATAATGCAGAATTCTTTTCCACACTAGACGGTCGGTTGCAGGCTTTGGAGCAGCACGCCGTAATCGCTGCTAATACTACTGCTGCCTCTGCTGATGCCCGGGTTTCTGTTTCAACCCACCGCCTAAATTACCCCTTCCCGCACGATTTAGTGGTAAACAGGAGGAGTGTAGAGGTTTCCTCAGCCAATGCCAAATCCAGTTCCAGCTAAATCCGGAGAGCTTCTTGAACGACCAGACCAAGGTGGCGTTCATTATCTCTCTGCTATCAGGGCAGGCGCTGGCTTGGGCGACCCCACTATGGGAAAGAGTAGATGCTTGCGTCACTTCCTTACCCCACTTCCTCTCCAGTTTCAGGGAAGTATTTCAGGGTCCAGATCCGCAAGTCATTGCCGGTTCCAGTTTACTGGGATTACGCCAGGGAACGGAGTCGGTTGCTCAGTTTGCAATCCGATTCCGGACCTTGGCGTCAGAGATTGCGTGGCCGGATGCTCCCCTACTCACCATCTTCGAAGCAGGTCTAAGCCCTTCCGTTAAAGACGAATTAGCTGGTAGAGAGAGGCCTAACACACTCAGTGGTTTTATCGACCTAGCTACTAGGATCGATCGTCGTCTGTCTGAACGCCGCCATGAGCAAGCGCAGGTGAGAAGGCGAATTCAACTCGCTCCCACCTACTCTCAACCTGTAATTCCCCGAGGGGAACCGATGGAGGTAGACAGAGTACGTCCTCGTAGACGTGAAGTGACCTGTCATTTTTGTAGGGGACAAGGTCACTATGCCCCCCAATGTCCTCAAAAGTCGGGAAGGGCACACCTAGAGACTGTTGGAGGTACCTCTCTAGGTGGAATCGCACAAACCTCCACAAAATGTACATTTTCGGTTCTAATCGAGGTTAATGGTAGGACCATACCCTCCAGGGCCTTCATTGATTCCGGAGCTTCAGGCAATTTTATTTCCCTTAAATTGACCCAGAAACTCGGAATTCCGACCAAACCACTCTCTTCCAGTATAAGTATATCTGTGGTGGATGGCTCCAAGTTAGACACTTGTATTACACATGAGACAGTCCCTATAGTGCTCCAGGTAGGAGCTTTACATAGGGAGACTTTATCGCTCCTGGTCTTACCTCAGTCCATGGATCCCATTCTTCTTGGTCTTCCGTGGCTGAGGTTGCATGCCCCTAAACTGGACTGGACTTCTGGTGAGGTCAAAGAGTGGGGTGCACACTGTCTAACCAAATGTATGACTAGAGTGACTCCTGTGAAGTCCCTGCCCATCGCGGCAGAGCTTCAGGGGTTACCACCCCAATATACTGCATTCGCCGACATTTTTAGTAAGAAAGAAGCGGACACTTTACCTGAACATCGCTCATATGACTGCCCCATTGAGCTGATTCTGGGGGCTACACCCCCCCGTGGTAGAGTGTACCCTCTTTCGTTACCCGAAACTGAGGCCATGTCAGCTTATATCAAGGAGAACCTTGAGAAGGGATTCATCCGAAAATCTAATTCTCCCGCAGGGGCAGGCTTCTTTTTTGTGGTCAAAAAGGACTGGACCTTACGTCCATGCATAGATTATAGGGGATTAAATGACATCACTGTTAAAAACAGGTATCCTCTTCCACTCATCTCCAAATTGTTCGATCGCTTTCAAGGTGCTACGGTCTTCACTAAATTGCTCCACTGCGTGGAGCATACAATTTGATCCGAATTCGGAGAGGAGATGAGTGGAAGACCGCATTCAACACCAGAGACGGTCATTACGAATATTTGGTAATGCCATTCAGACTTTGTAATGCTCCAGCAGTGTTTCAAGACTTCTTCAACGACATCTTTATAGATCTCTTGACAACTACCGTGGTAGTGTATCTGGATGACATCCTTACATTTTCCGCTGATTTGTCTTCTCATAGACGCATGGTAAAGGAGGTATTGCGTCGTCTCCGAAGTAACCATCTCTATGCAAAACTTGAGAAATGTGAATTCGAAAAAACTCAGTTACCATTCCTCGGATACATTGTATCTGGACAGGGACTCCAGATGGATCCAGACAAGTTCAGATCCATTATGTCTTGGCCTAAGCCACAGTCTTTGAAGGCGGTGCAGAGGATTCTTGGTTTCGCTAACTACTACAGACGTTTTATACCTCACTTCTCATCTTTAGTGTCCCCTCTCACGGCCCTGACACGAAAGGGCGCTAACCCCCGGAAATGGACACCGGAGGTGGAGCGCTCTTTCGCTGCCCTTAAAGAGGCTTTCTCATCTGCAACAGTGATTCACCGCCCCGATCCCCAGCGTCTCTTCTTTGTAGAGGTAGACGCATCTTCTGTGGGGGCTGGAGCCTTTCTGTACCAGAAAGATGGCAAGGGGACAAAATTGTCTTGCGGATTCTTTTCCAAAGCTTTCAATCCTGCAGAGCGAAATTATAGTATTGGGGATCGTGAGCTATTAGCGATTAAACTGGCCCTAGAAGAGTGGAGAAATCTTCTTGAAGGGGCCCTATTCCCAGTCCAGATTTTCACTGATCATAAGAATCTGTTATATTTACAATCTGCGCAAAGGCTAAATTCTAGGCAGGCGAGGTGGGCACTCTTCTTTTCCCATTTCAATTTTGTTCTACACTTTGTTAACGGGGACAAGAATGTAAGGGCGAACGCCTTGTCCCGCTCTTTCGATGCCCACGGAACGGAACCGGAATTACGTGCTATGATTCCACCTGAGAAGTTGTTGCCTCTAAACCCAATTGATCTGCATCAGTTGCCTCCTGGCAAGATGCAAGATGTGCTGGATTCTCGCAGACAGGAGATTCTCTACTGGGGGCATACTTCTCGGTTGGCCGGGCATCAAGGTCCCAAAAGAACAGTGGAACTCATTTCACGATACTACTGGTGGCCGGGTCTCGGTCGGGATGTACATGCATTCACTCAGGGGTGTACCACATGTGCCCGTAACAAACCATCCTGTCAGAAACCATCGGGGTTATTAATGCCTTTGCAAGTCCCAGAGAGTCCTTGGCAGGACATAGCTATGGACTTCCTGACGGGGCTTCCCCGTTCTGAGGGAAATACTGTGATCTGGGTAGTGACAGATATGTTTTCTCATGCGTGCCATTTTGTCACCCTACTGGAGGTGCTCTCCGCCCCTCGTCTGGCGGAACAGTTTTTTCACCATGTTTTTCGTCTGCATGGTCTGCCTCGAAGGACTGTATCGGACAGAGGTCCTCAGTTCGCTGCCAGGTTCTGGAGGGAATTGTGTCATTTGCTGGGAGTTGAAGTAGATCTCTCTTCGGCCTTTCACCCCCAGACCAATGGCTTGGCGGAAAGAGTGAATCAGTCTCTTCAGATCTATCTTCGTCATTTCGTTTCGGCAAGACATGACAATTGGTCTGAACTATTGGCATGGGCAGAGTTTGCTGCTAATAACTCTGTTTCCGTTGCGACTGGTAAGACCCCCTTTTTTGTTCAGAATGGGCAACATCCTCGCCTTCCTTTACCAATGGCCGTCACAGCGGAGGTGCCCGCCGTAGCGGACCTCGCCTCTCATCTACAAGAGGTATAGCAACAAACTCAGTCATCTTTGACAGCTGCTAAAGCTAAGATGAAAAAGCAAGCTGACCGTAGACGTTCTAGTGGTCCTGAGTTTGAGCCTGGAGAACTGGTTTGGTTATCTTCTAGATTTATCCGGCTCCGTGTGGCCTCCCTGAAGTTCGCACCTCGCTACCTCGGTCCTTTTCGGGTCCTGCGTCGAATCAACCCTGTCACTTATCATGTTAAGTTGCCTCGGTCCTGGAGAATCGTGAATTCTTTCCATGTGTCGCTTCTAAAACCGGTACCACTCAATAGATTCTCTCCTACGGTACAAGAGGAGACTGAAGCTGTTGAGGCTGAGTATGAGGTACGGGAGATTCTTGACTCTAGGACCATACGAGGTACCACGTCCTACTTAGTGGACTGGGTTGGGTTTGGGCCTGAAGAACGTTCTTGGGAGCCAGAAAGTAATCTTAATGCCCCAGATCTTATTGCGGCCTTTTGGAGGAGGAGGGGTGGCCCTCGGGGGGGGGGGTACTGTAAGGCGCGTGCATCGACGTTGTGCACGCGGTCGCTTGCCCTCCCGGGCTGCGGGTGTTGGTGAAGGGGCACGGTCAAATCTCAGTGCAATATCCTTGCGCCCACAGTCCTACTGCAGTGAACAAGGTCCGGCACAGGAAGTGGTCATGCGCCAGCTTCTTGAGACCTCTGGTGATGTCACTTCCGCCAGGCGTTCACAGGAAGTATGTCAGGCACCACGCCCTGCCCTTGAGACCACTGGTAAGGTCACTTCCGCCAGGCGTTCACAGGAAGTGTGTCAGTAACCACGCCTCTGCCAATTAGCTCACTACTATTTAAACCCTGAGCTTCTGCTGGGCAGGGCCGGTGCCTTGTTGTTCATGTGCGACTGCTATATTGTCTGTCCATTGCTATTGACACTGAATGTTACTGAGCGTTTGTGTGCTTCCTTGCCCGGTGCGTGGTTTCACGTGTCTGCTTTTCTGTCTGTCTTTGTGTGTGTGTATCACTCAGACTGTTTTAAAGCCACGCTTGCGGCCGTGCCGTAGTCCCCTCCTGGAGCATGGGTACACGGTGGGCGTCGCTTGTCTGGAGGTCTGTGAAACGCAAAGCTCTGGCTTCAGTCTCAAGCGCTTTGCGCAGTACGTGTTGTGTAAGTGTTTACCTTACTATTTATTCACTCAGACTGTTTGTAAAGCCACGCTTGCGGCCGTGCCGTAGCCCCTCCTGGAGCACGGGTACACGGTGGGCGTCGGCTTTCTGGAGGTCGTGGAAGCCAAAGCTCTGGCTCCAGTCTCAAGAGCTTTCCTGCGCAGTACGTGTTTGTGTAAGTGTTTACCTTACTATTCGTTATCTTGCCTCCTATATCATTTCACCCTTTGGGAGGCGATTGTCATTGGTCCGGCTGCCCAGAGTTTGGGTCCAGTGATCCCAGTGACTCTGCCAAGTGGCAGAGTCAACTTATTTATTTTATTGTGCCTCACTGGCCTAACACGTAAGGCCACCGGCCAGGGATCCGCCGGTGCAATGTCGAACCCTATTACTCCATCCATGCAGGCGTATGTAAAGCAGTGGGAACAGCGCATGCAGGAGATGGAGCAACGGGCTGCCGCCTTTTCGGGGAATAATGCAGAATTCTTTTCCACACTAGACGGTCGGTTGCAGGCTTTGGAGCAGCACGCCGTAATCGCTGCTAATACTACTGCTGCCTCTGCTGATGCCCGGGTTTCTGTTTCAACCCACCGCCTAAATTACCCCTTCCCGCACGATTTAGTGGTAAACAGGAGGAGTGTAGAGGTTTCCTCAGCCAATGCCAAATCCAGTTCCAGCTAAATCCGGAGAGCTTCTTGAACGACCAGACCAAGGTGGCGTTCATTATCTCTCTGCTATCAGGGCAGGCGCTGGCTTGGGCGACCCCACTATGGGAAAGAGTAGATGCTTGCGTCACTTCCTTACCCCACTTCCTCTCCAGTTTCAGGGAAGTATTTCAGGGTCCAGATCCGCAAGTCATTGCCGGTTCCAGTTTACTGGGATTACGCCAGGGAACGGAGTCGGTTGCTCAGTTTGCAATCCGATTCCGGACCTTGGCGTCAGAGATTGCGTGGCCGGATGCTCCCCTACTCACCATCTTCGAAGCAGGTCTAAGCCCTTCCGTTAAAGACGAATTAGCTGGTAGAGAGAGGCCTAACACACTCAGTGGTTTTATCGACCTAGCTACTAGGATCGATCGTCGTCTGTCTGAACGCCGCCAATGAGCAAGCGCAGGTGAGAAGGCGAATTCAACTCGCTCCCACCTACTCTCAACCTGTAATTCCCCGAGGGGAACCGATGGAGGTAGACAGAGTACGTCCTCGTAGACGTGAAGTGACCTGTCATTTTTGTAGGGGACAAGGTCACTATGCCCCCAATGTCCTCAAAAGTCGGGAAGGGCACACCTAGAGACTGTTGGAGGTACCTCTCTAGGTGGAATCGCACAAACCTCCACAAAATGTACATTTTCGGTTCTAATCGAGGTTAATGGTAGGACCATACCCTCCAG
>ONZH01020809.1:0-33958 GCA_900303285.1 Rhinella marina | reverse complement strand
TTTTTTTTAGCCCAAAATGAGTAAAATGCAGTAATAAAAAATGCTCAGAAAGTATGCATAGTCTTTCAGTAATTTTTTCAGTTTTTCTGTTCTGCCAGAGGAGCAGAAGACACGGCGTGCCCTATCCATCATATCAGCTGCGCCCAACAGATCCCATTGACTTATGTTGGGGCGTGTCCGGTTCTTCTGTGGTGAAAGAATAGCGTTGCGTGCCATCGAATATGATAGAATCCTCTGACGGAGCAGAAATATGAAGTGACTGTGGGGGGATATTTATTCTGGCTCTACGCCATTTTTCTGGTTTTCGAGTTTGCACCTGGAAAATGTGCAACTTTTTAGCTTTCTCTGGCACACTCAGTAATTAAAAAAAAAAAAAACTTGGCGGGACGTGGGCGGGGGGAGGCAGGACCTCTGTAGCCCAACCCTTTTAAACAACATGTGCGCCAGAAAACCCCAGGCATATTGAACCAGAAACCAGCTCCAGCTCCTTGGACTGAGTAGATTTCAGTTCTGGCGCACAAGCTGCCCAACATGCACCTCAATTATTGCGTCTCTCGAACCCGCGCAGGACAAATGAAAAACCAGTGTACACAACGCCAGTCGTAAACCTCCCCCTGTGGCTCTATTCACATTGGTGTCATGGCTTCCATTTATAAAGAACAGATCCATTGTACACTCATTGACAGAGAAAATAATGCATCCATAGAAATGTTGGATTGCTGTAAAAACGGTATTGAGATCCGGCAGAGGAGCTCAATAATAGAATTAAAGGGATCATTTTGATTTTTGCACATTAGGACGCATCTTTTCTGTTGCGGTTGCATGAAACGAAAATGGAAAAAAATGGATCACTAAATTCATTGAAGTCAACAGGTGACGGATCCCTTTTTTAGGCTCCTAAAAAATGCACTGGAACATAATTTTTCTTCCGTTTCTGTTCCGTTTTTTTTTACAGGTCCATATGCGGAACCATTCATTTCAATGGAGCTTGAAAAAAAAAAGAAGTGACTCTGTGTGCATTCTCTGTCTGTATATGGATCAAAAAAAAAAAAGGATGTTTTAGACGGATCTGTGTTTTGAGGACCGTAAAATACATACAGTCGTGTGGCATGAGCCCTTACATCGTTTTCAGTGCAGATACATTTTTTCTATTTTCATGACCATTTTATATCACTGATGGAAATCACTGACCAAAACACTGACGTATGAAATGAGGCTTTAAAGGGCATCTGTCAGCAGTTTTGTACCTATGACACTGGTTGACCTGTTACAATGTGCACTTGGCAGCTGAAGATATCTGTGTTGGTCCCATGTACATATGTGTCCGCATTGCTGAGAAAAATGCAGTTTTAGGGCCCCATTCACACGTCTGTATAATGTGTCCGCATCCTGTCCGCATCCGTTTCCACAATTGCGGACAATTATGCGGATAGGATGCGGATCCATTCATTTCAATGGGTCCGGAAAAAATCCGGACAGTACACCGTATGTTGTCCACATCTGTTAATCTGTTCCGTTCCGTTTTGCGGATCCGCAATCAGAAATCCTCCGTCCTACTTTTCCTCCTGTTTTGCGGTCCGTAGCCCAATACAAGTCTATGGGACGTCCGTAAATGCGGAAGACATGCGGAAAGCTATCCGCATGTTCATCCGTATTTGCGGATTCCATTCCAGGAGGGGTGAAAAAAAAAGATGTTATTCTTCCTTCCGTTTTTTGGCGGATCCACAAAAAACGGATGACATATGGATACATCGTTTACGTTTTTTACGGAAAGAACGGAACGGATGTCCTGGAACAATGGATCCGCAAAAAACTGACCGTTTTCCAGGATGTGCACACATACGGACGTGTGAATGAAGCCTTAATATATGCAAATGAACCTCTAAGGAGACGGGGCGTTACCATTACACCTAGAGGCTCTGCTCTCTCTGCCACTGGCTTCTTGGGGAAATACAGATAGGTTTAGATGAAAGTAATCCAAGAACTTGTTGTTTTGTTTTTTTTGCAACAAATTTACAAATGTTGCACGCTGTTAAATTTGTCCCACAAAATACCTATGGATTTCTCAGTCTAAAATCTATTCATTTGTATTACAGAGACTTCACCAGGGGACTGGAGAACACTTCCACCTTTTTTGCATCTCTTTACAAAAAACTGCAATGATAAATTTGGCTAAAATGTAGCTTTGCCCACAAAACATCTGTCTGTCCCTTGATAAATACAAATGCCAGGCGTGGCGCAAACCACTCTAAAAATGATGCAAATGTGTCATAAATTTAGTGCGATAGCATACTCCACCAACAACACTTTTCTGGTGCAACAGTTTTAGTATATGACCCCTTAAAGGGGTTGTCCGAGTTTCAGAGCTGACTCCGGACATATCCCCATTTTCACCCAGGCAGCCCCTCTGACATGAGCATTGAAGTATTTCATGCTCCGATGCTCTCCCTTGCTCTGCGCTGAATCACTCAGGGAAGTGTTGTTTGTTTATAATTTTACACTGCTAGGAGGAGGCGTCACCAGCACTGATAGGCGGGATTTAGTGCTGCCCTAGCCCATTTTACGGGATGGGACATTACTATAGCCCGCCCATTAATGCCGATGATGTCACTGGGCTCACTGCTAGGCTGAAAGTCTCCACCTAGCAGTACCCATGGAGAGCCGGTACGTCACCGGATCTCCATAAAATGCCTTTGCCCGGTGCAATTCAGCTTCATGTTACCGCAAGTCCACCGAGTCCCATTCACTATAATGGGGTTGGGCCAGAGGTCTGGCCGCAGCAGCGGCAAACATGCTGAGACTTGGCCCGACAAAAATTACAGCACGCTGGTGAATGGGGCCGGGGCGGACCTCTGGCGGCACGGTGGACTTGCGGTAGCTGAAACAGCCTGATGGAAAGGGTTACTGCAAGTGTGAAAGTAGACTAAATCTGCCCCATTGTTTTTAAGGCCTCGTGCACACAACAATATTTTTAATTCCACGTTATTCTCAATGTTTGTGGATATTCGCGTCTATGCTGCCGTGCACACATCTGTATATACTGTGAATCATCATGGCTACGATATATTATTATACAGATTAGATTTCATTTCATAAAATGCGCTGACTTTGTATTTGCATTGTGCATGCGGAGGACTGACTGTCTCCATTTCGGTCTTGCACCCGAGCCACCCATCTGTCCCACGACTGTTATTAATTAGACCTCCGCTGAGGTCTCCGGCAGACGCGCCAGCTGTTGTGGAGCTACAACTCTCAGCATGCACAAATGCTTGGCTGTTCTCAGAACTCCCATAGAAATGAATGGAGCATGCTGACCTCTGAATTTCAGCAAATATAGTTGAATTCTACTTTCCGCGAGAGGCGAGTTATTTTAGAGTAGGGTCCCATCTATAAGAGGTCGACATTTTAGGGAGGATGGGCTTTTTCATTTTGCTAAGCACATCATATTCGTTTAATAGTAAAATGTTTAATAATCCATATATTCAGTGATCGCTGTTGCATCTTGTGTTCGCCATTGTATTGCACATTTATTTTATTTTATAGGATGTGCTGATTTTGTTTTCATATTATACTCACCTTCCAATAATCTCTGGGTCCTCCTCAGGGGAATTACAGCTCAACCAATCACTGGTCTCAGCGGTCATGGCGGTAGCTCGGTTATGCATTGTCCCCACTGCAAGTGTTAATGTAATTGTATTGTATGCACTGTATGTGCAATTGTTTTATAGTAAATAGTTACGGTATGTATTGTATCGTAGTTTTATCCTTTGGCAGTGACTACCAGTAAAGGATGTGGGTGGTAAATGGTTGGCAGGAACAGAGCTAAACACACTGTTCCTCCCCTCTTTGTAGGAGTGGGCTGGTCCTGCTTCCTGCCAGGAGGGGGAGTTCCTGTGCAGACACAGAGAGGAGAGGAAGCATACCGCAGAGCTCCTGTTCCTGTTGGAGAGTCTCCATAGAGATCAACTTTGTTGAGCCTCAAGAACATACCAGAGAGACAAGACAGCAGTGAACAGCTGAAAACCTGCATAACAGGCACTGCTGTAGGGTGAGGGACTATGGCTGAGACACCAATCACTTCAAAACTACCACTAGGCCAGTGAAAACTCAAGTCAAGACCCTAGAAGTGCTACCTTGCAGCCACCCAACCTGCTACGACTTTCTACTACTGAATGTACCAAAAGTTATATGCTGCTTTTAGTAAAAAGAGACTTTTGTACATTCACTTCTGGACTCATTCTTCAAACTACATTTCCACTGCACCGAGCCCCAGGGAGGAACGGCCTAAAGAAGTACATCATGACACAACACTTCATCAGGGCCACTACTACTCCCATCCTCTGCATCAGTTCTTTAGGGACTCCCTGCATATTCCTCATAGACTGTATACAGAGAGAACAGTGGTTCCCTAGTTTACTGTTGCTAGGCAGGGCTGGCACCACCCTTCCTCTCTTGGATTGTAAAGCATTCTGTCAGAGAAGGTTAAAGGGGTTTTCCAGGATATTACCACTGATAACCTATCCTCAGGATAGGTCATCAGTATATGATCGGTGGAGGTCCGACAACTGGGACCCCCGCCAATCAGCTGTTTGAAAAGGTACTGGCGCTCCTGTGAGTGCCAGTACCTTCTCGCAGCTCACCAAGCACAGTGTCGTACATTGCATCGTGGTTGTGCTTGGTATCACACTCAGTCCCATTCACTTGATTGGGGCAGAGCTGTTCCTAGGCCACGTGACCTATGAACGTGACGTCACTGGCCTAGGAAAAGCTGAGAGAGGGCCTCGGTGTTCACAGGAGTGCCGGTGCCTTCTCAAACAGCTGATCGGCAGGGATCCCAGGTGTCGGACCCCCACCGATCAGTAGTTAAATCCCGGAAAACCCCTTTAATGCCTGCACCTTTGCTACAGACTTCCCTGAATGTGGTGGGATCTAATAGGCTTCAGGTTCCCCATCATACTAAAAGAACTGCCTGATCACCTGTTTGGAGACTGTGCTATATTGCAATGATACCAATATAGGTGAAAGGAACAAGTTGCAACCCTTGGTCAAGCTGGGAATGACTGAGTAGTCTTAGGAAATTGCACATGGTAACTATAAAGTCAGTGCTTGTGTGAACCATCTGCAAAACTGCCTCAGTAAAGTACAGTGAACTGGTTCCACTAAACTCCTGCCTTCTTTATTGTACTGTGCTGCCACCTGCATCTCCAACACACTGTATTACTAGCTTGTCTGCCGGACCCCTGCCTTACACCCAGAAAACCACTTACATTGAGGGCACCTCCTCTACCATCAGACAGAGGGCCCCAAAGTTGGAGTGCCCGAGGGAAGAAGGTGTGTGCGGTCCTGTCACTGCATGACCCAGGGAGCACTGGAGTGTAACCTACCACTGTGAATATGACTATTCCCATCCTCTCCACCGCCCCTGCGGTTAACAGCAGTATGTCATCACTGCAGTGCTGGAAACAAAGACCAACAGTGCCTCTGGGACGGTGGGGGTTTGAACAGGTAAGTAATGCTTTTTTTTATTATTGATCTATGAGCTCATTTCTTGGTATATCAGAAAACCTCTTCAAATATGAATAAAGAGGGGTTGTCCAGAGGATGGGCCATTAATATCAGTATTCTGCCACCAATGTCCGTGAGAGAAGTCTCTGATGAGTGTGAGTGGAAGTGGAAGATAGTGAACTCTCTATAATCATTCCCCTACCAATACCACTTGCATGTAGAATTCCAATGAGAAAAATGCAATGGATATGCCTTTAGGTAATTTTTTTAATGTACCTTTAATGTACCTTGAGAAATGATGACAGAGGTCAAAGGACAATCCTTTCTCCAGTTCTGTGAGGCAATCAAGTGAAACAACATTGGACCTTTTTGTGGGGAATAACAATATGGTGTCTTTTTACTATTATATGGTTTTTTGGTGGTATTATGCATACCTTTATTATTCACATTGGCAAGCCGCATAAACAGTATTCCTTCCCTGGGATTGATTGTTACGGGGCTATTCCGGGAGAATAATTTTAATTAAAAACAGCGTCGGAGTGGTTTAAGCAAACCATCATTACTTACCTCACCAATCTGCTGCTGTTTGTCCTCTGCTCTGGTCCCCGCTCCTCTCCTTTTTCTGGATTCGGGCTTGACACGGGGAATCGGTGAGTAATAATGAAATTGTAGTGTGAAATCACCACAAGGCGACCTGCATATGGGTTCAGGTTCCCAAACTGAAATTTCATGCGGATTTCTCTGTGTTTGCCCTTCAAATCCATACCAAAATTTTTCTGCATTGCAAAAGAGTGAAATCCGCACTAAAAATCTAAAAGAAAACAATCGACATGCAGCAAGGCAGGTCAATTTCCGCATGGAAAAACTGCGCAAAGTGTGTATGAGATTTATCTAATCTCGTTCACTTTGCTGGTACTGTACTACTCTGCGTTTTTTCCTAATCGAAAATCTGTGTGAAAAATTGTCACGTAATACGCTGTCCGCATCCGTGTGTCCATTCCGACTGTCCGCATAAAGAAATCCTCTTGTCCTACTTCTATCCCGATTTTGCGGAAGACATGCGGAAAGGCAATGTAAGCTGGCTGACATTTGTCTCACCTACGTATAGTAGCCCACAAGGGCACTGTAATAGATAAACTGCATACGTAGTCAGACACGTGTAATAGCCCTTTATTGGATAAACGTTACCTGTCCTGAGAAGGTATTACCTCGCTGAATAGAGTTGCCATGGCAGCAACATAAACAGGGAAAATTCCTGTGTTTTGCTTTAGTGAGGGTGGTCTGTATCTGTTTCTTAGCTGGACCTATATCCGATTTAACTAACTGGTCCTGCATGTTACGTGCGCGTTTATATGCAAGTAAAGGAGGTGCCTGAAGATCCATTACCGAGGGTAAGCCCTTTTTAATGAGGTTCCAATTTTTTCGAACTATGTCGTCCACCCTCGAGCTCACATTGCTGTATATGCTTACAAATGGTATTCTAGAGAATCCATCTTTCTGACGGTTATGTCTTGTTTTGTCAATATCCAGTTTAGCTGTTTCTAGTACCTTCTCCAGAAAACCCCTTTTTTTAAATTTATCCGTCGTGTGTCACATGTCGTCTCATTGCTCACAATCCTCTTGACCTGAGTGTATTGAGATTTGGGCAAAGAGGAGATCATATGCCTTGGGTGAAAGCTTTTGAAATGCAACAGTCTGTTCCTATCTGTAAGTCTGTTATTATGTTGTTACCCATTTTTTGTACTTTCACATCCAGGAACTGTAGTTTCATAGTAACATAGTAACATAGTTTATAAGGCCGAAAAAAAGACATCTGTCCATCCAGTTCGGCCTGTTTTCCTACAAGTTGATCCAGAGGAAGGCAAAAAAACCCTGTGAGGTAGAAGCCAGTTTTCCCCACTTTAGGGAAAAAAATTCCTTCCCGACTCCAATCAGGCAATCAGAATTACTCCCTGGATCAACAACCCCTCTCTAGTAACTATAACCTGTAATATTATTACCCTCCAAAAATACATCCAGGCCCCTCTTGAACTCTTTTAGTGAACTTACCATCACCACCTCCTCAGGCAGAGAGTTCCATAGTCTCACTGCTCTTACCTTAAAGAATCCTCTTCTATGTTTGTGTACAAACCTTCTTTCCTCCAGACGCAGAGGATGTCCCCTCGTCACAGTCACAGTCCTGGGGATAAATAGATCGTGGGAGAGATCTCTGTACTGACCCTGATATATTTATACATAGTTATTAGATCTCCCCTCAGTCGTCTTTTTTCTAAAGTGAATAAGCCTAATTTTGATAATCTTTCTGGGTACTGTAGTCCACCCATTCCAGTTATTACTTTAGTTGCCCTCCTCTGAACCCTCTCCAGCTCTGCTATGTCTGCCTTGTTCACAGGAGCCCAGAACTATACACAGTACTCCATGTGTGGTCTGACTAGTGATTTGTAAAGTGGCAGGACTATGTTCTCATCATGGGCATCTATGCCTCTTTTGATGCAGCCCATTATCTTATTGGCCTTGGCAGCAGCTGTCTGACACTGGTTTCTGCAGCTTAGATTTCTGTTCACTAAAATTCCTAGGTCCTTTTCTATGTCAGAGTTACCCAATATTTTACCATTTAGTATGTACTGGTGACTTGCATTATTCCTTCCCATATGCATAACTTTACATTTGTCAGTGTTAAACCTCATCTGCCACTTCTCTGCCCAAGCCTCCAGTCTATCCAGATCCATCTGTAGCAGTGTACTGTCCTCTTCTGTGTTAATTACTTTACACAGTTTAGTGTCATCTGCAAAAATTGATATTTTACTGTGCAAGCCTTCTACAAGATCATTAATAAATATATTGAAGAGAATAGGGCCCAATACTGACCCCTGTGGTACCCCACTAGTGACAGTGACCCAATCTGAGTATGTACCGTTAATAACCACCCTCTGTTTTCTATCACTGAGCCAGTTACTTACCCACATACAGACATTTTCTCCCAGGCCAAGCATTCTCATCTTATATACTAACCTTTTATGTGGTACAGTGTCAAATGCTTTGGAGAAGTCCAGATATACGACATCCATTGATTCGCTGCGGTCTAGTCTAGAACTTACCTCCTCATAGAAACTGATTAAATTGGTTTGACATGACCGATCCCTCATGAAGCCATGCTGATATGGAGTAATTTGCTTATTTTCATTGAGGTACTCCAAGATAGCATCTCTTAGAAAACCCTCAAACAGTTTACCCACGACAGATGTTAAACTTACCGGCCTATAGTTCCCGGGCTCTGTTTTTGGACCCTTTTTGAATATTGGAACCACATTTGCTATGCGCCAATCCTGTGGAACACTCCCTGTCAGTATAGAGTCCTTAAATATCAGAAATAAGGGTCTGGCGATGACATTACTTAATTCTCTTAGGATACGGGGGTGTATGCCATCCGGTCCTGGCGATTTGTCTATTTTAATCTTTTTAAGACGCAGCTCTACTTCTTCCTGGGTCAGACAGGGCACTTTTAATGGGGAATTTACTTTTATATTCTGCATTTCATCTGACAGTTTATTTTCCTCAGTGAATACAGTGGAGAAAAAGATATTTAGTAGCTTTGCTTTCTCCTCATCGCTCTCTGCAACTCCCCCCTCATTACTCTGTAAGGGGCCGACACCTTCAGGTTTATACTTTTTACCATTTATATAATTAAAGAACATTTTAGGGTTAGTTTTACTCTCTTTGGCGATTAATCTCTCGGTCTCTAGTTTGGCTGTTTTTATGTGTCTTTTACATATTCTATTTCTTTCCTTATAGTTTTTCAATGCTTTCTCGCTCCCCTCCTGTTTTAGTGATTTAAATGCTTTCTGTTTTGTCATTTATTGCTTTCTTTACAGTTCTATTTATCCACATTGGTTTTTTCTTGTTTCTTATTATTTTAATTCCTATATGGTATGTACCTCTCACAATTAGATATTAGGATGTTTTTAAAAATATCCCATTTTGTGGCTGTATTTTTATTTTTGAAGACTTTGTCCCAGTTAGTTAGGCCTATGGCCTCTCTTAGTTGGCTAAATTTAGCTTTTTTGAAGTTAGGTATTTTTGTTCCTCCCTGAAGAAACGCTCTTTTGAATGACAATTGGAAGGTTATTATGTTATGGTCACTATTTCCCAGGAGTCCCCCGACCTGCACATCTGTTGTTCTGTCAGGTCTATTGGTTAATACTAAGTCCAGTATGGCCGTCCCTCTAGTCGGGTCCTGAACCAGTTGGGAAAGGTAATTGTCTTTGGTTATTTCCAAGAACCTGTTTCCTTTATGAGATGTACAGGTTTCAGTTTCCCAGTCTATATCTGGGTAGTTGAAATCCCCCATAATAACGACCTCATTATGATTTGCCACCTCGTCTATTTCGTTTAGAAGTAGATTTTCTATGGGCTCTGATATAGTAGGGGGTTTATAATAAACTCCTATTAGTATTTTATTATTGTTTTTGGCTCCATTTATTTCTACCCACAGTGACTCCACATCTTCATGTCCCTCACTTATATCTCCCCGCAGTGTGGGCTTTAGACAGGACTTTACATAAAGGCAGACCCCTCCCCCTCTCCGGTTTTGGCGATCCTTTCTGTTCTGAGAATGTCATGGTGAACTGTAGCTGTGAGTCATAAGTAAATCAGTTCTGTCAGGAACTCCATTAGGGCGGTCTCGGTCCCAGTCCATATGGCAAACACATCATCTATGTATCGCCACCAACAAAGGAAATCCTTCCAGTGTGGCGATACATAGATGTGTTGCTCCTCAACATAATTCATGTAAATATTTGCATATGTCGGGGCCACATGGGAACCCATTGCGGTACCCCCGACATTGTTTGTAAAAATTATTTTCGTACATTATGATGTTCAATAAATCAATCAGAAACGTTATACAACCTTCGCTGTAGTCCGTTCTCTGCAGAGCTTCATATATTGCATCAATGCATTTTTGGTGGGCAATTGACGTGTATAGAGAAACTACATCGGACGACACAAGTGTACATGCTTCTGAAACATTGAGATTCTTCAATTTTTCGAGAAGGGTGCTTCTGTCACAAAAGTTCTAAGGACTTTATCTAGAAATTTTGAAATGTTGGTAAAGATTGAGTCACTGCCAGAGATTATTGGTCTACCCAGTGGTTTAACCAACCTTTTGTCGATCTTTGAGAGGCAGTATATTACCGGCGTAACCAGATGTTCAATCGTCAGAAAATTTAGCAGTGCATCGTCAATAATGTGATTTTGGTATGCCTCAACCAGGCATCTCTAAGGCCCCTTTTACACGAGCGTGACGGATTAGGTCCGGATGCGTTCAGGGTGCGTTCAGGAAAACTCGCACCATTTTGCAAACAAGTTCAGTCAGTTTTGTCTGCGATTGCGTTCAGTTGTTCAGTTTTTTCAGCGCAGGTTGCGTTTTGATGCGTTTTTCACACACGTGATAAAAAACTGAAGGTTTATAAACAACATCTCCTAGCAACCATCAGTGAAAAACGCATTGCACCCGCACTTGCTTCAGGATGTAATGCGTTTTTCACTGAAGCCCCATTCACTTCTATGGAGCCAGGGCTGCGTGACAAACACAGAATATAGAACATGCTGCGTTTTTCACGCAACGCAGAACTGATGCGTGAAAAGAAACGCTCATGTACACAGACCCATAGAAATGAATGGGTCAGGATTCACTGAGGGTGCTATGTGTTCACGTCATGCATTGTACCCGCGCGGAAAACTCGCCCGTGTGAAAGGGGCCTTAATCTTCCTGGCTATCTAAAATTTAGGATCTATATTCAGAGGTAAGTATACCTCATGATCCGCCAGCTGTCTTTCTATCTCTTCAACATAATCTTTTTGTCCGGGAAGTGAATTCTTCTGGCCATATAGATCTGCATATAATGAGGGTATATTAACATATTTATACATCAATAATCTGTGTAATAACAATGTTAAGCATTCACTTCCTGGTCACCTCCAGTGATGTCACTAGGAGGAGGTTATATACAGGGGCGGATTGGCCATAGACGTTACAGGGAAATTTCCCGGTGGGCCGATGCCCAGGGGGCCGTCTGGACCCTCCTATTGCCCAGCCAGTGGAAGTTTTTGAGGATGTATTTTGTGCTGCTGGCAGTATTTTGTGGTGGACTGTGGTATTTGGCTCTGTTGGGGTGGTATAATGTGCCCAAATATGGTATAGCTGGCCCTGCCTTCCATAAATTTTGACTCAACTACAAAACGGGGCCACTTTTAGTATTTTTTCCAGGGCCACTTCAAGTTCCCAGTCCGCCCCTGGTTATATATGTTGTGTAATCACTATTATGTGCATGCTTGACAAAGGCTGAGGAAGCAGCCGAAACGTTGCATGTACCTGGGTGTTTTCATGGAATAAAAGACACATTTTTTTCACTGCAAAAGGATGCTGTCCTTATCTCTTTTCGTTTGCCTGTGCAGGGTCAGCTTATATATTGGGGCAGGGCACTATGGGAGCTAATATACATATTTACGCTGTGGGGAGCATTAAAAGGACTATTCCAGTAAAGCCCAACAAAGTGAACCATGGAGTGGCCAGTCGGCATGCACACAGACACTCCATTCATTTCTATGGGAGTTCTAGTGACAGCTGAGTACAGCGCTTGTGTGAACGTACCCTTACTCTATCTGCAGTGCTAGTGATGCCAGACCCTCATTGTGACGTACTTAAAGGGGTATTCTCATCTTAGACAATGGGGGCATATCGCTAGGATATGCCCCCATTGTCTTATAGGTGCGGGTCCCACCGCTGGGACCTGCACCTATATCCAGAATGGAGCGGGGAGCGCTGCGCCTGGAGGACCCCGGGTTTCCAGGGGTCCGGCCACCACCAGGCACAGCTCCCCGGTGCACTCATAGAAATGAATGGGAGCACAGCGCGCAAGCGCGGCCACCGCTCCTATTCATTTCTATGGAGCCGACGGAAGTAGCCGAGCCAGCTGGCTCGGCTATTTTCGGCGGCCCCACAGAAATGAATGGAGGGCGGCTGCACATGCGCAGTGCGCCCTCATTCAGTTCGGGAGCTCCGTTCTGGACCCGCACCTATAAGACAATGGGGGCATATCCTAGCGATATGCCCCATTGTCTAAAATGAGAATAACCCTTTAAAGAAAATAAACCACCAGCAGGTCGAGTGATAGAAGAAGCTCCGATGCACGTACATCACTCCGGCAGTGTGAAGATCGAAAAACATGAGTTATTCAATAAAATGTATCTATATAGCACCACCTGCTGTTTGTTTTTTTCTTATTTATTTGTCCTGCTCACTGAGATGGCCACACATGCTCAGTTTCATCCTTCAGCTGCTTTCTGAGCTGTGGTAGGGAGAGAGCTGAATCTTAATGGACACGCCCCCCTAAGCTGCAGCAGAAAGGACACTCCCCTTGAGCTGTCAGATTGATATAAATCTAGCAGAGCAATGAATGTGGAGATCTCTGGATCCATGTGAGGTACAGGGCTGGTTCTAGCTTTGTTAGAAAGAGATTGTCATGGACTATATGATGCCTGATTTATCATTTTTTACATCAATCATGGGATAACCCCTTTAACTTTCACATCCATTCTCAGTGTCAGACTGGGGTACCTAGGGCCCATTAGTGAGATTTATTTTAGGGGCCCATCGTAAGGATATATTCAAACAAGATGCTACAAAATTACTGATTATAGGAGTCCCTGCAGCGACTTTGAGAATGCAGGCCCCTGGGAAAAGAGGATATTGGCTGTAGCTAGAAGTCATCTCAGACACTTAGGCCCCATTCACACGACCGTATGTATTCCGTGATCCGTATAAAAACAGAACGGAAGACATATGGAAAGTCCTCTGTAGTCCCATTGACTTTAATGGGGCTACGGACGTGATTTTGTGGCCAAGTATAAGACATGTTTTATTTTTTTTTGTGGGGGAACTTCCGCGAGATACGGGATGCAGAATGTACGGTGTGCATTCCGCATTTTTTTCTCCTATGGAAAAATGGATGGGTCCATATGGTTCCGCAAACATGCGGATAAGATGCGGAAATGTACATACGGTCATGTGAATGGGGCCTAATCACATCAAAAATAAGAAACTGGGTGTTTCTTAAATAGTCTACCCAGTTTTTATATGAACATAGGCTGGTTGAGGTGCTGTACACTGTATTCTATAATATATAGTGCAGTCAGTCTACTGTGTTATGTGCCACTTGTGCATGGGGTGGGAGACTAGGGGCCCAGCTTGCTCAGGGGCCCGCCGGGGGATTCACCTGTACCCCTGTGGGCCTGTCTGAGCCTGTCGATTCTAGCTTTACCAGGATCCTAGCTGTGTAGCCATGTGCAATCACAGGATGTATCTCTACATGAAAAGGCAGCTTTGCCATTCAGGAGCACGGGAAAGCTGGGTGACAACCCCAGTGTCATGATAACCTATCCAGCTGCGGTGAAACTACGACCCCCCAGTATGCTTCATTCATTTCTATGGAGTTCTGAGAACAGCCAAGCAAGTGTACATCTTGGGAGTGGTAGTTTTACCACAGCTGGAGTCCTGGAGGTTAGCCATCACAGGTCCTATGCCATTATAATAAAAAAAAATTGCTGATCAGATTTCAAGGACCGATGAGTCTGAAGAACCTCAGATCTGGATCTTCTAATCCCCTCCTGTGAATAATACCAGACCTTACATAGGAGTAGTCATACCACACCTATTGGTGTAATGTCCCCTTTAAGCAAGGACTGTGCAGGTGCTGCAGGGTGACATTTCAGCTGCAATAACCAAGACTACATTTCCCAGTGTGCAATGAGGTTCTTGCAAGGAGGCAGGCTCTGCAGGCTCTGGCATTGATGAGTATAAGGATGTGGCTGTGCATGTGGATGAGGAGACCTGGGAGGTGCTTGAGTCCTCTCAGCCACATCTAACCACCCAATGCAGTAAAAGCACAAGAACACTAATGGAAACCAGGAGGACACAATGCAGCAGCAGCAGCATCATCAGCAGAGAGTGTGAGAGGCAGGGAGACCCCAGCAGCACAAGCCCCTCACAATGAGGACCTCTCTCTGATAGTCACCCTTCACATGCTTCTCGGATTGTGCCAGCCATGCAGAGCTTAGACTGCTGGATATGCTGCCTGATTGGAGCCCTGTATTTGGTCCATGCCAGCTCCCAGGCAGGTAAGTCACTGCACGACAGCCGGGAGGGGGGGGCACAGTCCTGGATTGCTACATTGTAGCACGCGCGTCTGTTTGTTTATTTATTTATTTTCCGATCCTTCCTGTCTTTGCTCTGCATTGATACAGCAGCAGTGACCTACAGACCCAGGGACTGAGCCTAGGAAGGGATGTCCCTGATGGACCTGGACCCCCCCCCCCATCTCCATTTACTATGCTTCTAATTAAAACCTATTCTCCAGGGATGAGCCTGGCTGGTGTCTCCCTCTCATCACCAGGCCTGCCACTAGTGCTGGCATCTGGGTACATGAGGAGCATTCACAAGGAGGAGATTTACTAGGTGCATTAACCCCTCAGGTGCTGGAGAGGCAGCAAAAAAAAAAAAAAGCAATAGACATAATAGGGTTTTCAGTGCATGTCAGTAGTGAGGCTGAGGAGTCATGGGAGGTGGAAGCAGGTGCAGCGTGTTGTTATCGACCCATCCTTCTTGGTGCAGTGGCCTAAATTTGGTTATCGCTGGATATATCAGGGTCCAGTCCCTTGGAAGAAATATTGACCCAATCACAACAGTTTACAGTCTATGGTTTTGGTAAATTTCTATTACGTTATTTAGGTTTTTTTTGTGGCATTGTGATTGTAACCCCGTAATTGGGATTTGTTTTCTCGGACTTATAGGATTTCCTCCCATCAATGTGTGATATAAATCAGTACAGGCATGTTCCACGTGTCCGGGTTTTCCTGTTTTAAGAAATAAACGTTATATTTTGCATAATAAAAAAGTTATATCATGTATTCAAGATCTCTGCTTGCTGAGATTCAGTAGAAACTTTTGGCCGTTTACTCCCAGGGGATACAAATCTGTTCACGGGAGGAACACATAGGTGCCCGGCTCGTGACAAGACAAAACTTTGATAAATGTACTGTTAGGCTTCTTTCACACGTCCGTGATGACACTCATGACGATATGGACAGTGAACATGTCTGCGAAAGATCCGTGTTTGGTCCATTTTTTTGCCCTCCATGTGTCATCCATATTCCACATATACTGCTAGGCTGAAAACTAAGTTTCCAGAGCATCTAATACCAATGGTCTGTAAAAAATCATGCACAGAACACCATCCATCCACGTTGTGCCGTTGTTTTTTCACGGACCCATAAACTTCAATGCTCATGTTCGGTCTGCCTCACTGACCAAAGTAGTGCATGTCTCCGTGGCTTTTCCACCAAGCCATAGTCAATAGAAAAATCACTGATGTGTATGTAAACAAATTAAGGGCTCATGCACACGGCTGTTTGCCGGTCGGACCCGTGCTGCGGATGACCAGACCGTAGGGCCACCATATGTGGATGCAGGACCCATTCACTTGGATGGGGTCCGCGATCCGCATCCAACGGTCCGCACCGCCAAAAAGTAGTGCGTGCACTGCAATGTATCTCCTGGATTGTGTTTGCATCCTCGATATCGGTGAGCACATGGTGTGAATGGCTATTTTCGGGCTGCAATACGGGCACAGCCAGGCAACGGCCGTGTGCATAAGCCCTAAGGGGGCATTGATATGACCACAAGGCTAGGGCTACACAACGACAGTTGTTGCGCGACTTCTTGTCGCACCAAAGTCGCGCGACAATTTTTATACTGGAAGTCTATGGTGTCGCACTGCGACATGCTGCGACTGCGACACAACAGTCGCAAAAAATCCATCTACTTTGGTCGTCGTGTAGTTGTGCACTATGTGTCGCGCGACTTATTGTCGCGCAGCCCTAGCCTAAGTGTTTTGCGGTCTGTGTGAATGCAGCCTAAAACCAATGGGCACGTGTGCTGTCTGTGGAGAACTTGGACAACACATTTTCATCATTCACAAAGCCTAAAGGATTAAAGGCTACATTCACATGAAAAAAATTCAGTAAAACCTCCCACCCCCCCCAAAAAAAAGTTTTTTTTCACTGATTCCTCCCTGCGAAACGGACATTAAAAACGATCCCTTTCAATTGTGCGGGGGCTGTCATTCAGTGAAAACGGACAAAGTACAACATGTTCTATTTTTTGAAGTCTGTTATTCACTGACCGTAAAATAAATGGCCATGTGAATAACACCATAGACTACCATTGTTCTTAAAAAAGACTTGACACAGCCGTTAAAATAACTGTAGCCTTTAGGCCTCTTGCACACGGGCAATTTGCGGTCCCGAATGCACAGGCACTATCCGTGTGGCTGCCATGGCGGATCCAGACCCATTCAATTTGAATGGGTCTGTGATCCCTCCACTCTGCAAATAAATAGAACAATTTCAATTTTTTTGTGGTGTGGAGGCACGATATGAAACCTCATGGACGCACTTTGTAGCTTTTCCGTGCCTCTGTTCCGCACCCCACCTTCCAGATTGCGAACCCATGATGCGGTGAGCACACGGCCGGTGCCCTCATATTGCGGACTCCCTGTTTGTGGGCCGCAATACGGGCCACGGCCGGCAGCGGCCTTGTGCATAAGGCCTAAGGGTGAATTTACACACCAAGGTTCCTGCACTGAAACTCACCAGCAATACATGTGGGTTTTCAAAGCTCCATGCACTCGCAGCGGAAAAAAAAAATCTGCATGGAAATAATGGCCTGCTCCAAAATCAAATTCAAAATAATACAGCACAGGCAGATTTTCCTGCAGATCCGTGCTCATGTACGTGAACGTATATCTGATCCGCATTTGTTTGTGGCTCGGATGCGGACCAATTCACTTCAATGGGGCCACAAAAGATGCGGACCGTGAATTTGGAAATCATGTCATTGTTTAGGAGATTTTTGCAGATTTTACCCTATTTAATGGAAGTTTTAGATCTGCATCAAATCGGCCTCAAAAATCAATTTTATTTCTTTTGGTGCGGAAATGCACAGAAGTCCGCATGGAAGTCTGTGTGGATTTTCTGTATGTAAACCTGCGCCCGTGTGCCAGATGCCTAAGGGTTTTTGAACTCAGTGAAGATTTGTATGCAGTATATCTGCAAAAAATCCGTAGCAAAACCGCACATAAATCTACACTATTTATTGTGGTTTTGTGTGAATTTTGGTGCAGATTTTCTGTGTTAATGACCCCATTGGGGTCTATTGGAAACCATTCCGGAAGGTGCAGAATCACAAACTAGTTGACATACTGCGGATTATAAAATCTGCACGGCAGATCAATTTTCACATGGGAGTAAGGGGGGCTCATGCACACGAATGTATTTTCTTTCCGTGTCCGTTCCGTTTTTTTTTTTTTTTTTTGCGGACCGTATACAGAACCATTCATTTCAATGGGTCCTCAAAAAAAAAAACGGAAGTTACTCCATGTGCATTCCGTTTCCGTATGTCCATATTTCTGTTCCGCAAATAAATAGAACATGTCCTATTATTGTCCACATTACAGACATGGATAGAACTGTTCTATTAGGGGCCAGCTGTTCCGTTCCGCAAAATACGGAATGCACCCGGACGTCATCCGTATTTTTTGCGGACCGCAAAATACATATGGACGTGTGCATGAGCCCTAAGGAGCAAAGTGTACATAAGATTTGTCTAATCTCATGCACTTTGCTGGTACTTTAAATAGTGTTTTTATTTTCTGCACGTAAAACCGCTGCAATCCGCAGTGTGTGCAGATAGCCGAAGAGTGCCTTCACACCTAACAGATTTGAAGTTTCTGCGACTGAAAATCAGTTCCAGCTATCTGAATTGGGCTTAGGTTTCAAGCACACGACCATATATATTTTGCGGTCCACAAACCACAGATCCACAAAATACTGATGCCTGCCATGTAACATAGTTTATAAGGCCGAAAAAAGACATCTGTCCATCCAGTTCGGCCATGTGCATCCCGAAATTTCCACGGGCCCCATTGTCAAAATGCCTATTCCTGTCCGCAAAACGGACAACAATAGGACGTGTTCTATTTTTTTGCGGGATTGTCATTCAGACATACAGATGCTTTCCACATTTTTGTGACCCTATTGAAATAAATGGGTCTGATCCATTCCACAAAAAAATGCAGATCGGATGCGGAAAAAAATACAGTCGTGTGCATGAGACCTTAAATAGGACCTCTCCTGATATGCCTGTTTTAATAGCTTCATGCATTCCCCACGTAATAACAATTCTGGAGCATCTATTCTTATGTCTCTATGGTGTACCATGAATTGCTAGCAGTCTGCAGTAAGGGTACAGATGGGAGGTAACCAGTTGGGGGTGTGCCTGCACAGTCTCACTCTATCCTATCAGTGCTGCTATTGTCAGACTGTGCAGGTACACCCCCCCAACTACCTCCCCTCTGTACCCTTACTGCAGACTGCTAGTGATTCATGGTACACCATAGAGCAGGGGCGGATTGGGAACTTAAAGTGGCCCGGGAAAAATACTAAAAGTGGCCCTGTCTTGTAGTCATGTCCAGATTTATGGAAGGCAGGGCCAGCAATTATACCACCCCAACAGAGCCAAATACCACAGTCCATCACAAAATACTGCCAGCAGCACAAAATACATTCCCAAAAAAATTCAACTGGCCAGCTATGAGGGCTCCGGTGGCCCCCTGGGCATCGGCCCACCAGGAAATTTCCCTGTAAGGTCTATGGCCAATCCGCCTCTGCCATAGAGACATAAGAATAGATGCTCCAGAATTGTTATTACATGGGGAATGCATGAAGCTATTAAACAGGCCTGTCAGGAGAGGGGAAAGATCCTCTTTAAGCGCATGGATTTCTGCAAGCCCCTGTGAGATGAATGGACCAAAATCTACTGCCTGTGAAGGCAGTGTATGTGTCCATCTCTGGACCAACACAGATCTATACCCACTGGAAGTGAACAGTTAAAGGGTTTCTCCAGGCTTTTTCATATTTATGGCCTATCCTCAGGGTAGGTCATCAATATCAGATCGACGGGGGTCCGACACCCGACACCCCCTCCGATCAGCTGTACAGGGAGACAGCGCGGGCAGTGCGCATGTGTCGTCTTCCTTCTGTCTTTCTGTCCGCTGCTGTATGTCTATGGGACCGCAACCAGGAAGAGAGACTGGAGACGGCACATGTGCACTGCCTGCTCCATCTCCCTGTACAGTGGGGGTCCCGGGTGTCGGACCCTCGCCTATCTGATATTGATGACCTATCCTGAGGAGGCCGAACTGTATGGACAGATGTTTTTTTTCGGCCTTATAAACTATGTTACTAATATGAAAAAGTTGATGTTGAATGAAAGCAATGACAGTAAGCATAGATCTTGAACACTCTGAGGAATCGATGCAAAAAGTGTCTAACTTTTTCACTATAAAAAATTAACACTTGCTGCACGGTTCCCTTGCAGATCGTAGCTGATCGCTGGAGATCCCTGCAGCGCGACAACCTGTAATCAGCTTATTTCCAATAGACTCTTATTTAAAAAAATAAGATAAAGATAAAAGATTAAGATAAAAAATCGTATTTTATCGTATATTAAATGACAAACTGAGGACTGGAAAACGCATAATAAAGGGTTTTTCCGACTTTTTTACACTGGTGACCTATCCTCAGGATAGGTCCTCGGTATCTGATCAGTGGGGGTCCTCGGCTTTCTCTCAGCTCTACAAGCACAGCGCCGTACGTTGTATAGTGGCCGTGCCTGTTATTGCAGCTCAGCCCCATTTACTTGAATTGGAATGAGCTGCGCCTAGGTCATGTGACAAATAAACGTTATGTCACTGGCCTGGGGTAAGCTGCAAGAAGGACGGGGTGCCATGACCTCCTCAAACAACTGATCGGCGGGGGGTCGGATCCCCACCAGTCAGATACTGATGACCTATCCTAAGGTATAAAACAGTCAGAGAACCCCTTTAGGTTTAAAGGGTTATTCCAGTTTTAGCAAGTGAATGTTATGTTTCCCTGCAGCGCCACCTCAGGGTGAATAAAGCATTACATGTTGCCTATTAAAATAATGGCTGTCTACATAATGCATGAAAGTTTTAAGTCCTGTAGAATTATAGCTGCTGTTTTGCCCGAACAGCCCCTCCTCCATCATAGGACAGTCTCGTAGATCATGTTCTCTCATGGCAGCTCAGTATTGGAGCTCATAGTATTAGGGTATGTTCAGAAGGAGTATTTTGGGCGTGAGTTTCGGTTCCGAAAACCATGCCGAATCTGTGCTTGGGTGGTGGTTTTTTTAGACCACGCCAAGTCCACTTTTAGCATGATTACCGCGCTGACCCATTGCAAAGCCACAGTGGGAGACAGAGTGCGGTTTTGCTCCTATTCACAACTGTCTATGAAACATGGGTTGTATCTGGTCTGGCAGCTCATCTCTATTGAAATGAATGTGGCAGAGCTGCAATACCACACACAACCTGTGGACAGATTTGGCGCTTTGTGGGCAATTTCAGACGAGCGTGTCCAGTGCGGAAGACACAAGTGGGAGTGTGATTTCCCCTTCCGGACGCTGCTCCTTTCACACATTGATTTATAATGCTGTGTGTCTCTGCCTGACTCTACTGAATTGTACTGTCATAATGTTGTCAGTGTAATTCAGTGGATACAAGGATGGACTGAGACACACAGAATTATAAATCATTATGTGAAAGGAGCAGCGTCCATAACGGGAAATCATGCTCCCACACGTAGAGCGTTTTCTGCACTGGACACGCTCGTCTGAAATTGCCCTGTATTTGGAAAGCAGCCATGTTTTTTTTTGTTGTTTTTTTAATCCTCTACAATCCCTTTAAATATGAAGTTAAGTTGAAGGGGTTTTCTGAGACTTTAAGGGCTCATTTACACGACCGTATTTTCTTTCTGTGTCTGTTCCGTTCTTTTTGCAGACCGTATAGGGGCCCATTCATATCAATGGGTCCGCAAAAAAAAACGGAAGTTACTCCGTGTGCATTCCATTTCCGTATGTCCGTATTTCCGTTACGCAAAAAAAATTGAATATGTCCTATTATTGTCCGCCTTATGGACAAGGATAGGACTGTTCTATTAGGGGCCAGCTGTAACGTTCCGCAAAATACTGAATGCACACGGATGTCATTAGTATTTTTTGTAGATCTGTTTTTTGTGGACCGCAAAATACATACGGTCGTGTGCATGAGCCCTAATACTCAGGATAGGTC
Organism: Rhinella marina; assembly: GCA_900303285.1. Lineage (NCBI taxonomy): Eukaryota > Metazoa > Chordata > Amphibia > Anura > Bufonidae > Rhinella > Rhinella marina. The sequence continues at coordinate 12,188 of ONZH01020809.1, read as the reverse complement.
ATCAGTAACTGATTGGTGGCAGTCCGACACCCGGGACCTCCGCCGATCAGCTGTTTGAGAAGGCAGCAGCACTCCTGTGAGCACTGTGGCCTTCTCTCAGCTTTTCCTAAGCCAGTGACCACACGTTCATCGGTCACGTGGCCTAGAAGCAGCTCGGCCCCATAGAAGTGAAAGGAGCTGAGCTGCAATACCAAGCACAGCCACTATACAATGTACGGCGCTGTGCTTGGTGAGCGCCGCTGCCTTCTCAAACAGCTGATCGCCCGGGGTCCCTGGTGTCGGACCCCCACCGATCAGATACTGATAATGGGTCATCAGTATTAAAGTCTTGGAAAACCCTTTTAAGAAATCGGGGCACATCTCTACACTCTGTTATTAGCAATGCTTACACAAAAAAAAAGATTTTTTTTTTAAAGGGGCTGTCCAGAAGTAGAAAAGGGGGTCAGCTTTATTTCCAGAAAGAGCGCCACTGCTGTCCATGGGCTTTGACAGATATTGCAGCTCAGCCCCATTAACAAGAATGGAGAAGAGCTGCAATACCAGCCCTGGCCTATGGACAGAAGTGGCGCTGGTTCTAGAAGAGGAAAGAGAACACCCCTTTTCCAAATCCTTGCCGACCCCTTTAATAATGAATGATTGAATGATGAAACTATAGTAAGTAGGTATGTACACACCATGGTCATAGCGCTCCCCAATGATGCTATATCATGTCTCCTTATTGACTGTATTATTATTCTAGGGCAAGTGCAAGAAATCACTTGTCTATTTGTTCTGTTTGTCACCCGACATAGGAGAAACATGAGACTGCGTGCTATTTTATGCAACTCCCCCCCTCCCAATAGGGTGACACTAATCACGTTGTGGACATGCTGTTGTATGTGTTGTCCGGTCTCTGGGCAGAATGTAATAGAGCAGGAGGAATTAAGCAGATTGATATCTGGATTTACGGAAATACATCTGTATAGACTGTCAAACTCTGCCGATTTTGGGCTTAGGAGTCCAGTGGGCGGTCACCTTTACCAAACATGTGAAGGAGAGCTGCGTGTTTTACGTCCTCCCTGTATATTTCTATATTTCTTGCCATTGGCACATTCACTTCCTACCTTCTCCGAATCATTTTTTGGACCTTTATTTGCTCGGCCCCATTGCAGATGCTATTTCTGCTGTCCTTGTGGTCACGCCCCTGAGGTTCGGTTACTTTTTTAGTCTGCTGTTGATGATGTTCACATAGACTTGTTGGTGACCACAGTTGATGTGGATGTGGTATATATGTACTCCATATATATAGGTATATAGGTATATATGCTTCAGGCAGCTATGTGGTTGTAGATATTGGCCTTTGGAATGGGTGATGACCAGAACACTGCTTTACAGTGGAACTCTCACTTTACCTTTTCTCTTGAGGATGCAAACACTATGATGATTCAGAGTACAATTTGAGCTAAAAATCTTAACATAATGCAACAAATCTGCATAATAACAAGAGTCCACTTTACCACTTTCTTCAGGCTGTCTCACTTCAGCAAATACCGTGTTTCCCCAAAAGTAAGACAGTGTCTTACTTTCTTTTTATCCCCAAAAGCCCCACTATGTCTTACTTTCGGGGTATGTCTTATATTGGAAAAAAATTGTCAAACAGCTCATGTGGGCACAGCAAAGTGCAAACCTGTACCTATACCTGTATCTAACCCAGTGTGATACAGTACCACCTGCTGTATTTAATCCAGTGTGACACCTGCTGATACCCACTGGGTTATATACAGCAGATGATACCCCAGTATGCCAGTGTGTATGTTTTACTGATGTATGATTAATACTGTGTGCATTACCGTATTTTAAGCAGGAGGCAGCAGTGACAAGTGCAGGGGACGGCGCGGTGACGTATGGAGAGGGGGACGGCGCGGTGACGTATGGAGAGGGGGGGCGGCGCGGAAGTGGGCAGGAGGCGGCGCTCATTTGGATCAGACGGAGGCGGCAGACGCGGTGACGTATGGAGGGGGGGCGGCGCGGAAGTGGGCAGGAGGCGGCGCTCATTAAGATCAGAGGGAGGTGGCAGACGCGGCGACGTATGGAGAGGGGGACGGTGCGGACGTGGGCAGGAGGCGGCGCGCAGCTAGATGAGAGGGAGGCTGCAATACCCTCGTGTTTCCCCGAAAGTAAGACATATGTCTTACTTTCGGGGTACGGCTTATATTAGCCGACCCCCTGAAACCCCTGATACGTCTTACAATCGGGGGTGTCTTACTATCGGGGAAACACGGTAGCACTTATCATGTAGAGGAAGTGAATACCAGGCACTTACTAATGTATTGTGATTGTCCATATTGTCCCCTTTGCTGGCTGGATTCATTTTTCCATCACATTATACACTGCTCATTTCCATGGTTACAGAGCACCCTGCAATCCATCAGTGGTGGTCGTGCTTGCACACTATAGGAAAAAGCGCCGGCCTCTCTAGTGGCCACGATTAGAGTCTATGACCCAGCTAGTCCAAGCCCTGTAACCACCTGCCGTGAGTGTACTACGGACTGTGACTTTGACTAGAGGCTATCCTGTGGAACCTGCATGATACGCCTGCTGTCGGTACAGTGCTGGACATAACGACTGTCCTGTTAGTGTTGCCCACTGCTTGTGGAGTTACTTTACAAACTGTATAGTACTGTACCATCGCTGTTAATAACTGTCACGCTTTGTGTCTCACATCTAGGCGTGCGTAACCGGCAAACTCTGTGCCACAATATTTGTGTCAAGTTTGTGCCCTCTCTGAGAGACTATACCCTTATTCTCTTTGCCGTAGGGCTCATTCAGACGGCCGTATGTTTTCTTCTGCACCCGTTCCGCATTTGTGCAGAACGGGTGTACACCCATTCATTTCAATGGGACCGCAAAAGATGCCGAAAGCATACCGTGTTGTTCCTTTCCGCGCCGACGCAAAAAAGATAGAACATGTCCTATGTTTGTCAGTAAAACTCGGCTCCGTGGCCCCATTCAAGTCTATGGATCCGCAAAAAATGGAATGCATACTGAACACATTCCGTATGCAATCCATTTTTTGCGGATCTGCATTTTTACGGACCGCAAAAAAACATACGGCCGTCTGAATGAGCCCTAAATCTGAGTAAACCACTGTTCAAGTTAAACCTTGATCACTACACCATCCTCGAGTGCGATACCATGTAATGGTCATACGCCACACCCATACGTTTCAGACCCACTTACAGTCTTTCACATCACCCTTGAGGAAGTTTCACCACCTTTTTTTTTTTTCAGAATTACAGAAGTTCTGGAGTAATTCTGGAATCTTATGTAATTTTTTTTGCACATGAGATACAGGCCAAACAGCTGCTACAGGGCCCCCCGTAGACGGGGCCCAGTCCTGGTTGGTCTCATGCCCTTGCTACTGTTTGGTGAGAACCTAGGCAGGAATTTAGAGGAACTGTAGTGGTGGCAAGCAATGGTCAGCTGCATTTCTGAGGCCTCAAGCAAAGTTATGTCTGGGAAACCCCGTTGCTGTGCTAAGCTCCACCCCATCAACCTGCTAAGCCCCACTCTCTTAGTGAGTGCAGCGTGGGCACTTTTGCTACTGGTCTTCTTCTAGGAAGGGCATACCACTTGTGGCCAGCTTGTGGTCCCCTGATCTTTGGGGCCCCAACATTTGCTTGATTTGTGTGTTGGTAAAGTCCCAAGACTCAAGGGGTATGGAAAGAACTCTTAGTCTTAATATTTCAAACCATTCAGAGCTATGATTTGGTGGGGGGGGCACTTGCAAAACAAATATTAGGCTGAATACAATATGAAGGCGGTACACATGTACTCGCACAGATTTGCGCTTCTTTGCTTTGCATTTGATGGGTTTACGTGTCAAGTTCTTAAGTACGCACTTGTCAGACACATTTGACCTGAATCCGACCACGTACATGGATGGCTTGGGGAAGCCTGGAGGTGCTCATATACTAATGTGTGTTCACATTGGATGTCAATGCACTTTTCTCTTTTGTTCAACCAGTGTTCCTTTAGATCGCATAACCCTTAGGGCTCACGGCCTTAACCTCGAATGCCTCTCCTCTTCAGATAAGCAGTGGTGCCAGCTTTGGATTAAGTCCTATCGCCTGAATACATACATTGTCCCATATTCAGTCGTTTTGGTCTAATAGAATTTCTCACAGGCATTGAGATAATTGGTTCCAACATATGAATCCAAATGTGAAATCTGTGATGTGATTTCCTCTGGAGCTCGGGTAGAGTCACACTACTGCAAGTGCTGTGCAGCCGTGTCAGGTGTCATTGACTCATACAACGGGCCTATGGCAGCCCACAAAAGTAATCATGGATGGCACGTTCTGGTGGAGAAAGCATCGCGTGCAGATAATGAGCTTAACCCTTTGTGTCACCCATTTTAGGTTTATTTAGCATACTGTTATGTGACGGTTCAAAGTTCATCAAGTAGCCCTTAATTCAGAATACTGGATATCATCAGATCAGAGAATGAATGATTAAAGAGGTTATTGTAAAAAATTAAAATCAGACATCATATAGTACATGACAATCTAGAACAAAGCAGGAACAAGCCATGTACCTCACATGGATCCAGAGAGCTCCACATTCATTGCTCCAGGTGCTCTGCTAGGTTTTATTTCAATCTGGCAGTTTAGGGCGCGTGTCCTTTCTACTGCAGCTTGTTGGGGCAGTTGAAGGATGGAACTGAGCATGTGCGTCCACCTCAGTGTGGTGGACAGAGAACTTAGAAATAGGACAGGCAGCAGGTGGCGCTATACAGATAGATTTCATTGATTCACTCAGTGGCTATATTCAACTTTTAATTACATTCAATTACAAAATAATTCAGATCAAGGTGCTGGTTTGGAAACTGTGGAACATTTTTTTTTCTTGGGACAAATCCTTTAAGATCTTTGGTGAACATTCTGCAAAATATTGTGTAGCAGCCCCATGTCTAATTTTCCTTCTAAGGAGCCAGGTGTAAGAGTCTCACTGCTGTCAACCTAAGCAAAATGAGTGAATTTGCCAGCATTCATAGCTAAGAACGGCAGTTTACGTTGCTATCTGTTCATAGTCGAGGAGAGGTGCAAGTGGAGAATCCCCTATTATCTCAGTAGACTCTTTTTAGGCCATATAATAAGACATTGTTTATGGCAGGCATCTTTAAAGCCTCTAAAGGGTACCTATCATTTTAGAAAACCTTTGATGTGATAGGGACTTTGATCAGTAAGGAACCGGGCAGTAAGTGTTCAATTCTCCCACAGCACCACCGCAGGAGAAGTGAAGTATTACATGGTGGCCACTGAAATCAGTAAGTTGTGTAATTTTTGGTGCTGAGACCGCCATTGATTGCTTAAACCAAGTGGATAAAGCACACGGCTGTGCTCCCTTTGGCTTTGATCCACTACCTTTGGCTCTCTTTGGAGGGGCAGGGTTAAGGGTGTATTAACTTTTATACTTTCTGTGGATACGTACACCGTATGCTTAGCTCTCTGTGGAGAACTGAGCAAAGCCAAAGGTCACAAGACTCAGTTGTGCATTTCAGCCATTTTGTTTTAGCATTCGTTGGGTGTCAGTGCACCTCACCCCCCAAAACTATGACATGTCAAAAGCTTTATAAAATTATAGCTACCCTTTAGAGGGGTTGTCCATATTTTTAAAACCCCTTATTGTTAGACATGTTGTGGACAAGCGGATCTCAAGCTGTCCCACTGTCTGGCTGGAAACCTGGAAGTGTCCAGTTCCCCTGCAGGGGTATCACAGGAGAAGTCAAGAAATCGATGAATTCTCCATATTATGCATGGACATGTGGAGTTGGTAGCTGCTGTCTTCAGTGGCTGACTAATAGAGGTCCCGAACTAGGGGCCCCCTCTATTAACTCAAAATGTATTGGGTATATTAAAATATTTCAACCCATTAAAGACCATTGAAGGCAGTCAAAAGTATTTCTAGAAGAATGTTGCTGAAGCTGCCAATCGATTGCATGTTTGATGCTTAGAGTGGGCCACCAAATGCTTTGTCCCGCTAACATTGTGGCATCTAACCTGGTCATGCAAGCTTATTTATGGGTTATTGGGTTGTCTTGTCATCATGGTTCGGTCTTCCAAGTGTTGCAGAACTCCTTCTTCAGGTATAAAGTCATATCATTGCATTTCTTTTGCAGATACTTGGCTGACAGAGATGCACAGGAAGAAGGAAAATGGGTTCCTGGGCAGGGAAGACACTGTTCCTTTGCGGCTGATCTTCAGCAGTGAACAGGACAACCAGACCGCACATGGATTGCTCAACACTCGGGTCAGGATGGACAACAGTCAGGACCAGGTAATACATATAGCTGTGGCTTCTGGGCGCTGGTGTGATTATAGAAGTTCTGTTACCCTGGAGATTATAATTAATGTGAGGTGGCTGTACTATATACTGCAAAAATAGAAACAAGAATGAGGTCTGTAGGCTGCATTAATAAGATGTGTTCCTGTTTCCAAGCATCAAAGTCTAGCAATCTCTGAGGTGCGGTAGATTTGGTGCAGTCGGTCACGAGACTGAGATTCTAGAGGAACATGATATACAAAATGATCTACTTCTACTTGATGCTGTAGGATGTTAGGTACATCTCTAAATCATTTCATAGCAGAGAACTGATAGGTAATATGACTTCTACAAAGTTTCACCATAAAAACCATCCGACAATGTGGTCAAAAGCAAAATGATCTCTAGACGTGCCAGTTCTAGTGCCCATCACAAATAGTAATGAATTTTTATTGTAAATTTAGAGAATGGACAAGGATAGAAGATGTCCCGGTCCAACAAAACACCTTGAATGTGTAGAGTCACCAGAGATTTTTTTTAAAGTAAAGTGGTTGGAGGTTCCATATAGAGGTTGGTGGACACTAGAAGTTGGGTAGGACTTAGAGATGCTCCATATTCCGTCATAGTGGTCTAATAGACCTTCACGCAGGCAATACTTGCTTGCAGTATATCTCAGATATTCATTTTAACCCAGATTAGGCTTCATTTCTTGAATTTTATGGTGAAGATACTAGAAGTTTGGTCATCAAGACCAATTCGGGTCATACTGTGTTTGGGATTTTAGGAAGCCTCAGTAGTTGGACCCTCAACAACCGGTGTTTTATGACATGTTTAATCAACCTCTCACTACGGTTATGGTCTCAGGATTTATGCTCCTTGCCTATTCCCACTCTTGAAATAAGGATTGCATGAAGAATATATTTTTCTCTTTCCTTAGGTCGAATAATTACATTTGGTAGGACATCTTTTTGGTGGTGGTGGGTAGAGATGAGCGAATCATTCAAAAAATTATTCGGCGAATATTTGCCAAACTTTTCCTAAAATTCGTATATTCGACGAATAGACTCATTGTGTTTGCGTACAAAATATACGTTATTATGTGCTATTAGCGAACATTCGCGCACTAATAACGAACGTTCATTTACAAAATGTACGCAACTTCTTAGAAGACGTATGCATAAGCGTACAAATAGCTTACGAATCTCAGCGTACTATTGTCTAAGCGATTACGTAATACACAGGCACGTACGAGGAGAGGCCGCGGCGTGCACTCCTCAGAGGCAGAGCGAATATTCGAGACATATATACAAATACATTATTATAGGTATAATATAAAAATTTTAAATATCACCTACCTAGTATGCTCACGGACACGTTTAAGTCTCTTTTCTTCTGACGCTTGTCATAGAACTGGAGCAGAGTCCCAAACTCAGTCGCAATTTGTAATCCACATAGGTAAAATTGTAATCCAAATGGGTAAAAAAAAAAGCAGCAAAGGTTCTTTAAAAAACCCTCTTTCAAGGGGCTCCCCAAATAACCTGAAAAGGGGGAAAAAGGGATGAGGCGCACGAATGCGCAACTTAATTTCCTGAGTTGCCTTGTCATCCTCCCGCGCTGGCGAAAGGGGCGGAACTACCAGGGAGGAGTCTGCATCGCTGAATTGAATTCGTACGCAACAGCGTATAGAGTAACTAAATTATACGTAGAATAGCGTATAATTTATAGGACACACTACGTAGCGAATACGTACAAAAGCGAAGCGAATCGCCTAATATTCGGATTCGCTTCGCAGCTGAAAAATCCCAAGATTCGATACGAATCTACGAAGCGGCGAATAGATTTCTAGTGGTGGGGAAGTAAAGAGTGGTGTGTATTGAGTGTATGCTAATGATGGATTTGATGACGTCCTTTAGATTGGTGTGGAATTAATCAGATGTTCAGGCGACACTCTTCCATTTCACCTGGTCACAGGATGGTATATTTTTGTGGAATTTCTTTTTAATTTTCCCTGTATTTTATGATTTTAGACACAGGTTTTCAAAGTTTTGATGGGTACTCAGACAATATTTCCAAGTAATACTGCATTTATTTAGGAAGAGTTATTCATAGTTCCACCCACCCATGAGAAGATAAACCTCCCCTCCAGACTTAAAGGGGTAGTCCAGACTTTATTAAGTGATGGCCTGTCCTCAGAATAGGCCATCACTAGTTGATGGGCGGGGGTCCAGCACCTCAAACCCTGCCACTTAGCTGTTCTGTGTAGCTTCACTGCCAGAAGTCAGTGCTGGAGCAACAGACCACCGTCAGCATTGTAGTGGACAATGCTTGTCACTGCAGCACTGCTCCCATTGACTTCAATGAGATGGTGCAGTGTAGTTTCACCGCCAACTTCCAGCGATAGTGCAACACAGAACAACAGATCGGTGGGGGTGCAGGGCGCCGCATCTCCGATGATCAGCTAGTGATGGCCTATACTTTAAAGTCTAATGAAACCAAAGTTATAATCCATAATCCTAACAATAAGCTTTGTTTAAAGTAATAACACCGCATCATGAATGGACACGTCCTTTCTTGGCATGGTTGTGGAAGATAAACTGCGTCTGGCTGGACAGCAGCATGGCCTTCCATTCAAAAGAATGGGAGGCAGTCTCCGCACAGCCGTCCAACTTTTTTCCACTGAATGTTTGTCAAGTTGTGTGGACAAAGGCCTTCATGTAGCCAAGGCCTAATTCAGATGCATGGGTAGGTTTAAGCTTTTCATTAAGTAATAAAAAACTGCATGTACAAAATAATAGCACCATACAATGTCTAAACAATACCTCCAGAAGGTATCTAGATGATACCACTGCAATGTCCACATAAGACTTACAGTATATTGTTCAGACAATACTGCCATTACATGCCAAAACAAACAAAATCGTTCAGTGATACCATAATACACCCATAATACAGTATATACAACCCACATAGTATCCCATGTAGAGAAGGAAATAGAGAGAACTGAGCAGCTGCAATTTAAAGGCTATGTATACCTTTGGAGGCAATTTTTGTTTATGATTGCATTTTACTCATTTTTCGCTAAAAATACTATTTCCAATTCACCTTTATTAAAAATATTGGGCCATTCTGTCACAAAGAGTTAACTGTTTTTCTAACTTTGTGATTGGTACTTTCACTTTGTGCCGGTCATCTAATAAACCTTATCTCTAAACACTGATCTTTCTATATTTAACCCTTTCAGCCCCGGAAGTTGTTTTTTTTTTTTTTTTTTTCCCGTTTTCATTTTGCGCTCCCTGCCTTCATGCAGCCATAACTTTTTTTATTTTTCTGTTCACATAGCTGTATGAGGGCTTGTTTTTTGCGGGACAAGTTGTACTTTCCAACGCCACCATTTAATATTGCATATGGTTTAGTGGGAAGCGGGAAAAAAATTCCAAATCAGGTGAAATTGCAAAAAAACTGCAATTTCGCTACAGTTTTACGGGTTTTTTTTATTTAAGGCGTTCGATGTTCATTAAAACTGACCAATTACTTTCATTCTACTGGTCAGCACGAATCCAGCGATACCTAATATGTATAGTTTTTCTTGCGTTTTGATAGTGATAAAATAATTATAAAATTGGAATTTTTTTTTTTTGTCATATCTTGACCCCTATAACTTTTTGGTATTTATGTGTACGGAGCTGTATGGGGGCTCATTTTTTGCGGGACAATCTGAACTTTTCATTGATACCATTCTGGGGTGTGTATGACTATTGATCGCTTTTAATGTAATTTTTTTAGAAAAAAGCGTCAAAAAATGGCGAATCGGCTATTTTGACGCTTTTTTTTTTCGTTTTGCTGTTTTCCGTATGGGAAAGAAATTTTTATATTTTTATATTATGGGCGTTTTTGCACGCGGCAATACCCATGATGTGTATTTTTTAAATTTTTTTACTACTTTTATTTTTATTTTGGGAAAAGGGGGGGTGATTTGAACTTGTATGTTTTTTTTATTTATTTTTTTAACTTTATTTAATTTTTTAACACTTTTTTTAATAGTTCCCATAGGGAAGTATTACAAGCAATCATCTGATTGCTTATATCATAGACTCCAATGCATTAGCATTGGAGTCTACGATGATTTTAATGCTTTTCTATGGAGCCCTATTACACAGAAGGGCTCCATAGGAAAGTCTATGCAGCAGCCTCCTGTCATTGACTATGACAGGGGCTGCTGCATACATACTCCAGTTCCCCCGATCGCCACAAGGGGGAGCCGAAGTAACAGCGGAAGCGCGCGCTTCCGGTGTTTTAAGCCCTCAGATGCTGTGGTCAGGATTGACCGCGGCATCCGAAGGGTTAAATGTCCGCGATCGGCATTACTGACGGTGGGTGTCTGCTGTCTAAATCAGGAGCGGGCGCCATCTTTAAACACACGCCCAGCGCTGTACTAATCTGGTTTTTCTATTACTAAAGAGGACCTGGGGTAAATGTCCAGTGTGCCACCCAATAAAACCAGTCCTGAATAGATTCAACTCTGAGTGACTTTGAGTGACTGGCCAATCCAAGTGTTTCTACACAGCCATTCAGATGTAGTAACTATTTAATCCAAAATGCTTCGGTTTATGGGCAGATTATTGGATTTAAAGGGGTTTTCCAAGAAAAAGTTCAGCAGAAGAAATATAAAATAACAAAACAACCAACACTCGCCTGTTAAATCCCCCACTGTTCCAGGGATGATGCTCCGGTGATTCTCGCTTACATTGTTCTGGTCTTGGAGAGCCCACCTATCCATGTGACCTCTGAAGCCAATCACTGAACTCAGCAGTCTTGTGGGTGTAGAGTAGCCTGGCATACAAAAATCATTTATAAATTTTTGTCTCCCTAATGATAAACAGCATGCTAAACAGTAACAGTTTCAACTTTTAACTGTCTCCTGAGCTGTGATAGGGAGAGCATGGACACGCCCCCTGAGCTGTGATAGGGAGAGCTGAGACACTCCCCCTGAGCTGTGATAGGGAGAGCTGAGATACGCCCCCTGAGCTGTGATAGGGAGAGCTGAGATACGCCCCAGAGCTGTGATAGGGAGAACATGGACACGCCTCCTGAGCTGCAGCAGAAAAGACACTCTCCTTGAGCTGTCAGCTTGATATGAATCTAGCAGAGCAATGAATGGGAGATCTCCATGTGGATCCATGTGAGGTACAGGGCTGGTTGTAGCTTTGTTAGAAAGAGATTGTCGTGTACTATATGATGTCAAATTTTCATTTTTTACATTATTCGTGGGATAACCCCTTTAATAAGGAAGTTGTTATTGAAAGGGTTAATAAGAAGGGGGGTGTTTTAGTTTGATAGCTGTAATGAGGTTGATAAAATGGTTGGTCTGTTAGTTCTAGATGAAATAAAGGTACTATGTGAAGTATGAGCTCTGGTTAATAGAATAATTGGAGTAACTGATACAAAGTAACCCTTTCTTAGTTTATTTGTAAACGGAGGTGCGTCTTATAGGCCGCAAAATACGGTATACGCAATTACAAAAGTATTCAGGTACTATATTAAAAAAACTTTTTTTTTTTTTCATGGCACCCCTTTAAGGAGTATTTCCATCTTAGTCGTTTATGGTATTTCTATAGGATTTAACATAAATGCTTAACAGGAGCAGATCCCATCTTTCGCCAGGTGAGTGTCCCTGAGCGGGTCACCTACTATATTAATATTCCTGTAGATGAAATACTCCTTTAACACACTCTCCGCCGTTTTGAGGTTTTCGGGGGTCCCAAGTGACAGACCTCCCGCCGATTCCACCCTTTTATTTCATATCTGTCATGTGACAACCGTTTCATGCTAAAAATCCTTTACATACTGTAAGTTAGTTTTACATAAATTTCACTACTTAGTGATTT
>ONZH01020808.1:0-16111 GCA_900303285.1 Rhinella marina | reverse complement strand
TTGTATCAACGGTTCAAGCTGGTGGTGGTGGTGTCATTGTGTGGGGGAATATTTTCTTGGCACTCTTTGGGCCCCTTGGTACCAAATTGAGCATCGTTGCAACGCCACAGCCTACCTGAGTATTGTTGCTGACCATGTCCATCCCTTTAGGACCACACATGTACCCAACATCTGATGGCTACTTTCAGCAGGATAATGCCGCCATGTCATAAAGCTGGAATCATCTCAGACTGGTTTCTTGAACATGACAATGAGTTCACTGTACTCAAATGGCCTCCACAATCACCAGATCTCAATCCAATAGAGCATCTTTGGGATGTGGTGGAACGGGAGATTCGCATCATGGATGTGCAGCCGACAAATCTGCGGCAACTGTGTGATGCCATCATGTCAATATGGACCAAAATCTCTGAGGAATGCTTCCAGCACCTTGTTGAATCTATGCCACGAAGAATTGAGGCAGTTCTGAAGGCAAAAGGGGGTCCAACCCGTTACTAGCATGGTGTACCTAATAAAGTGGCCGGTGAGTGTATATGTTGATATAAATATGTATAGATATAGTCCAAAAAACTGACTGCAGACATTTAGCATTGTATAATAAATCATGTTATTATTAAAATACAGTTTAGTGTAGCCACAATAGTACAAGGTAGCTTTACAGTGTGCAGGGAACGGACATCAGTAAGGGAAATAAATAGACAGAGCTAGCGATAGCCGGTTAACCCTATCTATGAATATTAATCGATAATATTCCACAAAATATTATAAATTAATATCTCCTTTAACAAAACGTTCTTCATTTTATTGCTGTACATTTTTAAAAACTTGTTTAAAGAGTGTTGTTCTCAATCATCTGCAATTCACCATAGAAAATACAGCTATTTAAAAATTATTGGAGACAAAAAAGGAAACTATAGACCTCTGCAATAATAGAAAGGCTGAGTTTCACTGTGTTGTTCAGGCTGCTCCACTCCAGATATTCACAGGTGCTATCTGTCTACTGAACAGCATGGGGACTTTCGCCTGCTCTGTTTCCAACCTGGGCCAGTGCACCCCTCCTTAGACAACCTGGTGGCTCTGAGTTCCCACAGAGTCACCATATTGATGCTGAGTATAGCACAGACACCTGATCCACATAGCTCAGAATGGATCAGAACTCCCAAACTCAAATGATCCAACAGCCTAAGCCTCCTATGCTAGCTGGGATTACAGGCACGCACCACAGCACCCAGCAGAAAATGAGATTACTTTTTCACCTAAATAATCAACAGACTGATCAATCCAAAGGAAAACTTATGGGCAGCACATCTGAGTCATGTTTTTGGACATATACCTTACAGATTGATAATTTGCTTGGGTTTGTATTTTTCAAATTTTGTCTAAAACATTGTACAGACTGATGAAAGATGTTAACATTTGCCTTTTGTCCTTGTGTTGTACTGGTATTCTTTTCTTTGTTCTTTTATCTTCAAAAAGTTCTTCATTTTATTGCTGTACATTTTTAAAAACTTGTTTAAACCGTGTTGATCTCAATTAGAGATGAGCGAATCTATTCATCGCTTCGTTGATTCGTATCGAATCTTGGAAATTTTTAGCTGCGAAGCAAATCCGAATATTAGGTGATTCGCTTCAGCTTTGTACGCATTTGCTACGTAGTTGTCCTATAAATTATACGCTATTGCTACGTATAGGTTACTCTATACGCTGTTGCGTACGAATTCAAATCATTAGCGAAATTTTACTGTTAGTTCGTTTATCGTGCGCAAAAGCCCGGGAAGAAAGCGGTCACCTGACCTAGTGGGCAGGGCTTGCTCTGATTGGCTCAGACTCGGTAAGCCAGTGACGCATCACTTCTGCTGCGGCTGCTGAGACGAGCAGAAGCACTCAGTGTGAAGTTCTGAGACTCTGAGACCTGTTTTGTGAAAATTGGGGTGTAATTGCTCTGGGAATCCATATTACACATATCAGTGATACTGCAGGGCAAGTGCAGGGCCAGTGCAGGATCAGTTCAGGGCTAATAATTAATCAGGCAGGGAGAGAGAGAGACAGGGAGAGAGATAGGGAGTGAGACAGGGAGAGAGATAAAGACCAGCTGCAGGGCCACAGAGTGAATTGAAAAATGTCTGGAATGGATAAGCAAAAGGGGTCCAGTTCCAGCCAGACCTCGAGCTCTAAAAAAAGGGGGAAGGTGGCACAGGGCAGAAGTGCCAAAGGACCTGTAGCTGGAGCATCTACTAGTAGTATTCACAATACTTGGCCATTGTTCCACCAGGCTAACCCACCAAGGCGCAAAAGTGTAGTGGAGGAGAAAGTGGATGAGATAGTGGAATGGATGGCACGCTCATCTCAGTCTCAGCCGGATGATCTGCTGCCATCAGCTGATACAGTATCCATATGTAGCCAGGGGTCAGACTCAGAGCGTTCCTCCTGCTCCACCATTCCTCTCCAGCAAAGCTCGTCATTTTCGTACGCAATTTGTACACTTATGCGTACGTGTTCAAAGTGGTTGCGTACCTTTTTACCTGAATGTTCGTTATTAGTGCGCGAATGTTCGCTAAAATCCATATAATTACGTATATTTTTTTACGCAAATTCAACGAATCTATTCGTCGAATATACGAATCTTAGGAAAAGTTCGGCGAATGTTCGGCGAATAAAATGTTGCATGATTCGCTCATTTCTAATCTCAATCATCTGCAATTTACCATAGAAAGTAAAGCTATTTAAAATTATTGGAGACAAAAAAAAGAAACTATAGACCTCTACAATAATAGAAAGGCTAAGTTTTACGGTGTTGTTCAGGCTGCTCCACTCTAGATATTCACAGGTGCTATCTGTCTACTGAACAGCATGGGGATTTTTGTCTGCTCTGTTTCCAATCTGGGCCAGTGCACCCCTCCTTAGCCAACCTGGTGGCTTTGAGTTCCCACATTGATGCTGAGCATGGCACTGAATGGATCAGAACTCCCAAACTCAAATGATCCAACAGCCTAAGCCTGCCATGGTAGTTAGGATTACAGGCACACACCACAGCACCCAGCAGAAGATGACCTTACTTTTTCACCTAAAGAATCAACAGATTGATCAATCCAAAGGAAAACTTATGGGCAGCACATCTGAGTCATGTGGTGACGATATACCTTCCAGACTGCTATTTCGGAGAAGGATATGGTTGACCATTGCTGTATGCTTCCAAAACTTGTTTAAAGACTGTTGATCTCAATCATCTGCAATTCAACCTAGAGAAAAACGCAGTTTAAAAATATTGTGAAGACGGGCGGGGGGGGATGGGGCGGAGCCTGATCTAGTGGATGGCGGCTGTGTGAGAGCGGAGCTCCGGCCAACAAGCACCTTTTAGCCTGACTATTAGCGCTATCCATCGGCATGGTGAAGATCCAGCCTAAGAACAGCTTCAGAGAGATCCCGGGTCCACCAGCACCAGCAAAATCGAGGCCCGACATGGATAAATACCTGCATAAGCCGCCGGCTCAGTTTGCCACGTGCTCAGCCAAGATGGCGCCGAGGCACTCAGAACATGTTTCTTCGCCTATAGACAGACCCAGTGACTCGGAGGTCGATATGGAAGCAGATGTGCCACTGAGAGGGGTTAGTGAAGCTCCGATACTTACCAGAGACTATCTAGACCTAGCTCTGAGTCAAGCCTTAGCCCCTATTGCAGCTGACATCTCGGCGATTAAGGCAGATATCTGCCACATAGGTGACAGGGTCGAATCTCTAGAACAAGCACAAGACAACATACTCACCTTTAATGTGGGAGTGCGTCGGGTGTTGGAATCGCACCAAAATGCGGTCAACCAGTCCCTGTTACATCTGAAAGACCAGGAAAATTGGAGTCGCAGGCGGAATGTGAGGATATGGGGTTTGCCGGAAGCCTCGGAGAAGGAAGACCTCTTTGCCTTCATGCAGGCGCTAGCCGCTATTTTGTTAGGCCCACAACGGAAAGCATGGTGATTGAAAGAATACATAGGGCTCTGTGCCCGAAACCTTCACCTACAGAAAACCCCAGAGATATTATTTGTGGGTTACTCAGCTATCGGGACACTGAAGCTATACTTCAAAAAGCAAGAGAGCATGGAGAAATCACTTTTGAAGGATCTAAACTTCAGATATATCAGGACATAGCGGCCTCGACTCTCCAGAAGAGGAGGATTCTAAAACCTCTAAAGGACCTACTGTGATCTTCCAGGATCCCTTATAGATGGTTATTCCTCTTTGGGCTCTTGATTATAGCTGGGAACCGAAAGCTTGTTGTCCGTGCTCCTGAGGATCTCCATCAACTTTGGGACTCACTGGATCTCCCGCCTGTGGAGGTGCCATCTTGGTTACCTCTTCCTGAGGATGAAGACCTGCACACCCCACCGACACCACAAGAATTAAATATCAGAAGGGGGAAAAGAAGACTTTTCCCTAGTGATGCCATCGAGTGACATTAATACATAAGTATAGTTGCTCTATGTATATATAGTGGTATACCTTACAGGGATGGCTGTCTGTCTTATGATAGCATGCCACTTATTGGTCTGATGCAATGCCAGTATTTGTTCCTTCTATACCACATATTGTTTAGATGTTTTTTCTCTCCAGGTTGTGGGATCATTATCCACAGTTTACTCCCATTTAGTTCCAAAGGGATAGTCATATATTATTCTCCTTTTTTGCACTCAGGCTGATTGGAGGTGCTTGATCAAATCAGGTTCACAGATGTGTAGACCTACCTCCCCCAGATTAGCTCTTTGCAGAGCCCTAAGCTTGTTTCAGTTCCTTTTCTTGAAGTTTGTATTTCAGTTCCAGTAGTTCCAGTTTGTAGTTCAGTTCCATAATTTTTGAGTTTCAGGTTATAGGTCATACAAGACTGATGCTTATTTCAAAAGTGTGTCATTATGTCAGCTTTAAAACTTAACCTAGCTACCTTTAATGTCCAAGGCTGCAACAACCCTTTAAAGAGGAGCCGTATATTTCAAATCTTGAAAAAAGCAGAGGCGGATGTAGTTCTGCTACAAGAAACGCACTTCAAAATAGACCATATTCCAAAACTCTCCCATTCTTATTATCATAAATGGTTTCATTCTTGTTATAATCATTCTGCCTCTAGAGGGGTCAGTATAGGGATACACAAGAATGTACCTTTCACTGTGACTTCTGAGTTAAGGGATCCAGAAGGCAGATATCTTCTTTTGAGAGGCTTGCTGGGCAATGCTGAGATCACTATATGTAACCTATATGCCCCGAATAGGAGAACTGTCAACTGGTTGGGAGAGATATTGCAGACTATTTCAGCATTTGCCTCAGGTATGCTGATCATTGGGAGATTTAAACTTAACTCTGAATCCCCTGCTGGATTCCTCCACTCAGAAATCAGCTATCTCTTATCGGGCATTAAAGGGTATTCACAGAAAATTGAAGGAATTAGACCTAAGCGATGTTTGGAGATCTCTTCATGCAGATAGGAAGGATTACACATTTTATTGTAACCTACAATGATCCTACCAGAGGTTGGATTATTTCTTTGTTCAGGACAGGGTTGTACCCCAAATCTCCAAGGCAGAGGTACACAATATAACTGTGTCTGACCATGCAATGGTTTCTGTCTCTATGTCCTTTCCTGGAGCGGTTGGAAGAGAATGGACGTGGAGACTGAATTCCACACTTTTAGATACTTCCGCTAGGGTAGGTAAAAAAACTGAAAAATTGCAAGATTATTTTTTGCTTAATAACCAGAGATTTCACCATCTTCCATCTGGGAAGCACATAAAGTAGTGGTCAGGGGTGAATTTATAGTGTTGGGCTCTCACCTGAAAAAACAACGTTTGGAGCAAGTCTCCTCTCTTTTGACTAAGATAGCAACACTGGAGCAGGCCCACAAACAGTCTCTAGCAGTGAAGGACCTTGATTCTTTAGTCAAATTGAGGAACGACCTTAAAGCATTGCTGAATTTGAAGGCCGCCCGAGCATATCTGAGAATCAAACATTAACACTATGGCCATGGGGACAAGGGCAATAGGATTATGTCAGCTTTAGTCAAAAAACGCATAGAACAATCCCATATCTTGCAAATGAAAAATTCAGAAGGTAATGTGGTGAAATCTACTGCAGATATTACCAGAGTTTTCTCATCCTATTATCACTATTTATATAATATACGCCCCCAAGAATCTACTGAAAGCTTGAAAATCAGACTGGAGAAAATCAAGCAGTTTCTAGCTAAACTAGACCTAACTACTCTAAAAGCAAATGACTGTGAAACCTTATTAGCCCCTGTCACATTGGAAGAGGTACTGAAAGTACTTACCTCTATACCATCCAATAAGAATCCCGGGCCAGATGGTCTTCCCGCCTTGTATTATAAGAAATTTAGGGATATTCTAGGACCCCATATGGTCTCATATTTTAATGCCTTATTATCAGGGTCTCTGCCTAATACCCATGCTTTAGAAGCACATATAACGATCTTGCCTAAGGCCGGTAAGGACCCAGAAGTCCCTTCAAGTTACAGGCCTATATCCTTACTTAATAACAATGTAAAAATCTGGGCTAAACTGTTGGCCCATAGAATAGCGCCTTTTCTGGAGAGGCTGATATCACCTGAGCAATCTGGGTTCGTAGGGGGGAGAGAGTGCAGGGACAGCACATTTCGAGTATATCAAGCATTAGAATATGCCATATCTACTAAATCTTCACTTGCGCTTCTTAGTACTGACGCGGAGAAAGCCTTCGATCGCGTGGATTGGAGATTTATGGAGGCTGCTCTTCGGAAGTTTGGTTTTCCTGTTTAATTTATAGCAGCTGTGATGTCCCCTGTACTCTTCACCCCACGCAAAGGTCAGAGTTAATGGGGTTCCGTCCCCTACCTTTCAGATAAGTAATGGAACCCGCCAGGGTTGCCCCCTTTCCCCTTCCCTTTTCATTTTATGTTTAGAAACACTTATACAGGCTCTCAGACAGAGTAATGACATCAGGGGCCTATTGATTGGGTCTGTAACACAGTCTGTCGCAGCTTTTGCGGATGATATGTTATTGTTTTTATCGGACCCAGCCAGGGCGTTCCCTGCTGTCCTCGCACTGTTTGATGAATTTGGCCAATTGTCCAATTTTAAAATTAACCTAACCAAATGTGTAGCGATGGGGGTGAATATCCCTGGACGTTGAAGGGGGTTAAAATACCTATTGATCCCCAGACTTTATTTCAAATAAATTATCCTCCTTTGTTAACAGATATAAAGTCACAATTACAGAATCTTAATATCCCATATATGTCTTGGATGGGGAGGAAAAATCTCCTAAAAACGTTCATCCTGCCTAAACTGCTTCATTTGCTGCAGACACTTCCGATATACTTACCTGCATCCTTTTTGCTAGCGGTCCACAGAACTTTCTCTGCTTTCATTTGGAAAAACAGTAAACCACAAATAGCTCACAATACACTTATATTGCACAAGCGTCATGGGGGATTTGGGCTTCTAGATGTTGTCTCTTATTACAAAGCCATACAGCTAAGACTACACTCAGAATTGATCAACCCATTTAATGTTAAACTGGGGAATCAGATTGCCAGACAGAGACTATCACCACAGGAACAGGTTGCCTTCTGGCATATGACACCCATAGCTTCTTCTGGTCAGTTAGCTCCCATATGGTACAGGGGTGTGCTGCACACATGGAATTGGATATCTACTTTTAAGGGGTTTTCACAAGATCCATAATCTTTCTTACCTATGAGATTGCTGCCTTTCTATGTACAGGAAGATTATGTAGTGTTGAGGAAGGAAAGTTGGATCGCACTGAAGCCGGCGCTGTCTTTAAAGATGGACTGTCCACTCTCTCAATTGATAAAGAGTGCTACATTTATTAGAGTTTATCGTCAACGCGTTTCGAGGTTATTATGCTTCCGTCTTCGTCAGGACAATATTACATGTTGCATAGACAATCACGCACTTTATAGAGTGGGGGGTTGTTTTGGCGAGCGGGGAGCAAGTGGGGGGGTTGTGTTGGGGGTGTGTCCTCCATTGTAACGCCCCCCCCCCCGAGATTGGTTTTGCAAGTAAAAAGACATATGGGACATTAAGTGAATAAATAAATAAATAGAGGGCAGAGTAAAATGCCGATGTAAAAACATAGAGGATGTCTTCTCCCACATAATTAATTGGTAATTGTTTTGTAGGCTACTGTTATCCAGGCGCGACTCTGGGACAATGTTCTTTTCCTCGGGTATCTTTTATCGGCATACTCGATCTTGCCGTTATGTGGGGAATCTCACGAGATCTCACTTTGTTCTCTGGGACTCCACTAATGCGGTGGGTTTGGATAGGGCAGAATGTGGAGTGAATATCGATTGTTTTGCATTGGTGGTGAATGTGGGTTTATGGTCATTTTCTGACCTAGCTCATTCGGTATGGATCTGCATGAATTACTGTATGTGGTATCTAGTATCTGACATACTTTTTCGTAATTATTCTATATTATCCCATTGTTGTCTGATGTTTATTGGTGGGATGTTCAGTATAGTTTACAGTATGGTCTTATTTTAGCAATTGTAACCATTGATTGTCTGGTGTCTAATGATAGGGTATTTATTGATAAGGTGCTCTGAATGATTTACAGTATGGTTTCATTTAACTCATTGAGTCCATAGGGTGTTAATGTGTTTAGCTGGTAAATCCAATATATTTCGCGTTTTTGCAGCATATTAAACCTATTGTAGGGGTTGTGTGGGATCTGGTCGATTGGAGTAATTTTTATTGAATGTTCTTGTTTTTCTTTAGTTGTGGCACAGTGTCTGGAGAGGCCATGTTTATTGTAGAGACGTTTTATGTTATACCTGTGTTGATTGAGTCTACAGTGAAGTGGCTGTGTGGTGCGGCCTACATATTGTAGGCCGCATTGACATTCTATTACATATATGACATATGCAGATTGGCAGTTCAGATTTTGTTTTATGTGGAAAGTTGTTCCATTTGTGTTTGATTTGAATTTTTTTTGTGCATGGGTGATCACTTTACAACATAAACAACGATTTTTGTCGCATCGATAGCTTCCTGTTTTCTGTTGTAGTGTGTGTACTTTGTTTTCTTTTTCTCCCTTATGTTGTTGTAGTATACTGGGGGCTATACGGTTTTTGACTGTTGGGGCTCTCCTGTATGTGATAGTCGGTTTTTTTGGGAGATATTTTGCTAAATAGGGGTCCCTCATTAGAATGTGCCAGTATTTTTCCATTATTTTTCTAATTTGATTATTTGAGGTGCTGTACTGTGTTATTAGATTGATGAGTTCCCTAGGGTTTTCATTCTTTTTGCTGGGAAGTAGGCAATCTGCTTGGGAAATTTTTTCGCATTTTTTATATGCGTCCCTGATTAGATTTTGTGGATAGCTTTTTTTCTTTAAACCTAGTATTAAGGATTTTTGCTTGTTCTTTGTATTCCATAGGGTCGGTGCAATTGCGTCTGATGCGTTTGTATTGGCTGTATGGTATGTTATTGAGCCATTTTTTATGGTGGAAACTGGAAAAGTGAATGTAGCTGTTTGTGTCTACGGGTTTGAAGTAAGTTTTCGTTGTTATTATTTTTTCTATGGGAGTGATGACAATATCTAAAAATTCTATACTGGTTTTACTGTAGTTGAGGGTGAAGGAGATGCCCCAATCAGTATTGTTTAAATATTCGCAAAAGAAGTTTGCTGTATTTTCATCCCCATCCCAAATTATGAATAAATCATCAATATACTGTATCTTCTGTAATGTACTATTTGACTACTTTGACTGTTGGGGCTCTCCTGTATGTGAGTAGCTGTGAATGTAGCTGTCTGTGTCTACGGGTTTGAAGTTAGTTTTCGTTGTTATTATTTTTTCTATGGGAGTGATGACAATATCTAAAAATTCTATACTGGTTTTACTGTAGTTGAGGGTGAAGGAGATGCCCCAATCAGTATTGTTTAAATATTCGCAAAAGGAGTTTGCTGTATTCTCATCCCCATCCCAAATTATAAATAAATCATCAATATATCTTCTGTAATGTACTATATTGTTTTTGAAGGTTGGATTGTCCCAGATATGAATTTTTTCGAATTCCCCCATAAATATATTAGCGAAGGACGGTGCTACCTTCGTTCCCATCGCGGTCGCTCTTTGCTGATGAAATGTCTCGTTATTTTTAAGAATGAAGTCTAGGCCTTTAATTAGGAAATTCATTTGTGGTGTTTTTAATGATTCATCTCTTGACAGGCAGTCAGAGACACATTTTTCACCTAATTCATGAGGTATATTAGTGTACAGGGCTGTGACGTCTAGGGTGAGAAGAGCCAAAGAGGGTTGCCATGGTATATTTTGCAGTTCTGTTATGAGTTTTCTAGAATCATGGAGATAACTTGGTAATTGTTGTACGTATGGTTGGAGGTATAGATCAAGGAAGTGTGACAGATTGCTAGTTGCACAGTTAGTATTCGATATTATGGGGCGGCCTGGTGGTTTTTCTGTGTTCTTGTGTATTTTTGGTAAGTAATAAAAGTAGGGTGTACAGAGTGTTCTAGGGGAGTAGAAATTTTTTCTCCTTTTTATTTATATAGTGGTTTTCAAATGCTGTTTTTATTAGTATATTTAGTTCTTTCAAAACCATTGGAAAAGGGTTTTCAGTGATTTTCTTATAGTACATTATGTCACTGAGTATGTTTTGTGCTTCTTCTTCGTATTGAGAGTAATCTAAAATTACGATACCCCCACCCTTATCCGCTGGTTTGATTACTATATTAGTGTTTTTTTGTAAGTTTTTTAGGGCTCTCTGTTCCATTATTTTTAGATTTTTTGGAGGTTGTTTGCATTCCTTATTATCGGACAATACTTTGAGGTCAGACGAGACAAGGTCAAAGAAGGTAGGGATTATATACCCTTCATTATGAATTGGAAAAAAACTGGATTTTGGTCTAATATTTTGGTGTCTGTATGTGACTGCCATTAGGTCTGTTTCCATATTGTCTCTGGTATCTAATTTCGGGTTTTTGTTTTTCTCAATTTCAAAGTGGCGTTTGATTGTAAGTTTTCTTCTGAATTTCTGTATGTCAATAAATAGCTCAAGCTGATTGACGTTGTTTGTTGGGCAGAAGGATAGGCCTTTTTCTAGGAGGCTTATTTCGTAGGTGGATAATTTATGTTGTGACAAATTGAATATTTTGACCGTAGAGGGTTTTTTATTATTCTGCATAGGGATAATTTTTTCATTTATATTTCTATCTAGTATTTTCCTTTTTTGTACTCCTCCCCTGTTACCCCGTGTTCTAGTTTTCTTTTTCTTTGTGTGGGTTTGAAATATTGCGTGATCTGGTGATTCAGTTTGATTAGTGGAGTGGTTTGTGGAGGAGTGACCTCCAAGGGTTTGACAAGCCCTAAAAAAGGTACTACCCCCTGGCAGTTAGTGTTAGTGTTGTCAATAATAGTCACAGAGGTAGGGGGCATTGTTTGACTATTGATTTGTTTTTCTATCTCTTTTTCTGTATATTGGGTGGTAGTTTGGGAGGGAGCTGTCCTGCTAGTTGTGGTTTGGCTAATAATATGTTTTTCTGTCTCTTTTTCTATACATAGGATGATAGTTTGGGAAGGAGCTAGCCTACTATTTTTGTCTTGATCTTGTTGGTCCTGCTTGTTTTCTCCAGTTTGTGTTGGAGTGGGGTGGAGTGTGATGTCGCTGAGATTTATAAGCATGGAAGTATCGCATGTAGTGGTCTGTTTGTGTGGTGTCGTGGATTTTCTCTCTATATTGTTTCTGTATCCAGACAGTCGATCTCTAGAGGAGAGGTACTTTTCTCTGAGGGCTCTAAATTTCTCGAGGAATTCATCTGTGGGGAAGTCATTGATATATTGATCTGACTTTTCAGTTCTTTGTACTTCTTCTGTTCCTGCAATGTCGGGGATGGTATTGTTTGTGTGTGTGACGCGAATATCTGGAATTAGGTGTGTGTTCTGGTCAGTCCTTATTAGTGGAGATTTTTCCTTTGTTTCTGGTATCTGGGCGTGCTGTGTTTGTTTGTTTCCCTTATTTGATATTTGGATTATGTCTCTATCCTGTATGGAAGGGTGAGTATAGTTGTTTTGTTTATTATAGTGAGTATTAGAGAAGGATCTGCTCTTTTGTGTGTTTGGAATGTATTTGTTGGTATTCCTAGGTTTGTACATTTGGTAGCTTATTGTGTTTTTTTGCCATGGTCATAATTTAAATGGTCTGTTGTCTTAGTGCTGTAGTCAGGATTTAGGAAATTTATTCCATTATGTTTCCCTTTCCATGTGCGGTAATTCCCTGAATTTTTATCGTTCCTGTCTCTATGTAGTTTTTTTTATTTTTGCTATAATGTCGGTCTCCATGTGGTGAATCCTGTTTGTGAGGTTTTGATTGATAGATGGGAAGTTTGGATGGGAGGAGAATTGTTTCAGTATTGTTATATTTGTTTCAATATCCTGTGTGTATTTGTCTGACAGGGATTTTCTTTTGCTTAATAGTAAGCGCATGAGGCCTGCAGCGCATTGATCCAGGTAGTCGTTTCACTCATAGCTAAAGGTAGAGTCCTCGCTAAAAGTGGGTGGAATGGCTATCCTAAGACCCCTGGGTGCCAGGTTTTCACATAGATATATATTCAGAAACATTACATCTAATTGATGAAACAGTTCATCTTTCAAGTTGCTTTCAAAGGCTTTAAATATGTCCATCATTTTTTTGGTATCATCATCGTTATAGGTTTTTTGTTGTAGTTTTTCACTATTGTCATTTTCTTGATAAAGACCTTGTTTGGTTGTATATCGATTAACAAGGTCCTGTCTTTGCGAAGTGCGGTTCCCAAAGTACTCCATTCTCAGCGGCTTGTGGTGAGCGAGCTGTCTTATGGATTCGCTAGCTTAGTATCAATCACTCGAGGCTGCTGTACCTTCTAGTTGTAGGAAATGCCTCCATGCAAACAACCTCCAAAAATCTAAAAATAATGGAACAGAGAGCCCTAAAAAACTTACAAAAAAACACTAATATAGTAATCAAACCAGCGGATAAGGGTGGGCGTATCGTAATTTTAGATTACTCTCAATACGAAGAAGAAGCACAAAACATACTCAGTGACATAATGTACTATAAGAAAATCACTGAAAACCCTTTTCCAATGGTTTTGAAAGAACTAAATATACTAATAAAAACAACATTTGAAAACCACTATATAAATAAAAAGGAGAAAAAATTTCTACTCCCCAGAACACTCTGTACACCCTACTTTTATTACTTACCAAAAATACACAAGAACACAGAAAAACCACCAGGCCGCCCCATAATATCGAATACTAACTGTGCAACTAGCAATCTGTCACACTTCCTTGATCTATACCTCCAACCATACGTACAACAATTACCAAGTTATCTCCATGATTCTAGAAACTCATAACAGAACTGCAAAATATACCATGGCAACCCTCTTTGGCTCTTCTCACCCTAGACGTCACGGCCCTGTACACTAATATACCTCATGAATTAGGTGAAAAATGTGTCTCTGACTGCCTGTCAAGAGATGAATCATTGAAAACACCACAAATTAATTTCCTAATTAAAGGCCTAGACTTCATTCTTAAAAATAACTACTTTATATATAATAATGAGACATTTCATCAGCAAAGAGGGACCGCGATGGGAACGAAGGTAGCACCGTCCTTCGCTAATATATTTATGGGGGAATTCAAAAAAATTCATATCTGGGACAATCCAACCTTCAAAAACAATATAGTACATTACAGAAGATATATTGATGATTTATTTATAATTTGGGATGGGGATGAAAATACAGCAAACTCCTTTTGCGAATATTTAAACAATACTGATTGGGGCATCTCCTTCACCCTCAACTACAGTAAAACCAGTATAGAATTTTTAGATATTGTCATCACTCCCATAGAAAAAATAATAACAACGAAAACTAACTTCAAACCTATAGACACAGACAGCTACATTCACAGCTACTCACATACAGGAGAGCCCCAACAGTCAAAAACCGTATAGCCCCAGTATACTACAACAACATAAGGGAGAAAAAGAAAACAAAGTACACACATTACAACAGAAAACAGGAAGCTATCGATGCGACAAAAATCGTTGTTTATGTTGTAAAGTGATCACCCATTCACAAAAAAATTTCAAATCAAACACAAATGGAACAACTTTCCACATAAAACAAAATCTGAACTGCCAATCTGCATATGTCATATATGTAATAGAATGTCAATGCGGCCTAAAATATGTAGGCCACACCACACAGCCACTTCACTGTAGACTCAATCAACACAGGTATAACATAAAACGTCTCTACAATAAACATGGCCTCTCCAGACACTGTGCCACAACTAAAGAAAAACAAGAACATTCAATAAAAATTACTCCAATCGACCAGATCCCACACATCCCCTACAATAGGTTTAATATGCTGCAAAAACGCGAAATATATTGGATTTACCAGCTAAACACATTAACACCCTATGGACTCAATGAGTTAAATGAAACCATACTGTAAATCATTCAGAGCACCTTATCAATAAATACCCTATCATTAGACACCAGACAATCAATGGTTACAATTGCTAAAATAAGACCATACTGTAAACTATACTGAACATCCCACCAATAAACATCAGACAACAATGGGATAATATAGAATAATTACGAAAAAGTATGTCAGATACTAGATACCACATACAGTAATTCATGCAGATCCATACCGAATGAGCTAGGTCAGAAAATGACGATAAACCCACATTCACCACCAATGCAAAACAATCGATATTCACTCCACATTCTGCCCTATCCAAACCCACCGCATTAGTGGAGTCCCAGAGAACAAAGTGAGATCTCGTGAGATTCCCCACATAACGGCAAGATCGAGTATGCCGATAAAAGATACCCGAGGAAAAGAACATTGTCCCAGAGTCGCGCCTGGATAACAGTAGCCTACAAAACAATTACCAATTAATTATGTGGGAGAAATAGACAGAATGAGCATACATATATATATGTAAATTTCAATGTGTACACCTATTAGAACCCACTCTAATGTATGTCTACACATACAGAGTCTTTTACGCTCATATTCACCTACAAATATAAGATTCACACTGAGAGAATACAGACTAGACAACGACTTCAAAAACTATTTTGCAACAATGTTCTGCCCAATATATCAAGCATGTCATTTAGTATCTAATTTTAATCAAAAAGAGGTTTCCTTTCTACTAATATATACAAGAGACATCCTCTATGTTTTTACATCGGCATTTTACGCTGCCCTCTATTTATTTATTTATTCATTCACTTAATGTCCCATATGTCTTTTTACTTGCAAAACCAATCTCGGGGAGCGGCGGTACAACGGAGGACACACCCCCAACACAACCCCCCCACTTGCTTCCCACGCGCCAAAACAACCCCCCACTCTATAAAGTGCGTGATTGTCTATGCAACATGTAATATTGTCCTGACGAAGAGGGAAGCATAATAACCTCGAAACGCGTTGACGATAAACTCTAATAAATGTAGCACTCTTTATCAATTGAGAGAGTGGACAGTCCATCTTTAAAGACAGCGCCGGCTTCAGTGCGATCCAACTTTCCTTCCTCAACACTATTATCGCTATCGAGACCCTGCACGGCTTTCAACCGCAAGGGACCCGAGGATCGCAGGCTGCAGTCTGAAAGAAGAACCCCGGATGCCTGGTGGGTTCTATAAAAAATAACCAGAAGGCGCTCTACAGTTTGTTGTGGCTCCTCACAACAAATAATGGTAAGCGCAACTTTATTTTAATATTTGTCAGTTTCTAGTTGGTATCACACAGGTGGCGCTGCCATCTTTTCTTTCTCCTTCCAGGAAGATTATGTAGACACACTGGGCATATGGAAGTGTTTTGGAGATAAGGCGGTTGGAGATATCTTGGTAAAAGGATCAATCCCGAGCCAGGATGACCTACAGCAGCTACTAGTATCTCCTAAATGGTCATACTTACACTACTCTCATTTTAACATGTACTGTCAGAAATATGTAAAAATAGCCAGTCGGGATTACACAGCAACTTGGTATGATGCCTATTCTCATGCGCA
>ONZH01020807.1:0-68136 GCA_900303285.1 Rhinella marina | reverse complement strand
TTTTTTTAAATTTTTTTTTACAACATTCACCTGGGAGGCTCTTCATGTAATATTTTTATAGAGCAGGTTGTTACGGACGCGACAATACCCAATATGTCTAAAATTTTTTTTTTTTGGAAAGTTTTACACATTAGATGCATTTTTAGAACAGAATAAAATCTTTTTTTGTGTTGCCATTTTCAAAGAGCCATATTTTTTTCAGTTTTCAGGCGATTGTCTCAGGTAGGGTATCATTTTTTGCAGGACAAGATGACGGTTTGATTGGTACCATTTTGGGGTAAATACACTTTTTTGATCGCCTGCTATTACACTTTTTGTGAGGCAAGAGGGAAAAAAATGGTTGTTTTGGCATAGTTTTTTTTTTTACAGCATTCGCCTGGGGGGGCCATCTCATGTAATATTTTTTATAGAGCAGGTTGTTACGGACGCGGCGATACCCAATATGTCTAACTTTTTATTTTTGAATAGTTTTACACATTAGATTTATTTTTTAGAACAGAATAAAATCTTTATTTTGTGTTGCCATTTTCAAAGAGCCATATTTTTTTCAGTTTTCAGGCGATTGTCTCAGGTAGGGTATCGTTTTTTGCAGGACAAGATGACGGTTTGATTGGTACCATTTTGGGGGTAAATACGCCTTTTTTGATCGCCTGCTATTACACTTTTTGTGAGGCAAAAGGGAAAAAATGTCTGTTTTGGCTTAGTTTTTTAAAAAAAATTTTTTACAGCATTTGCCTGGGGGGCCATCTCATGCAATATTTTATAGAGCAGGTTGTTACGGACGCAGGCGATACCCAATATGTCTAACTTTTTTATTTTTGGATAGTTTTACACATTAGATTTATTTTTAGACAGAATAAAATCTTTATTTTGTGTTGCCATTTTCAAAGAGCCATATTTTTTTCAGTTTTCAGGCGATTGTCTCAGGTAGGGTATCGTTTTTGCAGGACAAGATGATCGGTTTGATTGGTACCATTTTGGGGTAAATACGCCTTTTTGATCGCCTGCTATTACACTTTTTGTGAGGCAAAAGGGAAAAAAATGTCTGTTTTGGCTTAGTTTTTTAAAAAAATTTTTTACAGCATTTGCCTGGGGGGCCATCTCATGCAATATTTTATAGAGCAGGTTGTTACGGACGCGGCGATACCCAATATGTCTAACTTTTTTATTTTTGGATAGTTTTACACATTAGATTTATTTTTAGAACAGAATAAAATCTTTATTTTGTGTTGACATTTTCAAAGAGCTATATTTTTTTCAGTTTTCAGGCGATTGTCTCAGGTAGGGTATCGTTTTTGCAGGACAAGATGACGGTTTGATTGGTACCATTTTGGGGTAAATACGCCTTTTTGATCGCCTGCTATTACACTTTTTGTGAGGCAAAAGGGAAAAAAATGTCTGTTTTGGCTTAGTTTTTTAAAAAAAAATTTTTTACAGCATTCACCTGGGGGGCCATCTCATGCAATATTTTTATAGAGCAGGTTGTTACGGACGTGGCGATACCCAATATGTCTAACTTTTTTATTTTTGGATAGTTTTACACATTAGATTTAATTTTAGAACAGAATAAAATCTTTATTTTGTGTTGACATTTTCAAAGAGCTATATTTTTTTCAGTTTTCAGGCGATTGTCTCAGGTAGGGTATCGTTTTTGAAGGACAAGATGACGGTTTGATTGGTACCATTTTGGGGTAAATACGCCTTTTTGATCGCCTGCTATTACACTTTTTCTGAGGCAAAAGGGAAAAAAATGTCTGTTTTGGCTTAGTTTTTTTAAAAAAATTTTTTACAGCATTCGCCTGGAAGGCCATCTCATGCAATATTTTTATAGAGCAGGTTGTTACGGACGCGGCGATACCCAATATGTCTAACTTTTTTATTTTTGGATAGTTTTACACATTAGATTTATTTTTTGAACAAAATAAAATACTTTTTGTGTTGCCATTTTCTGAGAGCCATATTTTTTTTATTTTTCAGGCGATTGTCTTAGATAGGGTCTGATTTTTTGCGGGACAAGATGACGGTTTGATTGGTACCATTTTGGGGTAAATACGCCTTTTTGATCGCCTGCTATTACACTTTTTGTGAGGCAAAAGGGAAAAAAATGTCTGTTTTGGCTTAGTTTTTAAAAAAAATTTTTTACAGCATTTGCCTGGGGGGCCATCTCATGCAATATTTTTATAGAGCAGGTTGTTACGGATGCGGCGATACCC
This sequence comes from Rhinella marina, assembly GCA_900303285.1. Lineage (NCBI taxonomy): Eukaryota > Metazoa > Chordata > Amphibia > Anura > Bufonidae > Rhinella > Rhinella marina. Next base: position 65,923 of record ONZH01020807.1, on the reverse strand, counting down.
AATATGTCTAACTTTTTTATTTTTGGATAGTTTTACACATTAGATTTATTTTTAGAACAGAATAAAATCTTTATTTTGTGTTGCCATTTTCAAAGAGCCATATTTTTTTCAGTTTTCAGGCGATTGTCTCAGGTAGGGTATCGTTTTTGTAGGACAAGATGACGGTTTGATTGGTACCATTTTGGGGTAAATACGCCTTTTTGATCGCCTGCTATTACACTTTTTGTGAGGCAAAAGGGAAAAAAATGTCTGTTTTGGCTTAGTTTTTAAAAAAAAATGTTACAGCATTCACCTGGGGGGCCATCCCATGCAATATTTTTATAGAGCAGGTTGTTATGGACGCGGCGATACCCAATATGTCGAACTTTTTTATTTTTGGATAGTTTTACACATTAGATTTATTTTTAGAACAGAATAAAATCTTTTTTTTGTGTTGCCATTTTCAAAGAGCCATATTTTTTTCAGTTTTCAGGCGATTGTCTCAGGTAGGGTATCGTTTTTGCAAGACAAGATGACGGTTTGATTGGTACCATTTTGGGGTAAATACACCTGTTTGATCGCCTGCTATTACACTTTTTGTGAGGCAAAAGGGAAAAAAATGTCTGTTTTGGCTTAGTTTTTTTTATAAAATTTTTACAGCATTCGCCTGGGGGGCCATCTCATGCAATATTTTTATAGAGCAGGTTGTTACGGACGTGGCGATACCCAATATGTCTAACTTTTTTATTTTTGGATAGTTTTACACATTAGATTTATTTTTTGAACAAAATAAAATACTTTTTGTGTTGCCATTTTCTGAGAGCCATATTTTTTTTATTTTTCAGGCGATTGTCTTAGGTAGGGTCTGATTTTTTGCGGGACAAGATGACGGTTTGATTGGTACCATTTTGGGGTACATAAGCTTTTTTGATCACCTGCTATTACACTTTTTGTAAGGGAAGGTGACCAAAAAATGTCTGTTTTGGCACAGTTTTTTTTTTTCTTTTTTTTACTGCGTGCACCTGACGGTGGATCATGTGCTATTTTTATAGAGCTGGTCGATACGGACGCAGCGATACCTAATATGTCTATTTTTTTCACTATTTTTTACAATTTTTTAAAATATTATTTTGTAAAAATGACGCTTTTTGGGGGGGGGACTTGAAACTTTTTTTTTGTAAAACTTTATTTTTTTCACTTTTTAACTTTCTTATTTTACACTTTTTTTTCACTTTTGGGGGTCTGATCCCCTTACAATGCATTACAATACTTCTGTATTGTAATGCATTGGCTGGAAGTGTATTACTCAATGTAATACACTTCCAGCACACTCCCTGTGAGATCCAGGGGGCTGGATCTCACAGGCTTCCGTAGATAGCAGCCGGATGCCTAAGGAAGGCATCTGGCTGCTATCTCAGCCATCGGGTCCCCGTCACAGCAGCGGGGGGACCCGATGGCAACCCCTTCCCACCGCCCGCATCGCATGTGCCGCGGTCAGCGCTGACCGTGGCACATGAAGGGTTAATGCACTGGCATCGGTTTTTTCACCGATGCTGGTGCATACATCAGGGGTCCGGCTACTGGGCACAGCCGGACCCTCGCCGCTAATCGGGCGGGCGCAGCTCCTGCACCCGCCCGATCAGCGCGCCGTAGCACTACGACGCTGGTCGGGAAGTCACTTCCCGCAGCGCCGTACATGTACGGCGCTGGTCGGGAAGGGGTTAAACTTGTTCAGGCCATACTGGGAGCTGTAGTTTCACACCGTACAAGGTCATATGGCGAGAGCTGACCTGACTACTCAGATGGTATCTGTACTAACTTTTGAAATCTGGTGCTGTATTTATGTAGAGAACTTGGTTCTGGTGCTGTATTTATGTAGAGAACTTGGTTCTAGTGCTGTATTCATGTAGAGAACTTGGTTCTGGTGCTGTATTTATGTAGAGAACTTGGTTATTGTGCTGTATTTGACTTATGGGTTTTGTTATGGTGCTATATTTCTTGTTGATTTTGTTGCTGTATTTGACATATGGGCCTGGTTCTGGTGCTGTATTCATGCAATGAACTTGGTTCTGGTGCTGTATTAATGCAGTGAACTTGGTTCTGGTGCTGTGTGTATGTAGTGATCTTGGTTATTGCTTTGTATTTATGTGTTAAACATACATCTGATGCTATATGTCTAATACTATCCATTCACATTTGCGTTTGGGTCACAGATTCTGTTAAAAAGACCGGACAGAAAAGTTCTGCATACAAGACCTTTTTGTCTGGTAAAGGAGCAGCATCCTGAGGAAACCCCATTATAGTTAATGGAGTCTCTTCAGCTCAGGAGTTGGTAAATCTGGTCCCTCTAATGATCAAGCTGTTGCTACGGACTCAGCCATGTCCTGTATCTGGGATCCAACATGAAAACACAACCAGATGCCGCCTTTTAATGATTTAAAGACCTTTTACCTATACCGCCTTTATGGTAGGAGGAGTTAAACAGGTTAAAGGTGGGCCGCTACACATGGGCCAGTGCTGTGTGCTTGCCCCCCAGGCCAAAATTAGCCAGCCAGACCCTGACCCTACCTAAGCTGTATCCAAGGCATAGCCACTATAGAGATATTTCTAAAGACAGGAGAAATGATGATATATATTTTGGGGTGTGCTTCTTTACTTTAATGTGCTCTGTACAAAAAAAACTGTCTTTAAAATTACACGTGTAAAAAATTTTTGTTCACTTTCCTAATATTAATTTCTTAAAATACTTACTGTACCTCCAGGATGAATGCCTTCAGGGGTCTAGTTTCTATCATTTTGGCTGCTCAACACCTTTACTAGTATGCAATGGGGCCTGAAACATTTGAAACAAAATTTGTATTCTGAAAGCCACTGGGTGCACCTTTAAGTTTGAGCCCTGCCATGTGTCGAGACATAAGGTTAGAAGCACAGTGGGGATATTTCTGAAGACAGGAGAAACAAGTTGATTCATTTTGGGGGCTTCTTCTTCATTTTCATGTGTCCGAATTGTTCAATATTTTAACCTACATAATCCCTGATATTGACAAGTCTCGGACGAAATACTGGATAGGGAAAGAATGGGTGGACAGGGAAGGCAAATACAAGGATCTCCATTAAGCAAGATCCTATCTGAATTTGGGTGGAGGGATATATGGCGTAATATAAATCCTGATAAGCGGGAATATACATGTTTTAACGCATCCCATCAGGTGTTTTCACATATTGATTTGGTGTTAGGGAATACTAGAGCCACCTCATGGGTCCGTAGTATCGACTTTGGTCAAAGATCCCTTTCGGATCACGTGGCAGTGGTCACGCATCTGGGTCATGTAGGGAAAAGCCCTCAGAGAAGGTTTAACTGTAACTCTCACTGGCTGAAAATATTGAGTGTTCATGAACAGATTACTCAGGAGTTGGTGATTTTTTTTTAGTTAAATAATGGCTCGACGAGTGAGGGCATGGTGTGGGAAGCAGCGAAAGCCTTTCTGAGGGGGATCCTATTTCGAGAGATTGTTAGGAAGAAGAGGGGGTTTCGTGCGGAGGAACATCGATTAAATGAGGAAGTAAAGAAAGCAGAAAGAAAATATGTGGCCATTAAAAGTGAAAGGTGCAGATTGGAGTGGACTCAGGCATTATATAGGCTTGAGAAATGGATGGTAGAAAAAGAAACTAATAAGAATAAATTTCGGAAATTAGAAAGATACTATACGGGAGGTAGACCTGGGAAATTATTGGCAAAAATGATTATTAATCGTGAAAAAAGCAAGTATATTCCAGAATTGAGGACGGTGGAAGGAAGAACCGTAAAACATCCGTTAGAGGTAGTGGAGGTTTTTAAGAAATACTTTCAAGCTCTTTATTTAACCAAGGTCAATTATGATGAGGAAGAGCTGCATCAGTATATGGAGTCTCTTTCCTTGCCAAAATTGGACCCTTCCTATAGAGAATGGCTTAACAGACCTATTGAAGAATCTGAAATAGAATTTGCAATAAACTCAATGAAAGAAAATAAGGCAGCAGGCCCGGATGGCCTTCCTATTGAAATTTATAAACAGTATAGAAAAATTATGTGTGGGAACTTGGCTAGGGTGTTCACAACATCATACGAGAAAGGGCTGCTTCCGGAATCCATGTATCAAGCTAACATTGTATTGATAGAAAAAGAGGGTAAGGATCCCTTGGACCCAGAAGCGTATCGACCAATATCTCTCATTAATGCAGATGTTAAGATCTTGGCAAAAATAATGGCTGTACGGCTGGGGAAGATTATTGATCAATTGGAAGGACAGGACCAATGTGGATTCATGCCGGGAAGAACAACAGGTGACAATATCTTAAGAACCCACATTAATATCCAGGTTGGTTGTCCGGAGGGGGGCCACTCCATACTGTCGTTGGACGCAGTTAAGGCCTTCGACAGTGTGGAGTGGCCATACCTCTGGAAGATACTAGAGGAGTATGGATTGGGGGACGGATTTATGAGGTGGGTTAGGATACTGTATAGTCAGCCTGTGGCTAGAATTTCTGCCAATGGGGAAATGTCGGAATGGTTCCCCCTGCAGAGGGGTACGAGGCAGGGTTGTCCTCTCTCCCCCCTGCTCTTTGCCCTGGCTATTGAGCCGTTGGCAGTCAAGATAAGAGCAGATAAGCATGTGGCGGGGTTCGGGGCAGGGGGGACAGAGGACAAAATTGCACTCTATGCAGATGACATTATTATGTATTTACGAGACACCGTGGATAATGTAGATTATGTTATCAAAATAGTGGAAACATTTGGTAGATTTTCAGGATTAAAAATTAATTGGTGCAAATCAATATTATTGTTATTAGATCCAAGTTTGGTAATTGAGAGAGAGGACCTGCAAATAGTGAAAGATGAGGGGATGAAGTACTTAGGTATAAGAATAACATTAGACCCCAAGAAATACGAGGAAGTGAATATTATTCCAATGTTATCAAAAGTAAAAAAGAAGATTGAGGTATGGAATAAACTACATTTATCGCGAGCTGATAGACTAGGATTGATAAGGATGACACTGCTCCCACAGATAATGTATATTCTGAACAATTCCCCAGTGTGGGTAAAAAAAGATATATTCAGGAAGTTGAGTCGATTGATTAATGAATTGTTTTGGAATAGGAAAAGGGTAAGGATAAAATATGAGGTATTAACATTGCCAGTTGAAAAGGGTGGACTAGCAGCACCGGATCTATTTGTATATTATATAGCAGCTGTAATGGCAAGTATATTAAAATGGAAGGACATTTCAGGATTAAAGAAAATGGTGTTAGAACATGAAATGGCAGAGGATATCTTCGTGGTATTGGAAGGAGGGCAAAGGACCTATTTGGCAGATTCCCCAATATATAAACTTATGATTAAAACCTGGAAGTTCAAATATGGATAAGTATCTTAGAGATAACTCTCACAGGGTTATACAGTTTTTTGTGTTGCATAGATTGTATTACGCACCTGATAAATTATATATGATAAAAAAGGAAAGATTCAAATCAATGTAATATTTGTAATAGTGAGGGGGCTGATTTGGAACACATGTGGTGGGAGTGTAAGGGGAAGAAAGAATTTTGGATGAATATCTTTGATGTATTGGAAAAGATTTATGAGGTAAAAATAGAAAATAAATTTGAATGTGCTATATTGGGGGATACGAGAGAATATAAGAAAGGTCCTTCAGGAAACGCCATGATATATAAAATGTTTTTTGCAGCTAGGTTGCTTATAGTGAGGAACTGGATTAGTGCTGCTGCTCCTAATACGTCCTTATGGAAAAAATTGGTAGATGAGCTTCTTTATTTTGAAGAAATGGGTGGAAATTCCAAAATAAAAGAAATTAGAAGGAAATGGGATCTGTTTTGGAGTATATAGTAAGCCGGGCCGACCAAGGGGGGGGGGTTGGGTGCCGTAGTGGGCGGGGGGTTAGGGGTCTCAATATGAATATTCTATGTATTTGTGTCTTTTTTTTTTAAATGTTGTAATGCATTTGTTTAATAATAAAAAAAAAAAAAAAAATTTTTGTTCACTTTCCTATTATTAATTTCTTAAAATACTTACTGTACCTCCAGGATAAATGCCTTCAGGGGTCTAGTTTCTATCATTTTGGCTGCTCAACACCTTTTACTAGTATGCAATGGGGCCTGAAACATTTGAAACAAAATTTGTATTCTGAAAGCCACTGGGTGCACCTTTAAGTTTGAGCCCTGCCATGTGTCGAGACATACGGTTAGAAGCACAGTGGGGATATTTCTGAAGACAGGAGAAACAAGTTGATTCATTTTGGGGGCTTCTTCTTCATTTTCATGTGTCCGAATTGTTCAATATTTTAACCTACATAATCCCTGATATTGACATGTCTAGTTGGATAAATGCGGGTATTAATATTCTCTCTCATATTTGGGATAATGACCATTTTATGTAATTTTTTGATACATCTCTCAAGTTTAACATTCCACAGATTTTAATAAGATTCTCAGGATCAGGTACTTTCTTGCCTAAAATTCCCCGCTCCATCACTATCACTTCCAAAATCTGAATTTGAATTAACCCTTTTAAATGTTATGGAAACTTCCAAAGAGCTTTCCAGATTATATCTAGCAATTTGTGGACTTTGTCATACAGACCCAATTTCCAGTATAGCACATGAGGAAATTATTTGGGCTTCTCTATAGACAAAGATAAGTGCAAGAAATCATTCACTCTACCTACTGTGATCTCTAAGAACATAACACATCTAGAAACTTCTAGGAAACTTTTATATTATTGGTATTACACTCTGAATAGATTGGCTATTATTTTTCCCACTGCGTCTGATCTTTGTTGAAAAGGTGTCTTTCTACAAAAGGTACATATTTTTTTGGGATTGTGCTATTATCAAACCCTACTGGAACCAGATTATGTTTCTGCTCCATGCGGTTTTGAAGCCTCCTATGATATGGTACTTTTCCTTTGCTCTACTAAATGTAGGCCTTATGGAATTACCACATTCAGATAGTACCCTAGTTTTTCATGTGTGAGTGTCTGCAAAAATATTAATGGTGACACTTTGGAAGAGCTTTGCTCCACCTTCCATATGAATCTGTATGCATAATCAAAGGAACATCTCCATACAATTTGGTCGTTATACTGTATTTCAGTTTTAGAAATAGATTGGAATGGAGAATGCGTTATAATGTTTGACAGACATGGACATCTTTATTCACTTATTTTTTGTTAGTGGTCCTTTATAAAGGTTTCATCATTCACATCAGTCCCTGTACCCAGTGGAGTCCATAATCTAAATTTAAATGTAACTTAACCACAGACACTGGGACCAACTTCATAGGAAGCCAATTAAAGGGGTTGTCCGGGTTCAGAACTGAACCCTGACATAAGCTCCCCTTCACTCATTTACCATGTCTGAGTGGAGCATTGGAGTATTTCTTGCTCGGATGCTCACCCTTGCCCTGCGCTGCATATTGCAGAACAAGGGCTGTTTGTTTACTACCGGTGATGTTTTTTCTCAATATGCTAGGCGGAGGCTTCCACCTAGCAGTGATCCCAGTGACGTCACCGCCACTAATGGGCGGTCTTTAAAAAAATGCTCCAATACTCCACTCAGACACGGTAAATAAGTGAAGGGGAGCTTATTTCCAGGTTCAGCTCTGAACCAGGACAACCCCTTCAGTAGTCAGTGTACCAGTACCCGGTGGAAGCCCATGTAAACATGAGAAGAACACACAAATGTCATGCAGATGCCTTTAGTTAGATATTATCTAGGCCAACAATGCTGACAGGCAAATCAGCGAACTCTGATGGGAGTGGTAGTGGCTCTGATGATTACATCTCACGGTGTTCTTATTTAGGCTGTTGCTCCCTGTGGTCAGGGCAGTGAAGGAGGGGCACCTCCTTGCTTGATGGTAGTTTGGGGGTGCCCATGGTGTTATTATCCATGTGAGTGCTAAGAAGGGCATGTGTAGGAGATGCAATGGCCAGCATGTGTTGTGAAGAGAAACTGGGCCAGATTAAATTTAACGAGAGTCTCTCTTTACTGTATGCAGGATTAAAATTGTAGTACATACAGCAGTAGTTTGTATTCAATGAAAAGTCCTCCCAGATGTCCTAGCATGAACTAAGCAGATGAATACAGCATTGGCCCTCAGATTACTCTGGCCAAAATATCTGTTATAGGGATCTCTAGCGAATAGCTGTGTTCTGACAACCGTGGCTGTAGTGTCCAATATTCTGGAGTGCATAGGGTGTTTTAACTTGTTATCCCTCTGCAGCAGCAGGGTCTGAGACTATAACAGACTGATCCAATAGAAGAAAAATGGACAGAGATGCCAGATGACATAGAATATGTAAAGTAGATGTCAGTGATGAATTGGTGGGTAGGTTTCAAAAGAAATACAGCAAAACATCGACATGTGGCTAAGATAAAGTAGAGCAACACAGGATATTGCGATTATCTCATCATGACCTCCTGCATTGGATCTCGCCAGGTGACGTGATGATGCGGCGCAGGAGGGCACAGTGATGTGTTAGTAACCGTCTGCGCCAGAACGCCTCAAGTAGTGGTGGAGAGCGGAAGAGAGGTAAGTATTATAACAAAGAGGGGGCCATTATACTAATAACAAAGAATGGGCCAATATACTAATAACACAGAGGAGCCACTATACTAATAATACAGAGGGGGCACTATACTAATAACAAAGAGGGTCCATTTTCTAATAACAAAGAGGGGGCCATTATACACACAGAGGGGGCCACTATACTAATAACAAAGAGAGGGCCACATACTAATAACAAAGAGGGGGCCATTATACTAATAACAAAGAGGGGGCCACTATACTAATAACACAGAGGGTGCCACTATACTAATAACAAAGAGGGGGGCATTATACTAATAACAAAGAGAGGGCCACTATACTAATAATACAGAGGGGGCACTATACTAATAATACAGAGGGGTCTAATATACTAATATGCAGAGGGTGCCATTATACCTATAATACAGAGGGTCCAATATACTAATAATACAGAGGGGCCATTATAACAATAATACAGGGGGACTATGATATACAGGGGGAATAACATTATGGGCGACTATCTGTATGGTACTAGCTCAGTATTGGATTTACCGTAGCAGCAGGATGAAAATATTGTGGCGCCAGGAGGGTGAGGATGATAGTAAAGTGAGGAATCTAAATTCTTTCTGTGAAACTCTGCAGAGACGAGACGCGTCTGAAAGAAGGTATTATGGTGGTCTTATCTCCAATTGAAGACGTTGAGGAAAGAGTCTACATCCCAGGAGACATTACTAGATGTAAGAGGTATGGTGCTGTATTCTGCTGTATATTTAATAGCAATGTAATGTCCATCCAAATATCTGTTTCACGGTAGGGTTAGCCGGAGGAGATTGATAATTTAGCCCACACTGCCACAGACCGGCCCCAGACTTCAGGTCACACTGTGTGTGTTCTGAATTCTGGGACCTCACACCCATCTACTACATTATCTGTACTCAGAGAGTTATCACTGTGTTATCTGTGGTGTCACATAGGACTCTAGGTGACATCTACTCATTATCTATACTATAGGGGCTCGGCCACAAGTTGGGAGGGGGCGCAATACTTGGCTTTCCCCAGGTGATGGCAACTCACGCTACGCCCCTGATCAAACATATTCAGAGGAATAATGTACAAAGATGTATAAAGAGTACATGGTCAAGAGAAAATAGCAACCAGAAATAATAGTAAAATAGTAATGGAGTCAGGGCACTGGAATAGGAACAATAGAAAAGGAAAAATGTAACCTATCTCAACCCCCAAGTAGACATGTAGTGGCATCCACAGATTTCACTCTTTCACATTTATCTATAATACTCAAGAAAAACCTTACACCTTGGGTCTGTACCACAGTCTCCTTCCTATAGGACACACAACACTTTTTTCAGATCATTAAGGAATATGACCCCCTTACCAGTAGATTGTATTCTAGTTCCATGGGATGTTTGCAGCCTGTATAAAAAATTTCACATTCAAAGGGTATTTTTGCTTAGATCAGTTAGAGCTGGTACTTAGCAATAATTTTTTCCTATTTGGAGATCGGTTTTACTTACAGATACAAGGGACTACCATGAGAGTCTAACGTGGCGCAGGGGGCACATGCAAATTTTTTTTATGTCAATCTTTGAAGAAGACGATGTATACCAAAATCCTCTTTTTTTTACAACACGCCATTGTTTGGCACAGATATATATCAATGATATTTCTGCATATGGGGGGGCCACTAGACACTCTCTTTTAATTCCACTCCGCTATAAATTTACTTTTTTTCAGAATTACAATGTACATTACATTATGCTACTCAGACTATCAACTTTATGGATACCTAGATTTTAAAGGACATTAATGATTCCATCTCCACAGATATATGCATGAAACCCACAGACAGAATAGTCTATTACATTATTCCAGCTGTCACGCTTAAAACACAAAAAAATCACTGGCTATATCTCAGTACACAACAGTTAGATGTATTGTTTCTGATGACTCTACTACCACAACACATTTAAGTGAGATGACAGACTGTTTTCTACAATGGGGACACCCTTCTAAATTACTAGAAAACTTATCCTAACAACCCAAGAGGACAACCAATAAGAAAACCACTGACAGGACAACAATTACTAGGATTGCTTTCATTCATCAATATCACTCCTTTAGTCATAAGATCATAAACATACATAAACAAAATTGGTCTCTTTTGAAAGGTGCCTACCCAGAGATGCAAGAGTTCAACTCCCCCATTTAGAAACACTGAAGGAGTATACGCAACACACGAATACAGGACAATATAGAAAGCTTATTTTGCCAACCTGTCCAGATATTCTTAACTTTGGCACATAAAGGCACTTTTCTGTGTCTCCATTGTGGCCAGTGTTCTTCTATGACAAAAGGAACACATTTCACACATCCTAGGGCAGGTCAGCAGTTTACCATCAGGGATTATTTAACCTGTGGCTCCAATTTAGTAGTTTACGTAATTAAATGCCCTTGTGGTTTAGCATATGTAGGTGAAACAATTAAAAAAAATACATGAGCGCATGTGTCAGCACAAACCCAATATCAGATGCAAGAGAGGCCTTTTACACATTCCCTCACATTTTATGGCCATGGACCACAGAATCTCACAATTACACTTCCAGGTTATTGATCATGTCCGACCTCCTCGATGGGAGGGTGACAAAGTGGCAATTTTAAGACAACGGGAAGCCTATTGGATTCATACCTTACAAACTCTGAAACCACTCAGACTGAACCGGGAGTATGAATGTGTAATCATGTGATGCTCACATAATATGGAACACAGACTTTTGTGATCCTTTTTGACATATTTTTGATTGTTAATATTTATAATCCCTTAAACTCATGTGCTTTTTTGTGTATCTTCTACTCTCCATTCTTTATCCTTTTAGACGAATTGAAGCCAGACCCTAATGGGGCAGGCTCGTTGGGTAATACATAATGTATATAGATCAATAGAGTATAATTATTACAGTGGCCTGGCTTTTTGCTTTAGTACTATACCCATCTCCAATATAATATATGGGGCCCATTAGGACAATGTCTCTATATAATCATTTATTCCGTTCCTACATTTCTACATTCTTCTCATTCCTCTCCTTTGTTTCTTTTCTACTTTTTGTACTTCCCTATTATATTTCTTCTTTTGCCCATAACTGTGCTATCTTACATTGACATACACCCTGCTACACTACATAGCAATCTCTTATATGCAGATGCACCTTTTACCCTTGTGCCCCATAACTGTGATAACTTATGTTGAAATTCCCCTTGGTCCATACTATAGCAGTCTTACATCTACACATACGCCTCTTTAGCATGACTGCCATGCTTTCAGATACCTCTTGAGATCTCCCAAAGCCCCACACACATGACTCGCAGCATCATTGATGTAACGACATCACACACATATAACGTCAAGCGGGCTGGCAGTCTGCTGCTATTTAAACGAGGACAGCGGCAGCGGTTCTCCCTCCTTCTTCAGCGATACCTCTGTATGCCTTATGTTACTTTCTCCAGGTTTGAGTCCTGTATGTCCTCCCTCTTTCTGGGCCCTGTTTTGTAACTTTAGCCATCCACTTTTGCTCCACCTCGTTTCTCTGATTATACAGTTGACCTCTGGCCCTTAATTCCTTCGCCTTTTCCATTGTTCCCATTCCATTGCCCTGGCTCCATTACTATTTTACTATTATTTTTGGTTACTATTTTCTGTATACATCCTTGTACATCATTCCCACCTCTAAATACAATTGTTCCCCCATGATCTTGGCTACATGTCTCTGTTTTGCTGTATTTCTTTTCATACTTACCCACCAATTGATCACTGACTTCTACTTTGCATATTCCATTTTATCTGGCATCTCTCTTCGCATACCATTTTTCTTCTCTTGGATCAGTCTGTTGTAGCCTCAGGTTGCCATATAACATCTATTGTTCCCCTTGCTTATATGCCTTCTATACGATTTCATTACGTGGTATATTGTTTAATCTCCATTTATATTTATTTACTATATTCTTTACACAGATGCCATTGGAGAAAGGTCACTTTGATCGAAACGTTGTCACCTAGTCTTGATGTAACCATGTCTTCCTAGCTGAAATGAAATAACAAGAGAAATTGATATGACTGATTTTTCAATTAATTCACAATAAATAAAGACATATTTAATATATAAGAGCAAGTGCCCTGAATTTTGTATATTACTGGAATCTTCTGGAACCAGGGGGTAGAACCAGCCTACACCATAAGCTTCAGAGAGGGCTGGCAGGGTTGTTAATTCTGGCCTCGCCTGGACATGGTGGAACAACTGAGTGTGCAGTACATGAGATTAACTTTACAAACATTATATAACAAACCAAACTTTGTACCCCTAGGTCTGGGATACTGCAGCAACTGGGGTACTGCAGCAACAGGTCTAATCACTGAAACACCTTGCTGCAATCACAGGAACATTGCAAATGCATGACGTGTAGCACTGTGGCATTGAGTGGTTGAGCAATGCAAAAACTACTACATGTACGTTATTATCTCCCTTGGTAGTTTGGATTACTGTACCACTGCTTCCCAGTTTGATGCAAAATGTATTATAACCTTTTCATAAAGCTCATGCATAAAGCACAGAATGTGAAATGTTGTCTTGGTAGCTTTGATGAAGATGTTCTAAATTCCCAAGCTATGCAAATACCTCCTAAATTCCCAAGCTATGCATAACTGAATTACTCAACCATTTATTACACACAAATATAATATATTTTATATTAACGTTTATTTCGTTTTTTGACCATAATACAAGACCTAATATGCAAGTTTGTGTTAGTTGTAATAAGAATACCTAACATTTCAATGTAATGACTCAATATGCTGAAATACATCATTAAAATTATAGTTTTAATATTAAAAGCATAAAACAGCATGTCAATTGTTCATGTCAGATTTAGAAGGCATATATTTATTAAGACTGATTTTGAGCTGATTATACTGCAGCGGTGTTATATTACGCACAGCGGTAAGTATAGCATATTATCAAATTCTTCCCACTAGCACTTTTTGAACATCTAGGTATATTATCTATAAAAGCTTCAGTACCATGAAAAACATACTAAAATTGACCAAGATTTTAAGCAGGAATTATTTTGCACTCATTATATTTGACATATATTAGGTAGACTATAATAACATGGAATGGTGGAAATGATATTGTAGAATAATCTATAGAATAGTTTATATGTGCCAAGAAAATTGTATAGTGTTCTTCCAGAAATTCTGAATTATAATGTACCGGTATATAGAAACTGACACGCCATATCATAACCATGGTCTTGTACAGAGGTGTCGCATTACTTATGCTGTTACTTATAACAAGAAGAACACTGTCACAGCATAAGTCATTGATCTCTGCAATAAATACGACCTCTGTAGTAGTGAAAATCCCACTTAGCCTTTTCAGGTTGATCTTGAGATCTCTTGTCTGCATGTAAAACTTAAAATATACCTAAACCTTTATATATGCTTTATTAAAATGTGTTGTAAATGCCATGAAATTAAATTTTCTAATATACATTATTTTTTTATCGTGTTTCCCAGTAAAATAGGCACCTGAAGTTCAGGTGCCTACTGCGCTTTAGGATTCGTACTCCCATACAACTTTATGCAGGCTATTAACAGAGCAGAGCGAGCGGGCACAAGGCAGGAGCCCGTGCCTTCCATCCAAAAGCCTGGCATAGCCGATCTATCGTTTGTATGTGTAAACACATACAAAAGATTAAAAAATATACATCATTCTTAGGCTACTTTCACACGACAGTTGTTTTTGCGGCCTCCGATCCGCATATTTTGCTGATAGGATGCAGACCCATTCAATTAAATGGATCAGCAAAAAATGCGTGCTGTCCGCATCCGTATGTCCATTCCGTATCCCCGCAAAAAAATAGAACATGTCCTATTCTTGTCCGTTTTGCAGACAAGGATAGGCATTGTTACAGTCTACCATGCGGACGTCATCCGTTTTGTTTTGCGGATCCGCAATTTGTGGATCAGCAAAACACAACGGTCGTGTGAAATTAGCCTTATTAAAGGGGTTGGGCACTCTTAGACTTCTTGTGACCAAGAAGGCCTGCTGCACACAGTCTCATCTTAACAGTTGTTGTAGGCATGTGTCTGCTGCTAGAACTCTGTGTGGCATTGACCTGGTCTCTAATCTGAGCTGCTGTTAACCTGTGATTTCTGAGGCTGGTGACTCGGATGAACTTATCCTCCGCAGCAGAGGTGACTCTTGGTCTTCCTTTCCTGGGGCGATCCTCATGTGAGCCAGTTTCTTTGTAGCGCTTGATGGTTTTTGCGACTGCACTTGGGGACACTTTCAAAGTTTTCCCAATTTTTCAGACTGACTGACCTTCATTTCTTAAAGTAACGATGGCCACTCATTTTTCTTTACTTAGCTGCTTTTTTCTTGCCATAATACAAATTCTAACAGTCTATTCAGTAGGACTATCAGCTGTGTATCCACCTGACTTCTGCCCAACACAACTCATGGTCCCAACCCCATTTATAAGGCAAGAAATCCCAATTATTAAACCTGACAGGGCACACCTGTGAATTGAAAACCATTTCAGGTGACTACCTCTTGAAGCTCATCAAGAGAATGCCAAGAGTGTGCAAAGCAGTAATCAAAGCAAAAGGTGGCTACTTTGAAGAACCTAGAATATAAGACATATTTTCAGTTGTTTCAGAGCTGAACCCGGAAATACCTTTAAATTCACCCAGGCAGCCTGCCTGAACAGGGCATCGGAGCATCCTATGCTCCGATGCCCTCCTTTGCCCTGCGCTAATTAGCGCAGGGCAAAGTTATTTAGCCCAGTTACGGTGATGTACCGGGCTCTGCCAGGCGGAGGCTTCTGCCCGGCAGTGGCCCCGGTGACGTCACCGGCGCTGATGGGCAGGCTTTAGCGCTGCCCTTGCCAGTAGAATGGCTAGGGCAGCGCTAAAGCCGGCCCATTACAGCCTGCTGCTGGACTTGGGTGTGTCTCAGTCTGGGGAAGGAGCAGTCAGTGTGAGGTAACACTGACTGTGTGTGCTGCGTTTGTTTGACCTGGCTGCGATCCGGAGTTGTTTGGCTGTATCAACTTGGAAGCCTAATAAACAAGGACTTTGATGAACTTTGTGGTGTCCTGCCTCTTTACACTGGTCAAGTGAGTACGATTCCTTACAATATATACCGGTAAATTTGGTATTGGCATAATCGTACTGACTTGCATCTTGAGATACAAGAGGGCCAACATGAAGGGCTGAAACATTGCATTGGACATGGTGAATAAATTTCACATATTTCATATATAACATATATATATATAACATTGCTGCATCCTTAGAGGGTTTTTCTGGGATTTTTCCTCAGGATAGGTCATCAATATCAGATCAGGGGGGTCCGACAACCGGCATCCCCGCTGATCAGCTGATTGATGAGAAGGCCACGCCGTTCAAGCTCTGCCCTTCCTTCATTGCTTAACTGCTCGCCATCGATATTATAGCGGTGAGCAGGTGTAATTACAAGAAGCCATGAAGTTCACTTCTATGGGATTGCTCTTTCCTATAAACTCGAATAGAAGTGAATGGGACAGCTTCTTATAATTACACCTACTCGCCCTGAAAGAATGGCTCCTGGTAACCTCAGATCAGTGGGTCCTGAAGACCATTGCAGAAGGTTATATTGATCGATCTTTTTTAAATTTCCTCCGGGGGAGAGATTTTTTTTTTTTTTAAATCCCCCACCCCACCCCCCCAAAAAAAAGGCTGATCTTAGAAGAAACTGTGATGCAATCTGTTCAGAAGAAAGTCTTGGAGGAGGTTCCTAAACCTCAAGAAAGAAGAGGGGTCTATTCTCCATTTTTTTAAAACCAACAATGGAGAATCATTATATACCTAAGACATGATAAGCAACAACTTTTTGCATGGAAACCATCTGATCAGTAATAATAGAACATGGAGACTTTGTGGCGACTATAGATCTAAGAGATGCATGCCTGCATATTCCTGCGTATTCCTCCACACAGAAAATTGCTTTGCAACTTCAGAGAGTGGTAAGGAACTTCCAATTTACTTCTCTACCTTTTGGAATCTCTTCAGCCCCTACATTTTCACAAAGGTGGTGGTGCTGCTGCACTGAGAATCCAAGGAATTTCTGTCATCCCATATTTAGATGATCAAGGAGTCATCTGAGAGATCATTTGAGACAGACTCTCAGCCTCATTCACAGGTTGGGCTGGATTTTCAATTGGGACAAATCGAATACCTAAACAAACACCTCCAAACAATTTCTGGGCTTTGTTATAGTTTCTAAAAAGATGACCCCCTCCTTATCTCAGGAAAACTGTCTAAGAACATGAACCACAGTGGAATTCGCTTCATCTCTAAGGGATTTATTGTATCAGGGTGAGCAGTAAGAAAAAGACCAAAATCAGGGAGAGAGCAGTAAGAAAAAGAATGGACAACATGCCATGTGTCTAATATATAAACAAACAAGAAGAGGAAATGGGATTGATTCCCACATGTACAGATAAAAATTTTATCCATTCTTTCTGCAGTACACATCATAGGATCCCTCAATGTGATGGCAGATCGACTGAGTCTGGGTTACTCAGTCCCAGGGGAGTAGGCTTTCAATCAGGAGATATTTCATCAGATCATGCAGAGATGGGTAGACTTGATGGCTATTAGATTCAATGTCAAGGTGGAGACCTTCTATTATCTTTACAGGTTGGACAATACCTTAGCGGTGGATGCCCTATCCATACCATGGAGGTTCAGGCTGGCTTACATTTTCCCTCCAATTTCCATGATTCAGAAGATATTGATGAAAATCAAACAAGACCTGGCCATGATAATAGCCATCATGCCATTCTGGCCGAGAAGGTCATGGTTTTCCCAACTCATTCCGATGAGTTGAGGGAAATTTTGGAGGCTGCAAAACCTGGTTGTCTCAGGGACAGAAGCTATGCTTGGACTTGAGCAGATTGAACCTAACAGCCTGGGGGTTGACTAGATGCTACTATGATCTAGAAGGCTTTCTGCCGCAGTCATAAAGATTATAGCTCACTCTAGAGCAATCCCTACCAATAAAGCTTATTCTCAAATAGGCCTCTTTCACACTAGCGTTAGCACGGATCCGGCACCTAAAGGGTGCCAACGGATCCGTGCTAACGCTGATACATGTGTGGAGCCGGAGCAGCGCTCCGGATCTGTCCCCATTGACTTGCATTGGGGGTCATTCCGGATCCGTCTTGGTGCAGATCCCTGGACCGGAGAGCAAACCGCAGCATGCTGCGGTTTGTTCTCCGGTCTGAAGGCGGAACGGAATGCTTTCAGGAGCATTCCGTTGTCTTCAGTTCAGTTTTGTCCCCATTGACAATGAATGGGGACAAAACTGAAGCGTTTTATTCCGGTATTGAGCCCCTATGACGGAACTCAATACCGGAATTTTAAAACGCTAGTGTGAAAGTAGCCATAGAGAGGATTTTCCTTAACGAATGTCCAAGTAAAAATGTGGATGGATCAGATACACCAATATAATCTGTACTAAGCTTTTTCCCAGATGGTAGGCCTTAATGCGTTCACCTTAGAGTACATGGGAAGATCCTTATCTTCAGAGCCTTTAATTAAAAGATTTCTTAAAGGGGCAACCATAATAAGGCCAAATATATTAAAACCCAGATCACAGTGGGGCTTATCTGTAGCATTAAAAGTTCTATGTCTAGCCCCTTTTGAACCTCTTGAGGAAACTGATCTTAAGTTTCTTTCTATTAAAGTTAGCAAAAACAAGGGATTCAAAGCATCTAAACCTACTCTTGGGAGATGGATTAGAGAGACCATTAGGATAACTCATTCTTCTCAAGACTTTGAAACTCCTGAATTTGTTTGTGTCCATTCCACAAGGGCATTTTCGATATCTTGGGCTGAAATGAGTCAGCTCCCTCTTGAGCAGATTTATAATACTGCATCTTGGAGTTCTTACTCAACCTTTATTAATCATTATAGGTTGGGTTCTTGGTTTTCAGAGAACATTGCTTTTGGACAGCATATTCTGATTGCTGCATGCCAAGTTGGCCCTCCCTATAGAGGTTCTGCTTGCTAAACCCCTATTTGTGCTGCTGGTTAAGGTAAGGGAAGTTTTGATTTCTAACGTAATTAACACACTGTAGATAGGGTGTGTGCACTTCTTAGGCTACTTCCACACCTGCGGCGCAGGGCTCCGGCAGGCTGTTCCGGTGGATGAACAGCCCGCCGGATCCGTGCTGCCGCAGGTGCACGTGTGGGAACTGCGCTCTGGCCCCATTCACTGTAATGGGGGCGGGTCACGGATACAGCCGCAGCATGGCAACCCCTGCTGAGAGCCGACTGGAATGAAAATACAACATTACAATGAATGGGGCCGGAGCACAGTTCCGGCCCCACACGTGCACCTGCGGCAGCAAGGATCTGGCGGGCTGTTCACCCACCGGAACAGCCTGCCGGAGCCCCACGCCGCAGTTGTGGAAGTAGCCTTATACCATAGGCAGGATAACTAATTGATTGCTTAATCATCTCATTAAAAATTCCATCTGTCCTACCAGTTCACAGGGGCAGAAATACCCATTTGTCCTGCAGCGTGCACATTCCATACATGCACATATCTGCTCTATGCACAGCACATTTATGCACACACAATATCCACATTTACACACATTATCGACATTTATAAACACGTCATCCTACATGACTTCTCCCAGGTGTGATATCTTCAAAGGTCTTAAAGCTACACTAAGTAGGTTGCAATCATGGCTAACCCAAGGTCAGTTTAGTTCCGTTTATCCGTCAAGGGCTCTACCGGAAAAAAACGCTTCCGTTTTGTCCCCATTCATTGTCAATGGGGACAAAACTGAACTGAAGACAACGGAATGCTCCTGAAGCATTCCGTTCCGTCTTCAGACCGGAGAACAAACCGCAGCATGCTGCGGTTGCTCTCCGGTCCAGGCATCCGCACCAAGACGGATCCGGAATGACCCCCAATGGAAGTCAATGGGGACGGATCCGTTTGGTGTGGACACACCAGTAATCCGGATCTGTCCTCCATTGATTTCCAATGGGGGGTCATTCCGGATCCGGCATACATACACACAGACTACATACAAACAAACATACAGACATACATACAAACATACAGACATACATACATACTCACATACTCCCGGGACGCCGGCAGAACGTCTTCACGCGCCTCCTGCACGCTGCGATGACGTTTCCCCACTGCGCCCAGCAGAGGGCGCTGTGGGGAATCGTCATCACTGCGCGCAGGAGGCGCGTGAAGACGTTCTGCCGGCGTCCCTGAGGGGAAGGTGTTATCTACAAGGTAACCCTGTGATATTAGTAGGTGCAGAATTGGGATAACAGTATGACAGTTCTGTTGCTCTCTTTACAGGGCTAGATATAGATATATACAGAAGATCATTGCACTGAGTATTGTAGTGTGTGAGTCACTCATGTCCCTTCCCTCTCTATTTGGATTTTTAGCACAGCAAACAGTCACTCTTGACTTTCTCAGTCAAACCATCAATGCGACCAAAGAAAAAGTTAAAGAGCCAGGGCAGGAAGTAGACCACAAACAACAAGAAGTAACAAACATTTATACCATCCTTCAGATAGAATCGTATATGTAGAAATAAATACAATATTCCTGCTCAAAGAATGAGTGTCAACCTTGTCGCTTTGTAACTATAAAAGTCTTCTCCTTGAAAAACTAATGTAAGAGGTGACATTCTTTAGTGACATGGGTGGCACCTTTGTTATAAACCAAATTGTGTTTGGCTATATTACAATTTTCAGTAAGTAAGGTCTACATCCTATTAAAAAGCATAAGCACTGTATTATTTCATGCAGCTTTGTTTAATGGATTTTGTATGTTTAATGCACAGTTCTGTCATCGAATATCAGATTAAAGGTAGTAAATAAATTATGACCTTTCAACATCTAATTGCTTTAGTCACTGTAATGCAGCTCTAAGAAGCTTACTGCTATTCCCAAAGATGGACACTGCAAGTTTTTAACTTGAAACCTCTAACATGCTTTGGAGAAAATTGCTCAGATGATTTCATCCATTACAAGTTTATGCTCCTGCGCTGTATCGCGCAGGGCAAGGGCTTTTTTGTTTAAATTTTTACTCCGCTTAGCAGTGTTCCCGGTGACGTCATAAGCGGTCTTTAGCACTGCCTTAGACGTATTTAACCCAATTACAAAAGACTCTCCAGGCTCCTTTCTTCGTCTGTCCCTAATCAACTAACTAAACATTTAACTGCTTTTTTTAGTATGTTTTCTTTATATTTTAAATATGCTGTCATATTGTTTCACTGTAAAATGCCTCTTGATGCATCCTGCGCGGTCGTGACCTATCCCTATTGAGATGTAGGTGTATATGCTGTTATAAAAATTCTTCACTCAGTTTTTGGAAAACAAATATATTTAATCCATAGGTGCCCTTAACCCTTTAAGCCCTGGAGGTTTTTCATTTTTGCATTTTTTATTTTCACTCCCTGCCTTTCCAGGGCCATAACGTCTATATTTTTCTATTCACAAAACCGTATGAGGGTTTGTTTTTTGCAGCACAAGTTGAAATTTCTAATTACACCATTTAATATTGCATACAATGTAGTGGAATTCCCTAAATCAGGGTTCCTCAACCCCAGTCCTCAGGGCTCACCTGCCAATCATGTTTTCAGGATTTCCTTAGAATTCAGCAGGTGACATAATTAGTGTCAATGCATCAGGACTTACCACAGGTATTCATTCCATGGGATATTCTCAAATCATGACCGTTAGGTGGGCCCTGAGGACTGGAGTTGAGGAACACGGCCCTAAATGGTAAAACTGACCTGTTACTTTCATTCTCCAAGTCAGTACAATTACAAAAATAACAAATATGTATAGTTTTTCTTGCATTTTAAGACTGAAAAAAATCCTTTGAAAAAAATGTATTTTTCTTTTCATCGCATATTCTGACTTCTATCACTTTTTTGTAGTTATGTGTACAGAGCTGTGTAAGGACTCATTTTTTGAGGAGCAATCTGTACCTTTCATTGATACCATTTTGTGGTGTGTATGACTTTTTAATAATTTTTTTACATTTTTGTGGGAGGAGAAGCGATCAAAAAAGGCGAATCAGTGAACACCAATTTTTTTCATTTTGCACTTTTTATTTTCATTTTGGGGAAAGGATTAATATATTTTTTTAAACATGTGTTTTCCTTTTTTATTCCCAAAGGGAACTATAACATATTTTTTTTTATATTTTTTTTCCCATAGGGAAGTATAACAAGCAATCATCAGAATTGGAGTGCATGAGAAATACACTGTATTCCTATGGAGACCCACCACAGGCAGGAGCTCCATGGGAACTAATGTGCAGCAGCCTCTTGTCCCTCAGGAGGACAGAGGGTGCCACAAACTGCATCCGGCTCCCCTGATCCTCTCCAGGGGAGCCAGAGCACACTTTTTGCTAGCCCAGATGCCGTGTTCACTTTTGACCACGGCATTTGAAGGGTTCAAGGTCTGCGATCGGCATTACTGCAACAGGTCCAGGTGTCTGCTGTTTAAAACAGAAGGATCCTGGCGGCTATGACGATAGGATAGGTCATCAGGATAGGTCATCAATATCAGATTGGAGGGGTGACGATACCCAGCACCCTCGCCGATCAGCTGCCTTCTCTGCTCTGTTTACCTGCTCGCCGCAGCAATTGCAGTGATTAGCAGGTGTAATTACAAGTATGGTGTTCCCTTTCATTTCTATTCAAGTGAATACTATAAAGCCATCCCATAGAAGTGAATGAGGACACCATACTTGTAACTATACCTGCTCACCACTGTAATTGCTGCGGTGATATTTCGAGCAGGTAAATAGAGCAGAGAAGGCTTCATTCGTACAAGCGCTGCCTTCTCTTCAAACAGCTGATCAGCTGGGGTGTCAGACCCCTGCTGACCTGATATTTATAACCTATCCTGAGGACAGGTCATCAATTGTAAAAAGTGGACAGCCCCTTTAAGTACACAAGACACAGAATTACATAGCCTTAAAGGGATATACACTATAAATTTACAAAACATAAATGTTACAAATGAACCATGATAACTATCTCATTAACCCCTTCAGGACCCTGCCATTTTCACCTTAAGGATCAGGTCATTTTTAGCAAGGAGACGCCCATTGAGAAACCCGGGCGTCTCCTCCTCCCTGTTCCGATGCTCCGTATTATCATACTGAGCGGGAGAAATACAGGGGGCACAGCTGGGCGCAGGAGCGCTATTTTGAAAAACGGTCAAGGGTGGCAGCATCAGTGGGGGGTACCCTCCCAGTAAAGGTATTTAGCTACTGTAAAATAAAAGCATGAAAGGTCCTCTTTAAAATGCTTTTACTTATCCAGGCCATTCTGAGATTGTTTTCTCGTCACATATTGTACTTCATGACAGTGGTAAATTTGAGTCAAAATATTTCATTTTTATTTATAAAAAAAATACCAAATTTACCAAAAATTTAGAAAAATTTGCAAATTTCCAAATTTTAATTTCTCTACCTTTAAAAAACATAGTTATAACTCCAAAAATAGTTATTACTTTACATTCTTCAAAGATCTACTTCATTTTTGGATCATTTTGAAAATGACATTTTATTTTTTTGGGACGTTAGAAGGCTTAGAAATTTATAATTTTTCAGAAAATTTCCAAAACCCACTTTTTAAGGACCAGTTCAAGTCTGAAGTTACTTTGTGAGGCTTACATAATAGAAACCACTCAAAAAGACCCCATTTTAGAAACTACACCCCTAAAGGTATTTAAAACTGATTTTACAAATGTTGTTAACCATTTAGGTGTTCCACAAGAATTAAAGGAAAATGTAGACAAAATTTCTGAATTTCACTTTTTTGGCAGATTTTATATTTTTATCCATTTTTTCCTTTAACAAAGCAAGGGTTAACAGCCAAACAAAACTCAATAATTATTACCCTGATTCTGTAGTTTACAGAAACACCCTATTTGTGATCGTAAACTACTGTACGGGCAAATGGCAGGGCGCAGAAGGAAAGGAACGCCATATGTTTTTTGGAGGGCAGATTTCACTGGGAAAATTTTAAGTTGTCATGTCACATTTGAAGACCCTCTGATGCAACACTAGAGTAGAAACTCAAAAAAGTGACCCCATTTTGGAAAATACACCTCTCAAGGTATTCAAAACTGATTTTACAAACGTTGTTAACCCTTTAGGTGTTCCACAAGAATTAAAGGAAAATGTAGACGGAATTTCAGAATTTCACTTTTATGGCAGATTTTCCATTTGAATCCATTTCTTTCCGGTAGCAAAGCAAGGGTTTATGGCCAAACAAAACTCAAAATGTGTTACCCTGATTCTGTAGTTTACAGAAACATCCCATTTGTGATCGTAAACTGCTGTACGGGCACACGACAGGGCGCAGAAGAAAAGGAACGCCATATGGTTTTTGGAGGGCAGATTTCACTGGGAACATTTTAAGTTATGTCACATTTGAAGACCCCCTGATTCACCCTTAGAGTAAACTCCAAAATAGTGACCCCATTTTGGAAACTACGGGATAAGGTGGCAGTTGTGTGTGTACTATTTAAGGGTACATATGATTTTTGGTTGCTCTATAATACACTTTTTGAGGCAAGGTAACAAAAAATAGCTGTTTTGGCACCATTTTTATTTTTTTTTTATTTACAACGTTCATCTGACAGGTTAGATCATGTGATATTTTTATAGAGAAGGTTTTTATGGACATGGCAATATCTAATATGTATACTTTTTTATTTATTAAGTTTTACACAATAATATTTTTTATATATTAAAAAAAAAATCTTGTTTTAGTGTCTCCATAGTCTGAGAGCCATAGTTTTTTTTTTTTTTTTTTTTTGGGCGATTGTCTAATTTTTTGCAGGGCGAGATAATGGTTTGATTGGTACTATTTTGGGGTGCGTATGACTTTTTGATCGCTTGGTATTACACTTTTTGTGATGTAATGTGACCAAAAATGGCTTTTTTGACACTGTTTTTATTTAATTTTTTATACTGTGTTCACCTGAGGGGTTAAGTCATGTGAGATATTTATAAAGCAGGTTGTTACGGACGTAGCGATACCTAACATGTATACTTTTTTAAATTTATTTAAGTTTTACACAATAATATCATTTTTGAAACAAAAAAAAACAAGTTTTAGTGTCTCCATACGCTGAGAGCTGTAGTTTTTTTTTTAATTTTTTGGGCGATTGTCTCGGGTAGGATTTCATTTTTGGGGGATGAGATGACTATTAGATTGGTACTATTTTGGGAGGAATAGGCCTTTTTGAACGCTTGGTGTTGCTCTTTTAGTGATGTAAGATGACAATAAATGTTTTTTTTAGCACAGTTTTTAATACTGGCCCCTGCCTCCCAATTACTGACCCCCAATACTGGCCCTGCCTTACCCTTACCCTAATACTGGCCCCTGCCCACCTAGTACTGACCACCAATACAGGCCCTGCCTTACCCCTGACCACCAATACTGATCCTGCATTGACCCCATAACCCTAATATAGCCCCCTCACCCCCTAGTACTGACCCCTAATACTGGCCCTGCCTGACCCCTAACCCTAGTACTGGCCCTTGACCTCTAATACTGGCCCCTGACCCCTACCCTAATACTGACCTCTAACCCTGGACCCCTAACCCTAATATTGACACCTAATCCTGTCCCAAACCCTAATATTGACTGCTAACCCTAATACTGACCCCTAATACTTTCCCTAACTCTAATACTACGCCATACTGACCCCTAACCCTACTACTGACCCCTAACCCTGAGGCTACATTCAAATGACCATATGTGTTTTGCGGTCCACAAATTGCAGATCCACAAAACACCGATACTGGCCGTGTGCGTTCCACATTTTGTGAAACACACATGTCCAGCCTTAAGATAGAAATGCCTGTTCTTGTCTACGATTGTGGTCAAGAATAAAACATACTCTCTTTTTTTGCGGGGGTTTCTGAACGGAACTACGGATTTGCGGCCCCATTGAAGTGAATGGTTGTTTGAATGTACCCTAATGCTGCCTCTAACCCCAGTACTGGCCCCTAACTGATACTGACCCTAATACTGGTCCTAAGGGTGCATTCAGACGACCGTATTTCTGAGTCTGAATCCGTTCCACAATTTTGCCGAACGGGTGAGGACCCATTCATTTCAATGGGGCCGCAAAAGATGCAGACAGCACACCATGTACTGTCCGCTTACGTAGTTCCGTTCCCCCCCAAAAAATATAGAACATATGTTCTATTCTTGTCCGCAAGAATAGGCATTTCTATATAGGGCTGGCACTGTGCGTTCCGCAAAATGTGTAACGCACAAGGCCAGTATTTGTGTTTTGCTGATCCACAATTTGGGGACTGTAAAACACTTTCGGTTGTCTGAATGTAGCTTTATGCTAATACTACGCCTAACCTTAATACTAGCCCCTAACCCCATTACTGACCCCTAACCCAATACTGGCCTTTAAATCTAACACAGTAACCATAATATATGACTGTCCACATATATCTGTACACACTACATCTTTTATACCTCACACCTGACATATACACACACAGAGTACTGATACGTCAGGTACAAGGTATAATAGATGCAGTGGGTAAACATATATAGTATATACAGCAGTGTACTGATATGTGAGGTATAAGGTATAATAGATGCAGTGTGTACAGATATATAGTATATGCAGCAGTGAACAGATATGTGAGGTACGAGGTATAATACATGCAGTGTGTACAGTACACTGCTGTATATACTATATATCTGCACATACTGCATCTACTATACCTCATACCTCACATATCAGTACACTGCTGTATATACTATATACCTGTACACACTGCATCTATTATACCTCATACCTCACATATCAGTACACTGCTGTACAGTATATACTATATATCTGTACACACTAGTAACATAGTAACATAGTTTATAAGGCCGAAAAAAGACATCTGTCCATCCAGTTCGGCCTGTTATCCTACAAGTTGATCCAGAGGAAGGCACATGCATTGTACCTCGTACCTCACATATCAGTACACTGCTGTATACTATATATCTGTACCCACTGCATCTAATATTCGTCGTACTTCACAAATCAGTAAATTGCTGTATATGCTATATATATGTATATACTGCATATATGATAAAAGTATAATAGATACAGTGTGTACAGATATATAATATATACAGCAGTGTATTGATATGTGAAGTATGAGGTATAATAGATGCAGTGTGTACAGATATATAGTATATACAGCAGTGTACTGATATGTGAGGTACGAGGTATAATAGATACAGCGTGTACATGTATATAGTATATACAGCAGTGTACTGATATGTGAGGTACAGGTTATAATAGATGCAGTGTGTACAGGTATATATTATATACAGCAGTGTACTGATATGTGAGGTACAAGTTATAATAGATGCAGTGTGTACAGGTATATAGTATATACAGCAGTGTACTGATATGTGAGGTATGAGGTATAATAGATGCAGTGTGTGCAGATATATAGTATACACAGCAGTGTACTGATATGTGAGGTACGAGGTATAATAGATGCAGTGTGTACAGATATATAGTATATACAGCAGTGTACTGATATGTGAGGTATGAGGTATAATAGATGCAGTGTGTGCAGATATATAGTATATACAGCAGTGTACTAATATGTGAGGTATGAGGTATAATAGATGCAGTGTGTACAGATATATAGTATACACAGCAGTGTACTGATATGTGAGGTACGAGGTATAATAGATGCAGTGTGTACAGATATATAGTATATACAGCAGTGTACTGATATGTGAGGTATGAGGTATAATAGATGCAGTGTGTACAGATATATAGTATATACAGCAGTGTACTGATATGTGAGGTACGAGGTATAATAGATCCAGTGTGTACAGATATATAGTATATACAGCAGTGTACTAATATCTGAGGTACAAGGTATAATAGATGCAGTGTGTACAGATATATATTATATACACTGCTGTATATACTCTATATACCCACTGCATCTAGCTTGTCATGTGACCGTTAGCAACTTGTAGCCAGTGACGTCTCACCCACTGCATTCTAGCTTTTACCGAGTATTATAATACAGTGTGTGTGCTGTATTCAGGGGGCACTCAGAAGAGACACTATACATAAAGGGGGCACACTGAAGGGGCACTATACACAAAGGGGCACATATAAGAGGCACAATACATAAATGGGGCACATATAAGAGGCACTTTTTATAAGGGGCACCAAGCATGTGGCTCTAGCATTAGGGGCACTGTGTGTGGCACTATACAAAGAGGGCACAGGACATATGACACTATATACAGAGGGCATAGAGCATGTAGCAGTATACACAGAGGGCACAGAGCATGTGGCACTATATACAGAGGGCACAGAGCATGTGGCACTATATACAGAGGGCACAGAGCATGTGGCACTTTATACAGAGGGCACAGAGCATGTGGCTCTGTACACAGAGGGCACAGAGCATGTGGCACTATATACAGAGGGCACAGAGCATGTGGCACTATATACAGAGGGCACAGGTCATGTGGCTCTGTACACAGAGGGCACAGAGCATGTGGCATTATATACAGAGGGCACAGAGCATGTGGCACTATATACAGAGGGCACGGAGCATATGGCACTGTATACAGAGGGCACAGAGTATGTGGCACTATATACAGAGGGCATGGGCATATGGCACTGTATACAGAGGGCACAGAGTATGTGGCACTATATACAGAGGATACAGAGTATGTGGCACTACTATTGGGGGCCCTGTGTGTAACACTAATGCTGCTGTTATATTCAGGGCACAGCATGTGGCACTGAGAAGAGTCTGTGTCAGTCTGCAGGATACCAATGTGTTGGTAAAGCGTGAAGCTGAAGAGATCTTCTCGTCAAAATCTGCTGAGCTGAATTTTGGACAGGAGGAGTCATCATGGTGGTCTGAACCAGATGGGGAAGAACTCAAGGAGAGATGTCACCTGTAAGTCACTAAATGGAAATGATTATTCTGCTACTGACTGTGTATGATCAGAGCTGTAGTCACTTGGATGAGCTACAGCTTATGATGGGTGGTAGCATGCTGTTTTGCACATCAACAACTCCCAGCATCCCTTTACACTTGTACAGGCCATATTGGGAGCTGTAGTTTCACACTTGACTACTCAGATGGTATCTGTACTGAACTTTTAAAATCTGGTTATGTATTTATGTATTGAACTTGGTTCTGGTGCTGTATTTATGTATTGAACTTGGTTCTGGTGCTGTATTTATGTAGAGGACTTGGTTCTGGTTAGAGATGAGTGAATCTATTCGCCGCTTCGTGGATTCGTATCGAATCTTGGGATTTTTCAGCTGCGAAGCGAATCCGAATATTAGGTGATTCGCTTCGCTTTTGTATGCATTCGCTACGTAGTGTGTCCTATAAATTATACGCTATTCTACGTATAATTTAGTTACTCTATACGCTGTCGCGTACGAATTCAATTCAGCGATGCAGACTTTTCCCTGGTAGTTACTCTATACGCTGTTGCGTACGAATTCAATTCAGCGATGCAGACTCCTCCCTGGTAGTTCCGCCCCTTTCTCCAGCGCGGGAGGATGACGAGGCAACTCAGGAAATTAAGTTGCGCATTCATGCGCCTCATCCCTTTTTCCCCTTTTCAGGTTATTTGGGGAGCCCCTAGAAAGAGCATCTAAGAGGGTTTTTTAAGGAAGGGCCTGAGTATTTTTGCTGCAACTTTTTTTTTTACCCATTTGGACTGGTTGCTGATTACAAATTTTTACTCCTATGTGGATTACAAATTCAGCTGCACTGAGTTTTGGGACTCTGCTCCAGTTCTATGACAAAGCGTTCAGAAAGAAAAGAGCACGTAAACACATGTACCATTGTTGCTGACCATGAGCATTCTAGGTAGGTGATATTTCAAACTGGTTTCTTGAACATGACAATGAGTTTTACTCAAATGGCCTTTATATCCCAAAATCTCTGAGAATGCTCCAGCCACCTTGTTTGAATCTAGCCACGAAGAATTGAGGCAGTTCTGAAGGCAAAAGGGTCCAAACCCGTTACTAGCATGGTGTACCTAATAAAGTGGCCGGTGAGTGTATATGTCTCGAATATTCGCTCTGCCTCTGAGGAGTGCACGCCCCGGCCTCTCCTCGTACGTGCCTGCGTATTACATAATCGCTTAGAAAATAGTACGCTGGGATTCGTAAGCTATTTGTACGCTCATGCATACGTCTTCTAAGAAGTTGCGTACATTTTGTAAATGAACGTTCGTTATTAGTGAGCGAATGTTCGCTAATAGCACATAATAACGTATATTTTGTACGCAAATACAACAAATCTATTCGTCGAATATACGAATTTTAGGAAAAGTTCGGCGAATAATTTTTTGAATGATTCGCTCATCTCTAGTTCTGGTGCTGTATTTATGTAGAGAACTTGGTTCTGGTGTTGTATTTATGTATTGAACTTGGCTCTGGTGCTGTATTTGACTTCTAGGTTTGGTTCTGGTGCTGTATTCATGCAGTGAACTTGGTTCTGGTGCTGTGTTTGACCTCTAGGTTTGTTTCTGGTGCTGTGTGTATGTAGTGATCTTGGTTCTTGCTCTGTATTTGTGTGTTAAACATACATCTGATGCTATACGTCTAATACTATCCATTCACATTTGCGTTTCGGTCACAGATTCTGTTAAAAAGACCGGACAGAAAAGTTCTGCATGCAAGACTTTTTTGTCTGGTAAAGGAGCAGCATCCTGAGCAGACCCCATTATAGTCAATGGAGTCTCTTCAGCTCAGGAGTTGGTAAATCTGGTCCCTCTAATGATCAGGCTGTTGCTACGGACTCAGTCATGTCATGTATCTGGGATCCAACATGAAAACACAACTAGCTGGCGCTTTTAACGATTTAAAGCCCATTTACCTATACCGCCTTTATATGGTAGGCGGAGTTAAACAGGTTAAGGGTGGGCCGCTACACATGAGCCAGTGCTGTGTGCTTGCCCCCCAAGCTAAAGCTAAAATTTGCCAGCCAGCCCCTGCCCGTACCCTCCGCAAACCCCGTGCATGATGCGGTCAGCTTTGACCGTGGCATACAAGGAGTTAATACGCCGGCATCTGTGTTTTCACCGATGCCGGCGTATGCAGCAGTCTCTCTGACTTGGGGACCCCTGCCACTAATCAGGCAGGCGCAGCTCCTGCACCAGCCCTGATCAGCGCGCCGTACATGTACGGTGCTGGTCCTTAAGTCACGTCAACCAGAGCTGTAAATGTACAGCGCGGGTCCTTAAAGGAGTTTTCCGAGTTATATATATTGATGACCTATCCTAAGGATAGGTCATCAATATCAGATCGGCGGGGGTCCGACACCCCCGCCGATCAGCTGTTTGAAGAGGAGGCGGCGCGCGGTATCAGGCGCTGCCTCCTCTTCACTGCTTACATGCTGGCCGTAACGGGAGTAGTGGTGAGTAGGTGTAATTATACCTAACTGCCCCATTCATTTCTATGGGAAGAATCGCTTCCATACAAGTCTATGGAAGCGATTCTTCCCATAGAAATGAATGGGGTGCTTAGGTGTAATTACACCTACTCACCAGTACCCCTGTTACGGCCAGCATGTAAACAGTGAAGAGGAGGCAGCGCTGATACGGCGCGCGCCTTCTCTTCAAACAGCTGATCGGCGGGGGGTGCCGGGTCTCGGACCCCCACCGATCTGATATTGATGACCTATCCTGAGGATAGGTCATCAATATATATAACTTGGAAAACCCCTTTAAAGGGAGTCTGTCACCTCATTTTCACCTATATAACTAACAGCACTGCCCCACAGAAGATTGCATACATATCCCAGACATACCTGTGTGCACATACCTTTGTGTCTGTATTACATGTCCAGAAAAAGCACTTTTATTCTGCAGGAAAATGGCTCCCAAATACCCGGCTCTGCTGCTGCAAGTGCTCAAAGCAAACCAGACTGAAGGGGGGAGGGCTGCTTTAGCTGCTCATATCTTGGGATTGGTAGCAGATAGTGGTTTGAAAGCTGGCATTCCAAGCTTTAAAATGATACCAAAATCACAGCATTATATCCAGTATATCAGAAGATATAGCTGTTAGAAATCGAGAGAGAAATCGGGAGAGAGAGCTGTTTTTAGTTTCACTTTCAGCTGGGCACTTGGGAGCTGTTTTCCTGCAGAATAAAAGTGCTTTTTCTGGACATGGAATACAGACACACAGGGCACACAGGTATGTCTGGGATGTGTATGCAATATTCTGTAGGGCACTGCTGTTAGTTATATAGGTGAAAATGAGGTGACAGACTCCCTTTAAGGGGTTAAAGAGGAGCGTATAATCCACTTCACATGCATATCATGAAATTGCCAATTTATACCACACAAACAAAAATCTTCTTTGACTGCAGCTCTGCCTCACCTGGGTTAACCAGCTGTATGTTTCTCACATCCTGTAAGGCAGATGCATTTGTATGAATGATGCCCTAGTCTATTCTCGACCCCCTTAGGCCAGGTTTACATGAGGGAAATATGTAGAGATGAGCAACGTTTTCTAAAATTTTATTTGGTCGCTTCACTGAATTCACCTATCCAAACGAATTTGTCACAAAGCGCGTTAAATCAGATCTATTCTAGCCTGCAGTTAAACTTTGGCAAGAATGTATCCTTGTGTACATCACTTTGCAGTCACATGCATAGCTAGTCCTGTCTGGTAGCAAAACAGTTACTGTGCTTCACAATGACAGGCAGG
This sequence comes from Rhinella marina, assembly GCA_900303285.1. Lineage (NCBI taxonomy): Eukaryota > Metazoa > Chordata > Amphibia > Anura > Bufonidae > Rhinella > Rhinella marina. Next base: position 33,480 of record ONZH01020807.1, on the reverse strand, counting down.
TCACATATATGGCCATGCACATCATCGTTCAGGCCACCCACATTCCTAGCTAACCCCTAGCTCAACCAAAAAAAAAAAACATACAGCATTCTTCAGTAAAGCAAAACAAAACGCTACACTTCCCTGTAGGTATTCCAATGACTCTTTGGTGTAACAAAATAAGGACATGGAGGCAGCGCCAATAAAGTAGTGGAGAAAAAAATGTTCTTTTAATCCATGTTATGGCAGTGCAAACACATGCATTTGGATCCATTCTGTTAGATGTAGAATGACTGTGCGTCATTATTAGGATTAGTTTACACCACTTATTTGGTCAGTTATTGTCAGTAGAGATGAGCAAATTTTTCAAGAAATCGATTCGGACGCTTCGCCAAATTTTTCAAAAAATTTCTGAATTAATTAGTCACAAAGCATGTTAAATCTGCTATATCCCGACCTGCGGGGAGAGTGTATCTCAATATACATCAATGTGCATTGCAGCAAACTGCATAGCTAGTCTTTCTGGTAGTGAAACACTTACTGAAGGCAGGACACATACAATATCGGATGAGCACATCAGCGTGCAAAACTATTAGGCTGAGTTCACACTTTACTTATTTGGTCAGTTCCGGGTCCAAAACAAAGAACAGGTGCAGATCTTTTCATGATACATTATCTGGGAGTAGGATCCTGATTTTGGCTCGCCATACAGTAACTGCTGGAATTAACTGACCAAATAAGTGAAGTGTGAAGAACCTTACAGGTCAATATAATGGTATAAAGGTCGGGTATAATGTACTTAACCACTTCAAGTCTGCCCATTGACTATAAACGTTCTAGTAGTGGATCTCTATCTCTGAATGGACGTTTTAAAACGTCCTTGAGCTTTGTCCCCTGTGTGCAGCACCTGTACATAGAAGCTCCATGACTCAGCTGCCTCCTGACAGCCAAGAACATGGAGCTTTAACCTGAGACCCTTTTTCCTGGCCTCCAGGCTTTTGATCACTCTGACAAGCTGTCAAAGCCATCACAAATGTATGTACTATCTCCCTCTCATTACTGCTGGTCACAGAGCAGTTTACAACCACATATGGGGTGTTTCTGAAAACTTCAGAATCAGGAAAATAAATATTCAGGTTTGATTTGCGGTTTACCCTTGTTATCTTATAGGAAAAATTAATTAAAAATTGAAAATCTGCAAAAAAATATATTTATTTTTAAATTTCACCTTCTTTCTGTTTTAATTCTTGTGGGAAATCTAAAGGGTTAACAAACTTTGTAAAATCAGTTTTGATTACATTGGGGGCTGTAGTTTCTAAAATATGTTCATTTATGGGAGGTTTCTATTATTTAAGCCCCTCAAAGTCACTTTAGAACTACAAAGGTCCTTTAAAATTAACTATTGGAAATTTTCATGAAAATCTTAAAAATTACATGTAAAATTTGAAGTCTTCTAACGTCCTCAAAAAATAAAATTACATTTCCAAAATTATGCCAACATAAAGTGGACTTATGGTGAATGTTAATTAATAACAATTTTATTAGATATCCCTATGCAACTTAAAAGCAGAGAAATTCATATTAAAAAAAATGTTTTCAAAATTTTCAGTAAATTTTGGATTTTTTTATAAATAAAGGTAAAATATATTGACTCAAATTTACCATTATCATGAAGTACAATGTGTCACGAGAAAACAATCTCAGAATGGCCTAGATAAGTAAAAGCGTTCCAAAGTTATGAAGTGCACATGTCAGATTTTCAAAATTAGGCCTGGTCAGGAAGAGGGTAAATGGCCCGGATGGGAAGTGGTTAACTGTGCAGTGACCAAGATTCTACTATTGAGTGAAAAAGTTATCTCATTTTACACCATCTGCTGTTTCCACATAGATTGCTAGTTAACCTGTTAGCCACTGATTCTACTAAATTGTGAAGGAGTGGTCTCATTTCACTGTTTGTGAGGTGTCCACATTGATTGATACATTTTTTTTATTTTACACCATCTGCTGTTACCACATAAATTACATAGTAACATAGCAACATAGTTTATAAGGCCAAAAAAAGACATCTGTCCATCCAGTTAGGCCTCTTATCCTGTAAGTTGATCCAGAGGATCAAAAAAAACACCTGTGAGGTAGAAGCCAATTTTCTCCACGTTATGGGAAAAATTCCTTCCCAACTCCAATAACTCCCTGGATCAATGACCCATCTCTAGTAGCTATAACCTGTAATATTATTACACTCCAGAAATACATCCAGGCCCCTCTTGAACTCTTTTAGTGAGCTTACCATCACCACCTCCTCCTCAGGCAGAGAGTTCCATGGTCTCACTGCTCTTACCGTAAAGAATCCTCTTCTATGTTTGTGTACAAACCTTCTTTCCTCCAGACGCAGAGGATGTCCCCTCATCACAGTCAGTCCTGGGGATAAATAGATCATGAGAGAGATCTCTGTACTGACCCCTGATATATTTATACATAGTTATTAGATCTCCCCTCAGTCGTCTTTTTTCTAAAGTGAATAAGCCTAATTTTGATATTTCTGGGTACTGTAGTCCTCCCATTCCAGTTATTACTTTAGTTGCCCTCCTCTGAACCCTTTCCAGCTCTGCTATGTCTGCTTTGTTCACAGGAGCCCAGAACTGTACACAGTACTCCATGTGTGGTCTGACTAGTGATTTGTAAAGTGGCAGGATTATTGCTAGAGAACCTGTTCTGTTACCTACTGATACAAGTAGTGGCACCATGACAGAGTGGGGAGGGTGTCAGCAATATGTTTGTGTTGACGTGTCAGTGTTTACTTTTCTTCTGATCCGTCAGAAGAACTGCCCCAAAAAAACGGATCCTGTCTTTTGAGTATCCACCTGCACATGGTCAGTATTTGGTCAGTAATTGATCAGTATTGGAAAGGCAATAATAGCAGTGGGTCCAAAAGAGAGATGATACGTGAAGGAAATATTTTCATGTCTTCTGTGTTTTGGACCCACTCCTGCTTTTAGCTTCCAAAGCATGATCAAATCCTGATGCAAAATACTGACCCTGTAATACAGGCCTAATGCTCAATTTCATGGGTTTTAGCCATTTGCGTCTCACATGGGTTTTACTCAGATGAAAAAAGAAATCCTGCATGCAGGACTTTAATGACCTCTATCACATGGTCAGTATTTAGTCCGTTTTTTGCATCATTATTTGTTCAGTATTGGTAAGGCAAAAACGGGAGTGGGTCCCGTAACAGAGTGGGGAGTTGGGGGGCAACAGCAGTGGCAGTACCAGCACAAGATGGTGGCAGTAGGAGAAGATGGCAGCAAAGACAGCAGGTGTGTGTCATCAGGCAGGTGGCAGCATTAGAATAGTGGCTGAAGTATGTGGCCAGAAGTAACGGGCCATTTTCACAATGTTCTGGTGTGGCAGCACTCTGTAGTCAGAACATTACTGCCAGAATGATCTAATCTGATGCATCAGGCACCGGTGTCTGGAAATCCTGGTTGATCCATGCCTGATTCATCTTTCTAGGTTAATCTCTCAATATTTTGGGCGAATTCTCTTTGGGGTAACTTTGCTACTGTCACTAAACACCCGCTCTGATGCCACACTACTTGCTGGACAGGAAAGCTTGCCCAGGGCTAACTCTAACGCTAGCCAGTTGCAGCCACAATTCAAGTAGTACAGTTGATGTTGTATCTGGGGTGACAGAGTGCAGTCCAAGTATGCTACCCCCTGCTGGTTCAGGTTCTGCTCCATGTCCTGCTGCTGATGGGTGGTTTCTTTAATAGGTGGGTGAAGAAAAGTGTGCATCAGAGACTCAAGACTTAATTTGGTGCTGATGGAGCTGGTGCTGCTCCTGCCCCTCCATCTTCTTTTCAGCAGTTATGGCAGTGGAACGCAAGCTGAAAAGGTCCCCCCCACCCCAGCTAGATCTTCATGAGGATAGGCAATGGGGCGTATAGGCAGCGACCAAACAACTACAAAGGATGTCTTGATAGTAGTGGGGTTTTTCATCACACTCAGAAGGTGTAAAAAAGGCCCCTATTTTCGCCCGGTATCGACGGTCTAACATTGCAGAGAGCCAGTAGTCATCCTTTTGCCGAATGGTGATAATGTGGCTGTCACTACGCATGCAATTCAGCATGCATCTAGCCGTTTGCACAAGGGACTAGGAGAGAGTCCCTGACTCTATCTCCACTGCATACTGCCATAGTCTGTCGTGGTCATTTATGTCATCTTCATAGTTGCCATCTAGCTCCTACTGCTACTCTCCTGTCGCTAAGGCAGATAAACCACCTAGTTCTGTATAGAATTCCTGGGCATTCATGTCCTCCTCCTCCTCCTGTGTCAGTTCAGCCTCCACAGGGCTCAGGTGGCTGTGAGATGCAGGCACCACATCTTCTGTCCCCTTGCCAGTCAGATTTATCAGCATCCCCTCCAGGTCGTAAAGGAGTGGAATGACATAATTCATCCTGTAGTTCTGGTGACTGACAAATAAAGTGGCCTCCTCAAAGGGCCTGAACAAATGGCTGGTGTCACACATGAGCTGCCACTGTCTAAAGTCGAAGTTACACTGGGGAGTAGTCCTGTCCATTTGCATCATCAAGAAATCGATCACGGGTTTCCTCTGCTAATATAGTTGGTCCAACATGTGGAGGGTGGAGTTCCAATGTGTGGAAACGTTGCATATGAGGCAATGTAGAAGGAACACCATTCTACCCTTGCCACTCAAGGAGGGTGTGTTTTACATGGTAAGAGTGGCTGAAGTGCATGCACAGTTTCCTTGACATTTTCAATCAGTTGGGTGGAAGATTTCAGGCACTGAGTGACAACCAGATTGAAGACTTGTGACAAGCAGGGCACATGGGTCAGTCCTCCCTGACGCAGCATAGACAGAATGTTCTTCCTGTTATAGGTGACCATGGTTCCTATATCCAGTTGTTGAGGAGAGAGCCAGGATTCGATTTCTTAGTTGATGACACTGAGCAGTTCCTCCCTGGTGTGACTCTGCTGCCTGGGCTGACCAGGTGCAGAATCTCATGACAACATCGAGCTTTGCATAGGGGTATGCTGGAGTTCCACTCGAATGGGGTCTACAGTGGAGGCTGAGGACAAGGTGAAGGATGAGGAGGCAGAGGAGAAAATTGGCTCTGGAATCACAGCATGAGAACACAGAGGCAACATTGCCAGCAGTGGCTGGTGTGCCTGGGCTGGAACCATATTTACCCAGTGGGCTGTAAAGGACATATATTTTCCTTGACCATAGTTACAGCTCCATATGTTACCACTGGCATGAACTGTACCAGGCATCGACAGGCTCAAGGACTGGTCCACCTTCTGCTCAACATACATGAGAAGGGCTGGTACAGTTTTTTTAGAGAAGTAATTATGGCTTGTGACTCTCCACCTTGGGTCGGCACAAGCAATCAGTTCTCTGAAATGTTCAGAGTCCACAAAATGGAAAGGGAGGGACTATAGTACCAGCAACTTGGTCAGGTACATGTTCAGCTTCTGTGACGTTGGAGTGCACGCATCCTGTTGTCTTTTTGCCATCACCTCTGTGATCGATTGCTGGCGAAACACATGATGAGGAGTAGGAGGAGCATCAGGAGTAATAGATGAAGGGAAGGAAAGACAGCTTCCTTCTGCTGAGGTTGAGGAGCCCTGACTGCTGAAGAAGGCATGCGGGCCGCTGGGAGATGCAGCAGTTGCTGCATCAGGGTGTACAATTGCATTAGTGCCACGGTTTTTCCAGACCATTTTATGGTGATGGTCCATGTGTTGGCGCAAGATCGTGGTGCTAACATTAGCACCCTGACCATGCTTCACCTTCTCCCTGGGCCGGCATGCAGTGACAGAATGGATAGCACGGATTCCTATGGGGCACACTCTGGTGTTGAAGGATCTCCTGCCAGATGTTGGTTGAGGTGCCCTTGGTGGTATAGGTTTAAGTGCAGGGAAGGCAGGGTCCCTGAGGTTTATGACACCAGCACCCTTGAGTGCAAATGAGGTGGTAGAATAAAGAAGAGTCCATTTGAATAAACAAATGGAACATTTAATGGTAATCACTTGCCTTGAAGTAGATGTACAGATTATTGCAATGCAAAACGGTAGTTGTAATCCAGCCAAAGGACATCACAAGTTAGTTGTATCTGTAATCCTAACAACAGGCACTTGGTGAGGTATTGACTTTGGTCAGGCAACTTCTGGCTGACTATCTTCCAGGTGTGGAGTATACATCAATAAACTTCTCTGGACAGGATACATATATTTTCCTTAGATTACTCAGAATTTCCAATAATACGTCCACACTGTCCATAGAGGAATGTGGCTCCAAATACAGTTTTGCACTTCCCTGCAGAGTGTGAACAAGCACCGTAGGCTAACTCCTATCTCACATTGGGTGTTAATGGAGTCTATAGGCTGAGGTAACACTCTCACCTCCACTAGGCTCTCTTTATACTCTCTCAACACACTGGCTTTCTTGTATTTCTCAAGAAATTTCTTACCCTTGGTCTGCATACAACTCAGAGGGGTCGCTAATTGTCAGCTCTTGTTTTCAGGGTTCAGCAGGTCCAGACCTAGGTTTGGTCCACTGACTTTTTGTCTGACTCTGTAGTCTGGCTGAGGCGTCTGACTTTTTGGGTCTGACTCCTGAGGTAGCATTTCTTGGCTGTGGACTAAACTGATTCCGCCCTTGCTCTTCACGTATCTGTGTCTCAACTGCTCACTTTCCACTACACACACTCACTACTTCCTTATTCCCCTGTTCTGCATATATATACCTAGGGGTGACTGGGTGTATCTACATGCAAAATAGCACTAGTCTGTTACAGCAATATACATACATATTATATAATGGCATACTGCAAATACCCATATGTATACAGGGCCCCACTACTATTACTGGGGCACAGCATTTACCCAATTATATGCCTATAATTATTTACCTTCTCGTGACATCACCTGGTGGGCCACCACAAAATACCAGTGATCGTGCACTGTTTCTAACATAATGTGCTCTCTCTATCTGAAATTGAATGTTTCAAAAAACAGAACTTCATGAGGGGATAGCTATCAAAACTGGTTTAAAGGAAAACTGGTTTAGTTGCCTATAGCAACCGATCAAATTTTCAGTTTTATTTTCCAGAGAACCTCTGAAAAATGAAAGATGGAATCTGATTGGTTGCTATGGGCAACTAAGCCAGCTTTCCTTTATACCAGTTTTGATAAATTTACAAAATTTTAAAAAAGAGGTAACTGAAATAGAGTCTTTTAAGGTCCCTTTGCACTGCCCGAGCATTGAGCAGATAATCGCTAACAAGCGTTCACTCATTAGTGGTTATCTGACAGTGTAAAGGTGCCGCTGATTACCCGATGAACGAACAAAACACTCGTTCACAGGGTAATATGATCATTTGTCATCTAAATTATCGCTTGCCGGCAGCAGATCGTGCCATCTAAACAGCACTCTGCTGCCAGCAAACAATGATTCTGTATGGGGATTAGTGATCACTCCTCCCCATACTGTGCAGGAGACTGCTATATGTAAAAGCAGTGGTCTCCTTCACTGACGAGCAGACGATTGCTGGGAGGGAACACCTTCCTTCTTGACAATCGTCTGCTCAATTGAGAAGCGTAAAGGAGTCTTTAACCATAGAATTAAGTGCAGTGAAAAGACAACATAACCAATCACAATTCAACAAATCATCATGTGATAGGTAAGATACATTTGCATATGGTAGGTGTGATTAGAAAAAGACAGAGGAACCTCACCATTAATGTCAGAGTATAGGAAAATGTACAAACAGATGGATACATTCAACATGGGCACTTGACAATTCATATTGATAACTTAAACCCTGTTTCCTATTTAATCCACTTGGTGCTCTTGTATTTAATTTGAATATTTAGAACGCTTTGTGTTTCAGAGGTTTCTTTCTGAAATCGCCTCCATGCACTGAAGAATTTACCTTCTCAATTAAAATTACAACCATGGATTTGATATTCCCGTTGTAAACTGTAGTGAAGAGTAAAGATACTTCCAAGACTCCCAGGGAAATAGTGACGGGGGAGGAGGGGGAGGTCAAGCAGGGCATTTTCAGAGGGTTTAGGCCTTGATGGGGTTCAAGTCCTCCCTCTGCACAGAGGAAGAGCCCTGCACAGCTGGAGAAAACCCTGTAGTACTAGGCACACATAGAGAAAGTAGAGGGGATACACTAAGTTTTGGGCAATACTTAAATTTGAGTGTGTAAGTGTGTCTAATGAAAACGGTGGGATTGTTATTTAAAGGGAACCTGTCACCTCCAAAACACCCCCTGAACTAGAGTAAACGGTGTATAGTGTAAGTGATGTCGAGTCCGGTTATGTAATTCTTATCTTCATACTCGCTTTCATTCTGATGTTGTGCTCCCACAAACCTGCAGTAAAATGCACTCAGTGGACTCCAGTGCTCACCCACATAATGGAGAGGACTCAAAGAAGAGTCCTCTCAATGCATTTTACTGCTGGTTTGTGGGAGCACAGCGTCGGAATGGAAGTGAGTATGAAGATAAAACTTACATATTCGGATTCAGCATCACTTACACTATACACCGCTTACTCTAGTTCAAGGGGTGTTTCGGAGATGACAGGTTCCCTTTAAGTTTTCCTTAAATATTTCTTTAAATAAAATTGTATATTTTCTTGGTGACTTGTAGGAAAACAGGCCGAACTGGATGGACAGATGTCTTTTTTCGGCCTTATAAACTATGTTACTGTGTTACTTAGGGAGCAGAACGACATAGTCCAACATTGACTAGGTATAGGCATATAAACAAGGCAGGCTGGGGGGTGTAAGACCTTGGTTAGACCTGGCTGCCATGGAACATGGTAGCCCATCTATCAGACCACATAAATCTGCTGCACCTAAGGGGTTAACCAGTTGTCTTAGATGTTGCTGCATAATGTTCCCAGCTGTACCTGCACTGCATCAATCATGTGCCATATACTTACAACACATTGTAGGAAGTACTTCACACCCATGGCATAAATGCATGGTAAGTAGAGATGAGCAAATGTACTCGTAACGAGCACTGTAGCGCTCGGCTCCCATGCGCTCGCATGGGCGCAGGCATCCGCTTCCGTTGGGTGAGGAGGACGGAAGCGGATGCCTGCGCCCATGCGAGCGCAGGGGAGCCGAGCACTACAGTGCTCGTTACGAGCACGTTCGCTCATTTCTAATGGTAAGGCATAAAATGACTAAAGCCCTGAACTAATCCCCTATTTATATTTCTACTTTCCGGCATGCTGCATTTTTTGTCCTGCCGCCTCTCTGCATTTTTGCCGTGCAGCGGCCGCATCTCCCACCCACCCCCATTATAGTGAATGGGGCCGTCCGGACTTCTGGAAGCGTTAAGCGTTAGTACGGATCCAGCAGGCTGTTCCCCTGCCGGACAAACCTAATGCTGGTAGCCTAACTTTATATTTTTTATGTTTTTTTATTTTTTATGTTTTCATGGTCCAACCTTGAACCTTCCACCTAAAGACTATAAAAAATTGTGTCAAATAAATTTTCATTAGCTAGCATACTCAGCTTGCAAAAAGAAGGTATATCAGATCTCATAAATGCTCATGTGAATTGTTAAAACCCATATAAAATGTCTTTATTCAAGTAATCAAATTTTCCCTACTATTATCTAAACCAGTGTGATGTTTATTAACCTTGTATAAAATGCAATTTCATTGTTTCTGCTCCGAGATGAAATCTAACAAAATTAAGTGGAAACATAATTTATTACTTCAATTCAGTGATTAGTTTCAGTTAATTGGTAGATTATTAAATAATTGAAAAGAATGGCACATTTTAACTAATCATATTTTATACAATGAAATAATAATGTTCAATTTGATCCTCATATATTAATTCTTGCCAAATACTGCCTATGATGCATATGTAAGATTTACCTTAAAGTGCACCTCCATATGAACATGAAAATGTAACTGCTCCTGAATTATTACGGTATATACATACAATCACTTGTAAGAGGGTCAAAAACTTAGGGGTATGTTCACAGAGCTAAAATCCCCAGCAGAAAAATCCGTAGCAGTTCAGTAGCTGAAAACTCCTCATTTGTGGTGATGGATTTGTAATTTGGTGGTGGTTTTAGAGGAGTTTTTACAAGTTTTAGAGTTTTAGCTAGAGGTTTTCCTGCTTCCCCACTGACCTCTATGAAAACCACAATCAAATCTGCTTCAAAGAAGGAACATGCCACTTCTAAAGCGTTTTTCAAATCAGCTACTGAAAAAAAAGACTCTACAATGTTTACACTGTGTTTATAATCTGGAGTTTTTAACATTAAAGTCAATGGGGAAACTGTTGATGGTGTTTTGAATGTGGGTTTAATATATCAATACCGCATACTGTTGCACATCAAAGAGTTAAAATATATATAATGTATTCATTCAGACAAGACAAAGGTTAAAAAGCATTGTATACTGTACGCGTATCACAGTAAAGTTAATATCGTAGAGGTAGAATATTGCACTAGCAGAATATAGACAAGGGTCACAGAGCTGCTAGTAATAAAACTTAGCTTTTACTATCATCATTAAAAGGTGATGTAAATAAAGATACTGAACACAAACCCTTTACACATTAATAAAAGGGAGATATCACTCACAAACAAAATATATAGATCCGTAGGAAAAGGTACAGGTACATATTAGGCCAGGGTAGAGAGAGTGTCCCTATATTCACACCTCTCACTAATCCTGACCCAGAGGAATCCCCGGATGGTGGAGACCCCCTGGTCCCGTACCTAAGTCTGCCTTACCCTCAGTTCTCCCTATAGGCAAGGAAAAGAAAAAACCTGGTTATCCCCGTATAGGGGCCGATATTTCAAACCAAGAAACCCGAAACCCAACGCGTTTCCCCTCAAAGGAGGTTCATCAGGGGTTGTTATTAAAGGGTTAATACACAGCAAAATATGTGAAGGTAAAAATGAAAATAAATACAAAACACAACAATAAATAAGGCTAGGGTATATATTCCGCCAGTAGATGCAAAAGGCAGCAATAAATAAATACGGCTAGGATAGATATTCCGCCATCAGGAACATCAAAATTTACAACAACAGATATTGTTACACTAGTCTGGCAGGTGCCCTTATGAATACTCTAACTAAAAACAAGGTATACCAAATAGTTAATTAGATATAAGCCAAGATGGTATCCAAGTAAAATTAGATATGGTCAAGAGACCCCTTACATGACCACCGGATGAGGGTCAGGAGGTAGACAGGTATTCAGGCAGGAATGTCATAATGCTGATGTGTAATGAAGGTCCGGGGCGGCATTGTATACTGTACAATACAGCCATGCATTGGGACCAAACAATATGTCCCATACATAACCCTTCAATCACCTAGTCCCAAATCTGGACAAATATAAGTCGCCCACTAAATATGTAATTCATATAGAACAATAAATGTGGCATCAGACAAAGCAAATACTCATCCAATATGAATAGTGGCAAGCATGGTGTGAAGGGAAAGAGAGGCCCTCATGTGTATCGCCAGTCAAACCAGATTCCTCAGGGGTATCCTATTCAATGCTAGTGAGTCGGCATATATATCTTATTTTTCATTTTATAAGACGTACCTGATGATAAGACGTACCCCCCCATATCAGCCCTCCATGTCAGACCCCCATCAGACCTCAGATCAGCCCTTTCAGACCCCCATCAGACCTCAGATCAGCCCTTTCAGACCCCCCATCAGCCCTTTCAGACCCCCATCAGACCTCAGATCAGCCCTTTCAGACCCTCATCAGACCTCAGATCAGCTCTTTCAGACCCCCATCAGCCCTTTCAGAACCCATCAGCCCTTTCAGACCCCCAACAGACCTCAGATCAGCCCTATCAGACCCCCATCAGCCCTTTCAGACCCCCATCAGATCTCATATCAGCTCTATCAGACCTCAGATCAGCCCTTTTAGACCCCCATCAGACCCCCATCAGCCCTTTCAGACCCCCATCAGACCTTTCAGACCCCCATCAGACCTCAGATCAGCCCTTTCAGGCCCCCATCAGACCTCAGATCAGCCCTTTCAGGCCCCCATCAGACCTCAGATCAGCCCTTTCAGACCCCCATCAAACCTCAGATCAGCCCTTTCAGACCCCCATCAGACCTCAGATCAGCCTTTTCAGACCCCCATCAGCCCTTTCAGACCCCCATCAGACCTCAGATCAGCCCTATCAGACCCCCATCAGCCCTTTCAGACCCCCATCAGACCTCAGATCAGCCCTTTCAGACCCCCATCAGACCCCCATCAGCCCTTTCAGACCCCCATCAGACCTCAGATCATCCCTTTCAGACCCCCATCAGACCTCAGATCAGCCCTTTCAGACCTCCATCAGCCCTTTCAGACCCCATCAGACTAAAATAAAAAACTCATCTTACTTCTCCTGCGCCGCGGCTCTTCATCTCCGGCAGAAGTCACGCTCCCCTGTCTTCTCCGGCCGGCGCTGCACTGTCACCTGACTGCGTGCAGAGTCAGGTCATAGTGCGCGCACTACGTCCTGGCGCTGTACGGGGTCAGGACAGTGCAGCGCCGGCCCCAACAAGAAGACCAGGGAGGGTAAGTATCGGAAGCGCTTGCAGCACTTCTCCCCCCCCCCGGCAACTAATGCATACTAGTGAGCGCTTCCATAATGGAAGAGCTCACTAGTATTCACTTTATAAGACAAACGGCCATTTTCCCCCTACTTTTGGGGGGAAAAAAGTGTGTCTTATAAAGCGAAAAATATGGTATATGCCAAACAATTATATAACAACAATAATCACCTGTTTATAGAATAAGTAGGAGAGCAGGAAAAGGAAATATAGAACAGTGAAGTAGCTTCCCTCGTGCTAGGTCCATGCTGCTGCACTACAAGAAAAGATGGCATGAGCACAAGACGCCCGGCGTACAAAAAGTAAAACCGCGCATGCACAAGATGGCGGAGATGCGAGTCACCATGTGTTCCACCTCCCAGAAGTTAGACGCGCAATGCGTGCCAGCTCCCGGAAGACACCAAAATTGTGTTCCACATAATAAAACATGATTTTTTCAATGCGATATAAATATATAATGATTCATAATAATAAAAAACCGCTAGCAACCATTAAATCAAAAGATATATTAAAAATGGATAGTTGCAATCATTGCCATAAGTCATAATGTATTAAAATTGACCAAACAATATATTCAAATCGCATAATTATTCACGTGATTGACACTCTATTATTCACAATGACCTAATCACAAAATGATTGACACTTTACACATGATCGACACAAAATTGACACATAATTGACACATGATTGACACTTTATATTTCTGTGTTCACAATATCCTAAACATGAAATAAAATAAAATAATAAACCCCTGAGATCTTAAAGGGAACCTGTCATCTCCACTGCAGGTTTGTGGGAGCACAGCGTCGAAATGGAAGCGAGTATGAAGATAAAACTTACATATTCGGATTCAGCATCATTTACACTATACATCTCTTACTCTAGTTCAGGGGGTGTTTCGGAGATGACAGGTTCCCTTTAAGTAAACAAATAAGTGAAATATATTAATTTCATGTGCTCTCAAAAAAATATACAAATCCAAGAAATATATATTTAATACACCTAATGTGTAAAATCCATAAAACCCAGACAACATAATTCACATAATTAACATTTTACATTACCATATTATGATCATGATCACTTAAAACACAGAATAATAAACTCCATCTAATAAAAAATATATAAAAATAAAAAAATAAAATGTGTATATTTCATGTGTGTATGTGTCCTTATACCTATGGTACTAATCATATAACCCATGATTGGGATAACCAATAATGATAATTATAATAATTATAATATAGTTATAATAAGTCATTATAAATTAAAACCACAATACAATAAACGTGAAAACAATATAAGTAAGTATCAAATAAATAAATGACATCCACAACAAAGTGCAAATCACTTAGTATTCAATAGAAACACAAGCGATCAATGAACCTGCAAAGGAAGAGCAAAAGAAAAAGAAAAAGAGGAAGGAAAAGAAATGACGATTAAAGCAATCAACCAAATATCCATATTTGAATTCATATTACCCCAAAATAATTTCAAATAAACATAATGCAACTACACTCAGTTCATAAAAAGAGGAGGAAATAAATACATTCCAAGTCCATTAGTCTCTCCGTAGTAGAGATTTCTGGGTCTTGTATGGAGGCTAAGTGATCCAAAATCAATTTCCAAAGTGAATGTGCATAAAAAATCCAATCCTAGTATGAGTGCCAAAAAAAAAACAAGACAATGTAAAAGAAAAAAGGAAAAAAAAGAGACAAAAAATATATTAAGTGAAAAGTGCTATAAAATGAATAAGATATCCCTAAAGTGAATTACATATAATATCCTGTAAACGTGAGTTCTTCATTCAATCCTTGTGGCGTCAGAGAACCCAGATTGAAAATCCACCTGCACTCAGATTTAAGTAGTTGTTGAACCACAGGTGCTTCTCTAATATTAACCTGAAAACAATCCAGCCCAACAATTTTCAACCCACACTCGAACCAGCTAATCAACCCAAAACACCTGCAAAGGTTTCCCATGCCTTTAAATGGTTGTTCAGTCTTGTTCAGTGAGCTACACAATCATGGGAAACACTGCTGACTTGACTGTTGTCCAGAAGACAGTCATTGACACCCACCACAAGGAGGGTAAGCCACAAAAGGTCATTGCAACCGGGATAACCGCAGCCTTGAAAGGATTTATCAAGAAAAGGCCATTCAAGAATTTGGGGGAGACTCAAAAGGCGTGGACTGCGGCTGGAGTCAGTGCTTCAAGAGCCATCATACACAGACGTATCCAGGACATGGGATACAACTGTCGCTTTACTTATGTCAAGCCACTCATGATCCAGAGACAACTTCAGAAGCGTCTTATCTGGGCTAAGGAGAAAAAGGACTGGACTGTTGCTCAGTGGTCCAAAGTCCTATTTTCAGATTAAAGTAAACTTTGCATTTCATATGGAAATCAAGGTCCCAGAGTCTGGAAGAAGAGTGAAGAGGCATACAATCCAAGTTGCTTGAGGTCCAATGTGAAGTTTCCACAGTCAGTAATGGTTTGGGGAGCCATGGCATCTGCTGGTCTACTGTGTATCAAGTCTAAAGTCAGCACAGCTGTCTACCTGGAAATTCTAGAGCACTTCATGCTTCATGAGTTTCATAATATCAGAACAATGGGCATGCGACACTCAACACCCCACCAATCAGTAGTTTAAAGGAGCCATAGAGCTTGGGTGATTGATGTGGCCTCGTTGTTTACATGGCTCCATAGTTCAGGATGCTGAGAGTTGTACCCCCCATAGATCAAATATCGAGGGCATAGCTTAAGGACAGGACACCAATATTGTAATCCCGGAAAGCCTCTTTAACATTGAGTTAAACAGGTTGTGCCACTAATATAAATGTATCCCGCCCAACCAATATCACTGCTATAATACTTTCCCCAAATACCACCACTTATCAAAACTGCCTGATTCTAACATTATTAGCCTACCATTGCACCCTGTGGCAAATCAGTTTAGATTTCAGTTGCTGTTTCTTAAGTTCTGTAGTGGAGCTTTGTGATACATGACGCACATGTTCACTGCCTTTCTTTTCCACCCCTTCAATAACCACTCCTCTATGTGCAGTGTCAGTTATATGTCAGTTACAGTGTCAGCTAAGGATGGATGACTAGACAGATAGATACATAAGGATAATTTTTTCTCTAACAAATTAGGGACATTAGCACAAGTTGTATTATAAATCTAGTTATACAGAGCATTTTGAATATTTGGAGGTAGAAACAGTGGCGTAGCGTGGGTTGCCATCACCCCGGGCAAGCCTAGTATTGCACCCCCCCAACCTGTGGCCACACCCCTATAGTACCTATAATGATTAGATGTCACATGCAGTCCTATGTAACACCACAGATAACACAGTGATAACTCTCTGAGTACAGATAATGTGGTAGATTTCACCTACAGTCCTATGTAACACCACAGATAGCACAGTGATAACTCTCTGAGTACAGATAATGTGGTAGATGGGTGTGAGGTCCCGGAATTCAGAACACACACAGTTTGACCTGAAGTTTGGGGCGGTCTGCGGTAATGTGGGCCAAGTTCTCAATCTCCTCCGCACAACCCTACCGTGAAACAGAATACAGCAACATAACTCTTACATCCAGTGACGTCTCCCAGGATGTAGACTCTTTCCTCAACGTATTCATTTGGAGATAAGACTATGATGACACCTTCTTTTAGATGTGTCTCGTCCCTGCAGAGTTTCACAGAAACATTTAGATTAGATTCCTCACTTTACTATCATCCTCTCCCTCCTGGTGCCTAAACACTGTCATCCTGCTGCTACCTCCAATACTCTAGAGCCATACAGATAGTCCCCCATAATATTATTCCCCCTGTATATTATAGTCCCCCTGTATTATTATTATTATTATTATCATTATTATTATAACCCCCTCTGTATTATTAGTATATTGGACCCCTCTGTATTATTGGCATAGTAGCCCCCTCTTTATTATTATATTGGCCCCCTCTTTATTATAGGTATACAATTATTATTAGTATATTGCCCCCCTCTGTATTATTAGTATAATGGCCCCCTCTGTATCATTAGTATATATAATGGCCCCCTCTGTATTATTCGTATAATGGCCCCCTCTTTATCATTAGTATATATAATGGCCCCCTCTGTATTATTGGCATAGTGGCCCACTCTTTATTATTATATTGACCCCTCTTAGTTATTAGTTTAGGGCCCCCCTCTTAGTTGTTAGCATAATGACCCCCTCTTTGTTATTAGTATATTGGCACCTCTTAGTTATTAGTATAGTGGCCCCCATCTTAGTTATAAGTATATTGGCCCCTCGTTGTTATTAGTATAGTGGCCCCCTCTTTGTTATTAGTATAATGGCCCCCTCTTTGTTATTAGTATATTGGCCCCTCTTAGTTATTAGTATAATGGCCCCCTCTTTGTTATTAGTATATTGGCCCCTCTTAGGTATAAGTATAATGGCCCCCTCTGTGTTATTAGTATAATGGCTCCCTCTTTGTTATTAGTATATTGGCCCCTCTTAGTTATTAGTATAGTGGCCCCCTCTTTGTTATTAGTATAATGGCCCCCTCTTTGTTATTAGTATATTGGCCCCTCTTAGTTATTAGTATAGTGGCCCTCTCTTTGTTATTAGTATAATGGCCCCCTCTTTGTTGTTAGTATAGTGGCCCCTCTTAGTTATTAGTATATTGACCCCTCTTAGTTATTAGTATAGTGGCCCCCTCTTAGTTATTAGTATAATGGCCCCCTCTTTGTTATTAGTATAATGACCCCCTCTTTGTTATTACTATAGTGGCCCCCTCTTTGTTATTAGTATAATGGCCCCCTCTTTGCTATTAGTATATTGGCCCCTTTTAGTTATTAGTTTAGGGCCCCCCTCTTAGTTATTAGTATAATGGCCCCCTCTTTGTTATTAGTATATTGGCCCATCTTAGTTATTAGTATAGTGGCCCCCCTCTTAGTTATTAGTATATTGGCCCCCTCTTTGTTATTAGTATAGTGGCCCTCTCTTTGTTATTAGTATAATGGCCCCCTCTTTGTTATTAGTATAGTGGCCCCCTCTTAGTTATTAGTATATTGCACCCTCTTAGTTATTAGTATAGTGGCCCCTCTTAGTTATTACAAAAAGAAAAAATGACCCCCGGACGAAGGACACATCGAAATGCGCGTCGGGGTAACACCATCCCTGGCCCTACTCTGGCTTTTATTATCTCTGGTGAGCTATATGGGACATGTAATATATGTTTGTATTGTTAATTACACACTGAGTAAAGTATTTATCCTAACTTTGGGTAACGGTGACTATATGTTACCATGCATGTAATTTAATACGGTATAACCGTGTTGTGCATGTTGTCACTGTTATGGTTGGTCACATGGCACCTGTATCCAACTAGGAGATATGTTTCAGAACTCACCAGTTTGTCATTTATGTATGTACTATACCAATATACTGCCATATGCGGGTAAGGGATGATGTTTTTCTTGCACTGTCACCCTCCCCTGTAACAGCAATTTTTATTAATTTTTGTGACATTAATAAAGATTTTCATACTTTTATAGTGCGTTAATGGCTCTATTTGTCTTTCTATAGACACATGTTTTTTTCCCTCTTAGTTATTAGTATAATGACACCCTCTTTGTTATTAGTATAGTGGCCCCCTCTTTGTTATTAGTATAAAGGCCCCCCTTTGTTATTAGTATAAAGGCCTCCTCTATATATATATATATATATATATATATATATATATATATATATATAGTAATTCTCCTCCCCCACCCACATAGTGGTTCCAGTACCTCCTGCATTAGGGTACATACATGAAAAAAAAATAATAATACTTACCTCTCTTCCGCTCTCCGTCACCACTTTAGGCATCCGGCGCAAGCGGTCACGAACACCTCACTGTGCCCTCCTGCGCCGCGTCATTACGTCATCTCGCGAGACCTGACGCAGGAGGTCACAGTGAGGTAACCGCAATCTCCTGCGTCGCTCTATTGCCTCATAGACCTCATACCCCTCACTGAAATGCCTGCTGCCTAGTGCCCCTGCAATTTGGCACTACCACCACCCCAACGCTATGCCACAAAATGAACTGGTTGGTGTTAAATGTCGTGCTAATGTCAGGACACAAATCACTGCCCTAAGGTATGATGGGACAGAAGTCACATGACAAACCAGGAAGCAGAATTCAAGCATGGGGGGGTAAGAAAAAACTATTAATGACTCAAATTTGAAAAAAAAATGGTGTCGTGGGTAGTGGGAGTCCACTACTACAATATATGGCAACTGTGACACAGACTAATGCATCAGGTTAGCTGCAATAGTCTGTACTAAATCTAATTTTTCAACAGTTTTTTTTTTAATGGACAATTGTGCAATGTCTGCAGCAAAAATATATGCTGCCAGTGACACTGTAAAATACATTTCTTTTACCCTTATTAACTGCAGGAGCATTGTAACAGGATTTGGGGGGGGGGGGGCAAGGCAATTGCACAACTTCTGCAGCGCAATTTATGATGCCTGTGATGCCTGGAAATACACTTAATGGACACTTATCAACTAGGGTAGGGTTTTGGGAAAAAAGGCTGGTGTCTGAACATAAAAAAGAGTACTGTCTTTTTAAAAATTGAGGTGCAGTAACATACATTAAAGGGGTTTTCCAGGAGTTTTACACTGATGATCTATGCTCTGAATAGATCACCAGTATCAGTGGTGGGTTTGACAACCAGGACCCCTGCAACAGAGCTGGCAAATTGGGCAATTGCCCAGGGCCCCGATCCTCTAAGAGGCCCTCTGCTTCAGGCAGATCACAGTCTGGACTCCAGAGTGGGGAATTTCCTGGCTTAGGAGTCCCTGCTCTGACTCCATATATGGAACCTTAAAGTACAGTGCCTTGCAAAAGTATTCGGCCCCCTGGAACGTTTCAACCTTTTGCCACATTTCAGGCTTCAAACAAAAAGATATAACATTTTAAATTTTTGGTGAAGAATCAACAACAAGTGGGTCACAATTGTGAAGTGGAACAAAATTTATTTGATCATTTAAACTTTTTTGTAATAATAAAACTGAAAAGTGGGGCGTGCAAAATTATTCGGCCCATTTACTTTCAGTTCAGAAAACTCACTCCAGAAGTTCATTGAGGATCTCTGAATGATCCAATGTTGTCCTAAATGACTGATGAAGATAAATAGAATCCACCTGTGTGTAATCAAGTCTCCGTATAAATGCACCTGCTCTGTGATAGTCTCAGGGTTCTGCATCATGAAGACCAAGGAACACACCAGGCAGGTCCGTGATGCTGTTGTGGAGAAGTTTAAAGCCGGATTTGGATACCAAAAGATTTCCCAAGCTTTAAACATCCCAAGGAGCACTGTGCAAGCGATCATATTGAAATGGAAGGAGTATCAGACCACTGCAAATCTACCAAGACCCGGCCGTCCCTCTAAACTTTCATCTCAAACAAGGAGAAGACTGATTAGAGATGAAGCCAAGAGGCCCATGATTACTCTGGATGAACTGCAGAGATCTACAGCTGAGGTGGGAAAGTCTGTCCATAGGACAACAATCAGTCGAATACTTCACAATATCCATAAAAAGTCTCCTTTACAGTTTGCCACAAGCCACCTGGGAGACACACCAAACATATGGAAGAAGGTGCTCTGGTCAGATGAAACCAAAATCCAACTTTTTGCAAACAATGCAAAACGATATGTTTAGCGTAAAAGCAACACAGCTCATCACCCTGAACACACCATCCCCACTGTCAAACATGGTGGTGGCAGCATCATGGTTTGGGCCTGCTTTTCATCAGCAGGGACAGGGAAGATGGTTAAAATTGATGGGAAGATGGATGGAGCCAAATACAGGACCATTCTGGATGAAAACCTGTTGGAGTCTGCAAAAGACTTGAGACTAGGACGGAGATTTATCTTCCAACAAGACAATGATCCCAAATATAAAGCAAAATCTACAATGGAATGGTTCAAAAATAAACATATCCAGGTCTTAGAATGGCCAAGTCAAAGTCCAGACCTGAATCCAATTGAGAATATGTGGAATGAGCTGAAAACTGCTGTTCACAAACGCTCTCCATCCAACCTCAAAGAGTTCGAGCTGTTTTGTAAGGAAGAATGGGCAAGAATTTCAGTCTCTAGATGTGCAAAACTGATAGAGACATACCCCAAGTGACTTGCAGCTGTAATCGCAGCAAAAGGTGGCGCAACAAAGTATTAATGCAAGGGGGCTGAATAATTTTGCACGCCCCACTTTTGAGTTTTATTATTACAAAAAAAAGTTTAAATGATCCAATAAATTTCGTTCCACTTCACAATTGTGACCCACTTGTTGTTGATTCTTCACCAAAAATTTAAAATGTTATATCTTTTTGTTTGAAGCCTGAAATGTGGCAAAAGGTTGAAAATACTTTTGCAAGGCACTGTAGTTATCCCATCTTGGACAATTGGTGCATATCGCTAGGATATGCCCCCATTGTCTTATAGGTGCGGGTCCCAATGCTGGGACCCGCACCTATATCGAGAACAAAGTGGGGATGGGATCCAAGATGGGATAACCCCTTTAACCACTGGGCTATAAAGCTCAATGCTAAGTCACTGCTGAAAAACCTTAGATGTTTCTCTTGTATAATACAATAGAAACTTCTATGAGTTTTTTCAGCACTGACTTAACATTCAGCTTTATAGCCCAGTGGTTAAGGTTCTTGCCTTAAATGTAGATGGTTGGGAGTTTGAATCCCACAGAGACATTTTAAAAATAGAGGCTAAATAAAACTTGAATACACAGGGTGTCCCCAACAGTGAAAAGTTTGATTTTATTGAGAAAAAAATGAAAATCTATCCAGGCGTGTGTTGAACACACCAACAATAACCCCTACAATAAATATAAAGTGCCAACACACAATATGCGCTTAAAATAAATTTTATTAGTCATAACAAGATAAAAACATGGTATAAAAACCATATCACTGAAGTACTAATGTAGCGGCGGAAGTAGCATAAATAAACAGACAAACTGGTATCAAAATAATCACAAGTAAATATCTGTAATGTTCTTACACAACCACTCTCAGGAAATATAAACAATAAAGTGCTTAGTGCATACAAAAACCAATGAGAATGGTGTGATACACTCTGTTCAAAATGCAAGAAAACTATGCATCACAGGCCAGACATATAAACAATGTTCACAATAATAAAAGGCATAATACCGACCAGTTGATCCGTAACCCCAACGTACGTTTCGCACTCTGGCTTCCTCAGGGAGTATGATGTTCAACTACATTGTGTCCTATTTATACCCATACCAATTAGTACATACTTTGTTTCACATGTCCCACAGCGATATATGCGTTCCACGGTGGAACGCATCACGTCACTTCCTGTCTCGTCGAGTCCCGTTCAAATGGTATTTTACTGATCAGGAAATTCACATCAATACTGACTAGTGCCACTTGCATGCTGAAAGAATACCTCTGAACCATCCCAAAAAAGTAAAAATCATAATAGCAAGGGGGTAAACGTACTTCTAAGTGTCCAGCATCACTGCGCCCGAGCTCTCGCGAGAGGCGGAGTGACGCGGAACCACGTGACCGCCGCTGCGTTTCACAATGGAGCGCAGACGGCGGAAAAGCCGGCCGGCTTCTCATCCCCATGGCATGAATGAACTCCAAACTCCTCATTATAAACCTATCGTAACTTAGACCACAAACCGCAATAAGCAGAACACCCAATGTTAATAAACACAATCAAAGTAAATGTAAATGTGATGTGATTTAGATATGAGAAAAAAAAGTGTGAATAAAAACCTAAAATGATGTGAAAAAATTGCAAAAGACTATAAAAATGTATGTGTAGGTGTGAAAAAGAACGGAAGGGTAATGAAAAAATGAGAAAAAAAAAAAAATATATGTGTTAATGTGTATGACCCCTGATAGAGGAATAACAAAATAGGACGGTATCCATATATATAAATACCCGTCCAAAAGAGGACATGCATAATTGCACGTATGTGCATATGCAAATGTGCAAGTGAAGTTACCATATCTCGTACATAGAAATAAGATTGAAAAATAAATAATAAATATATGAGAGATGTTAGAAATGTGAGTATAAAAAGAAAGAAAGAAATATGAAAGATAGTAAAGTGTGTGAACCAACACACCAATGAACCTCTTCAATCAAAATGTGCATTATAGATGCAAAGACAAAGTGTAGTGCAAAAAAAATAAAAAATGCAACTAAAAATAAAAAAATAATACCAAAAACAAAAACAAAATAAATAACATAAGTAACATATCAAATAGCTATGTAAGCAAGGATTGCCAGAGTCTCTGAAGACATGAAAAGACTATGGGATCAAGATATACTAGCACAGTCCAACACCCTCAGATCCCATATGGCACTCTCAGCTGCATCATATAATAAGATGTCACATCGAGATATCACGTGGACTTCTAGATTCCATTTCAGCATCCCAATCCCGAATTTCCACTGGAGAGACTAAAGAGACTAAACGAGAAGAAAAGGAGTGAAAAATTGGCACACAAATGAGACAGATACCTAAAAACCATTAAAAAGATTTTAAAAGACCTGGTACACCACAGAACCAACCTATGGTGTATCAGAGACATGAGGAACATCAAAGACAAGAATATACGCCTAGAATTGTGTAAGGGATGGATTTATGAAATGGACGAAAATTAATATAACCCCTCTAGAGAAAAGGAGCAAAGCTAAGGTTCTCATTTAGACCTTTAGGTACTACCGTATCTAACAAAAAGATCCATTTAGACTCGCGCTGGGCAAGGACCTTTTTCCACTCCCCTCCCCGATCACCAATCAAAACGCGATCAATTCCCCTTACCTCCAATAGAGCGCCATCACAATTGTGGTGGCTCTTGAAATGACGGGGAAGAGTTTTCAATTTGGAGAGATCTCTTTCTTCTGCTGCGGCAGTAATTCCCAACACGTGTTCACGTGTTCGTCTCCGCAGTTCACGCGAGGTCAGGCCCACATAGAGAAGATTACATGGGCACGATGCCACATAAATGACTCCGATCGTTGAACACGTGATCGTGTGTGTAATCTTGAATTCCCTTTTTCCAGAACCATCCTTAAATATTTCGGTCCGCAAGATATTGGGGCATGCCACACATCTGCCACATGGGCGGCATCCCCATTTGGGACCCTTGGAGCCAAATGCATGTAAGTGGCTCTTGCCTCGGTGATGGCTGTGTACCAGCATATCACGTAAATTCCGTTCTCTCCTAAAAGTCACGGACGGATTGGTTGGCAAATACTGTCTCAGAACTGGATCAATCCTTAACACATTCCAGTGTTTAAGGAGAATCTTCCTCAATTCCTTGTGACCAGAGTTAAATGAAGTGATGAACCTCAACATTTGTTCGGTATCAACCTTGTTAGAGGGAGGTCGTTGCAATATGTGTTTTCTTTTAGCGTCTTTTGCTCGAAGATAACTTCTCCTTAAATCAACATCACGGTAGCCTCGTGCCTTAAATCGCTGAGAGAGTTCCATGGCACGTGCTTCAAAGACCTCATCACGAGAGCAAATCCGCCTCAATCTAAGGAATTGACCGATCGGAATACCACGTATTAATGGCTGTGGATGCGAAGATGTTGCATGAAGAAGACTATTGACCGCTGTAGGTTTGCGGAATATATCCGTATGGATGAAACCAGCATCATCAACCTGCAATAAAAGGTCAAGGAAGTCCATATTATTTTTGCCCACCTTGTAAGTCAACTTAATGTTGAGATCATTTTGATTGAGCCCCTCCATGAAGACATCCAACTCCAACCTTGAACCCTGCCAAATGATTAGGACATCGTCGATGTACCTAGACCATAAAGTGAACCTTTTCAATGGATTTAACCGGTTCAGTGAGGAAGATCCTTCTCTCCCACAGCCCCAGGAACAGGTTAGCATAGGACGGCGCACAGGCCGCCCCCATGGCCGTACCCTGGAGCTGTAGGAAGAACGAACCCTTAAATAGGAAGAAATTATGTCTCAGTGCGAACCCCAATAAATCAAGAATGAACATGGAATACTCACCCTGTACCATGGAGGAGTGCAGGAAATGGGACACCGCTGTTAACCCATCCTCATGCCGAATCGAGGTATATAGTGACTCGACGTCGCAGGTAACAATCCACATATCTTCCTCCAATTGTAAGCCATCCATTTTCCGCAACACATCTCCCGTGTCCTTGAGATACGATGGTAGATTTTCCACAAGGGGTCGCAAGATAGAGTCGATGAGTTTACATATGGGTTCACACATGTTGTTTCTACCAGAAACGATAGGACGTCCTGGGGGATTTGTTCTATCCTTATGGACCTTCGGTAAAAGATAAAAGGTCGCGATCGTTGGATTCTCCAACCATAAGCATTTTTTTTCCCGTTGTGTAATAACACCAGCATCTTGCGCACTCTGTAAAATCCCTTGAAGTTCCCCCTGGAATTTACAAAGGGGGTTAAACGTTAGTTTTTTATAACAATTCCCGTCTCTTAATTGACGAAACGCTTCTTTTTCATATGACAATGTGGGCCAAATAACCACATTGCCCCCTTTGTCCACAGGTTTGATTTCAATTCCTTCTAGCCTGCTTAGTTCTTTTAATGCCACCTGTTGATCCTTAGTTAGGTTAGTAAATTCAGGGCTGCGTGGAACCCTCTTCAAATCCTCAGTCACAAGTCTAACAAAGACCTCAATATTAGGGTACAGCGTAAACGGGGGGAATTTCTTAGATTTAGGTATGATACTACTCGGTAGTCGACTCACCTCCCTTGGTTTTTCCTGTTCTTCCAATAATTCATATAAAGTCTGTACAGCCTTCTGTTCGTAATCCGTATCAAATGGTGATTCTAACAGCTGCCTGTGATGAAATTTTTTAAAAACAAGTTTTCTCGCAAACAGGTTCAGGTCCTTGATCGCTGTGAAAAGATCGAAGCGGTGTTCAGGTATAAAGTTAAGGCCCAGACACAAAACATCTTCCTGGGTCTTTGTTAAAGATGTATTAGATAAATTAATTACCTGAACCCTCTGATTGCATCTGTCTGGCTCTAACTGGGGACGTTTGGACGCCTGAGCTGGAGTATCCTCCTTGCGTTTTCTCGTTATCCTTCTCATATCCAATCTCTGTCCACCATACCGGGTATGTTCACTCTCTCCGGACACCACTGAAGAAATGGAGGAGCTCCGACTCCTAGGTTCCATACCACGCCGATTCCATTTATAGACCCTTTTGTTATCAAAGTCCTGAAGGTCACGCTGGAATTTTTTAAGTTTCTGCTCTCTGATTTGTCTTTCCCACAAATCATGTGCGTCATCAAGATCTTTCTTCAGCTGTTGCCATTCACCTTCATTTAATTGTTGTCTAATGAGGTTCTCTGTGGAAACAATCTCCTTATCCACCCCCTCCAAAGAGGAATCATTCGCCATGATAAGTAATTTTAAAAAAGACATAGAGCATATATTACATGCCTCCTCCCATTGGGTACTGAACCCTTCTATTTCCAGACCATACGAGGGGAATACCTGGATCCTAAGGCCACGAGGGATCATATTCCGAGCCATGTATTGTTCCATCGACATCCGATTCCACCAAATCCGTAAGCGTTTATGAAGTAAATTCTTCAGTGTCCCCTTCATTTCACGTATATATGAGAAAAAAATGAAGTAAAACATATAACAATATGATCAAATAACACCCGTATTAACCCACACCAAGTTGTGTAACCAGTATATTTTGTTGGGAAAGGTGGCAACCCTAACAGCACCCCCGCTCAGGACGTCTATAGGCCCTCTCACTGCAGCAAGCTAAGCCTCATCAGGACTCACTTCGTAAAAAATGATTGCGATATTCTGACTCTCATAACTTTTTTATAGTTTTATACGGAGAAGTGTGGGGGCTCATTTTTTGTGGGACAATCTGTCGTTTTTGACAATACCATTTTGGGGTGTGTATGACTTGATCACTTTTTATTCAATTTTCTTGGGAGATAAAGTGATGAAAAAACGCAAATCGGCCTTTATTTAAATTTTTTTATTTTATGCCATTCACCATATGGGGTAACTTTTTAAAAAATATTTTAATAGTATGGGCATTTTCGCATGCGGCGATGCCTATAATGCTCTTTTTTTTCTTTTTATTTTGGGGAATGGGGGTGATTTTAATTTTTAAGGTTTTTTTATATTTTCAAAACTTTTATTTATTTTTTTTTACTTTTTGTTAAGTCCCCTAAGTGGACCACAACTTACAATCATCAGATGTAAATTGCTCCATTAGTCTGTATAGAAATCACTATATCACAGTTCAATGCTGCCATCTAGTGGCCTGAACTGGGATATACTAACAATGAGCCTGGAAGCCTAGTATAAGCTGCAGCTTATTTATAGAACAGAGTGCTTTCCCCGACCTCTACTGGGGGAAAGCGCGCCTGAATAGGAATCCCACGCTTCCAGTTTTTAACACTTTCAGATGCTGTGAGTGAGGGGAACTCATTGGTGTAAGGGGAGGGGGCATGTGGCCATGAGGGTGCAGTTTTTGTGAGGAGCTTTATGGGGTGTAAATCTGTGAGGGAGGACCGGAATTGACAGAATGTAACTGTGTTGTTAGTACATTAGTACAAGATTTGGGGCCCTGCTTTTGATTTTGCCCAGGGCCACATTTTGTCTAAAACCGGACCTGCCTGTCTATCTGTTTGAGAAGTTACCGGAGCTCGCAGTACTGCCGTGGCCTTCTCTAAGCTTTCACTAGTCCATATGACATCATGTTCAGTGGTCACGTGGACATGCACAGTTTAGCCCCATTGAAGTAAATAGGGCAGAGCTGCAATACCAAGCACAGCCTCTATACAATGTACGGTGCGGTGCTTGATGAGCACAGAGAAGGCCATGACACTCAAAGGAGCACCGGAGCACCTTCTCAAACAGCTAATTGAGTGTTGAACCCCTGTGATCGAATACTGATGACCTATCCAGAGGATAGTTTATTGGTATAGAAAAACCCGGAAAACCCCTTTAAAGTAAACTAACTCACACTAAGCCATCCTTAGTGCTAAAACCTGTCTTTCTATGAAGTACCGTATTTTTCGCTTTATAAGACTCACTTTTTCCCCCCAAAAGTAGGGGGAAAATTGTGGTGCGTCTTATAAAGCAAATACAAGTGAGCGCTTCCATTATGGAAGCACTCACTTGTATGTTTTAGCTGCAGCACCCCCATCAGATCTAAGATTAGCCCACCCAGCCACATAACAATAAAATAAAAACCTCTCTTACCTGTCCTGCGCAGCAGCTCCTCTCTGGGTCCGGCGCTCCTCTGGCTTCCCAGGACGGCGCTGCACTGTCCTGACTACGTACAGCATCAGGACGTAGTGCGCGCACTATGACCTGACGCTGCATGCAGTCAGATGACAGTGCAGCGCCGGCCTTAGTAGCCAGAGGAGCGCCGGACCCGGAGCGGAGCCGCAGCACAGGACAGGTAAGAGAGGTTTTATTATTATGGGGCTGGGTGGGCTGATCTGAGGTCTGATGGAGACACTCTGGGCTGTGCTGAGGTCTGATGGGGACACACTGGGCTGATCTGAGGTCTGATGGGACACACTGGCCTGTTCTGAGGTCTGATGGGGGCACACTGGGCTGTTCTGAGGTCTGATGGGGACACACTGGGCTGTTCTAAGGTCTGATGGGGGCACACTGGGCTGTTCTGAGGTCTGATGGGGACACACTGGGCTGATCTGAGGTCTGATGGGACACACTGGGTTGTTCTGAGGTCTGATGGGGGCACACTTGGCTGTTCTGAGGTCTGATGGGGGCACACTGGGCTGATCTGAGGTCTGATGGGGGCACACTGGGCTGTTCTAAGGTCTGATGGGGACACACTGGGCTGAACTGAGGTCTGATGGTGGCACACTGGGCTGTTCTGAGGTCTGATGGGGGCACACTGGGCTGTTCTGAGGTCTGATGGAGGCACACTGGGCTGATCTGAGGTCTGATGGGGGCACACTGGGCTGTTTTGAGGTCTGATGGGGGCACACTGGGCTGATCTGAGGTCTGAAGGGGCACACTGGGCTGATCTGAGGTCTGATGGGGGCACACTGGGCTGTTCTGAGGTCTGATGGGGACACACTGGGCTGATCTGAGGTCTGATGGGGGAACACTGGGCTGATATGAGGTCTGAGGTCTGATGGGGGTCTGATGTGATGTCCTGAAATTTAGGGGGGGTCTGATATGAGCTCTGATGAAAAATATTTTTTTCTCATTTTCCTACTCTAAAATCTGGGGTGCGTCTTATCTTTGGGTGCGTCTTATAAAGCGAAAAATACGGTAATTCAATCTAAGTTTATCTTCCCAATACCAAACACCCTAATCTGTCTTTCTTGTGTGTCTAATTGCTGTGTCTCTGACAGACATGTCCTATCACATCAGTGGCTGAGCTCAGAATGGCATCTCTGCTTGGGACTTTACATAGAGCCCAAGAGATGTAGACAAGTCAATGTTGTCCCTCCTGATTGGCTCTGAGTCAGAGTGCAAGGCATTATGGGTAAGCAAAATGCCCAACACCCTGCCCAGGTGCATGTGAACTGAATTTGAAATGTAAAACGGTCGGTGCAGATTTGCGCTATTTGTATAAATCAAATCACTAAAACTTCAGCTTTTTTGGGAGGTTGAAGTTTTGGAAAATTTATATATATATATATATATATATATATATATATATATATATATATATATACACACATACAGAGGGGTAAAAAAGTATTTAGTCAGCCACCAATTGTGCAAGTTTTCCCACTTAAAAAGATGAGAGAGGCCTGTAATTGACATTATAGGTAGACCTCAACTATGAGAGACAAAATGAGAAAACAAATCCAGAAAATCACATTGTCTGATTGTTTAAGAATTTATTTGCAAATTATGGTGAAAAATAAGTATTTGGTCTATAACAAAAGTTCATCTCAATACTTTGTTATATATCCTTTGTTGGCAATGACTGAGGTCAAACATTTTCTGTAAGTCTTCACAAGGTTCGCACACACTGTTGCTGGTATGTTGGCCCATTCTTCCATGCAGATCTCCTCTAGAACAGTGATGTTTTGGGGCTGTTGCTGGGCAACACAGACTTTCAACTCCCTCCAAAGGTTTTCTATGGGGTTGAGATCTGGAGACTGGCTAGGCCACTCCAGGACCTTGAAATGCTTCTTACGAAGCCACTCCTTGGTTGCCCTGGCAGTGTAATTGGGATCATTGTCATGCTGAAAGACCCAGGCATGTTTCATCGTCAATGCCCTTGCTGATGGAAGGAGGCTTGCACTCAAAATCTCACAATACATGGCCCCATTCATTCTTTCATATACACGGATCAGTCGTCCTGGTCCCTTTGCAGAGAAACAGCCCCAAAGCATGATGTTGCCACCTCCATGCTTCACAGTAGGTATGGTGTTCTTTGGATGCAACTCAGCATTCACTCTCCTCCAAACACGACGAGTTGTGTTTCTACCAAACAGTTCTACTTTGGTTTCATCTGACCATATGACATTCTCCCAATACTCTTCTGGAACATCCAAATGCTCTCTAGCAAACTTCAGACGGGTCCGGATATGTACTGGCTTAAGCAGGGGGACATGTCTAGCACTGCAGGATCTGAGTGTCACGAACGTCCCTGCATCGAGTTGCGTGTGGTGTTGCATCAGGTTGCGTGTGTGGTGTTGTTCTCGGCTGAGATCCGGTTACTGCAATATCTGCATTAAGATAAGTGTCATTTTCCCTATTGTGTTTATCCTACTTTTCCCTGTTGTGGTTTTGCCTTCTGGAGTCTCCTGTTCATCCATCCTCTTGGAGGAACGAATTGACTCTTTCCTCTGTCACTAGTAGCAGGGTTCTCTAGGGTCAGGTGTTATTAGGTTCCTGTGTATGAACTCTCCTACCACTAAGGCCTGTTCATACTGGTAGTCAGTCAGGGCATAGTTTCAGGGATTCCTGTAGGAGGTGACCATTTTCCTTGTTTGGTCTTTTCCCTTCCCTCTTACGCTTGGTGTGGCTATTCCCTCCACACAAGAGCGTGACATTATAAACCGCCGAACAAAAATTAATGTCATTTTTGTGCTGACATGGATGCTATTGCTGCGCTTGCTGAACGGTTGCAGGGACTCAGCTTGGAGGTGGCTGACATCCGCAACCAAATTCAGAGGCCACAGGCTGGTGGTTCTGGGGGTGCTGGGTGTCAGGCCTGTTTGGAGCCTAAGGTCGCCCTCCCGGATAGATTTTCTGGGGGACGTGATAATTTTATTCTTTTCAGGGAGGCATGCAAATTGTATTTCAGACTGCGTCCACATTCTTCTGGTAATGAGGAGCAGATGGTTGGTGTCGTCATCTCGCTGCTTAAAGGAGATGCGCATTCATGGGCCTTTTCTCTGCCGACCGGATCGCAGTCTCTCTGGTCGGTAGATGAATTTTTCAAGGCTTTAGGGATTATCTATGATGACCCGGATCGTATCTCCTTGGCCGAGACCCAGATACGTGACCTTCGTCAGGGTGAGCGCTTGGTTGAGGTCTATTCCTCTGAGTTCTGGAAGTGGGCGACCAATACTGAATGGAACGATCCGGCTCTACGTAGCCAATTCAGTCAAGGATTATCAGAAAGGCTGAAGGACGCTTTGGCCTTTCATGAAACCCCTGTGTCTTTGGAAGCCACTATGTCTCTTGCTGTACGCATGCATAGGCGCCTGAGAGAGCGATCTAGGGGCCCCCGCTCCCAGGACGTACTATCAAGTAGTGTATTGTCTTCCTATGACACTTTGGGTGAAGATTCCCCTGGGTTGATGTCAGGGGACGAACCCATGCAGTTAGGGGGAGCTACCCTTGTTTCCACTCTTAAGCATTTTGGTAATAAAAAGGGTGTGTGTTTTTTCTGTGGTTAGAAAGGACACTTTATCAATGTATGTCCATGCATTCAATCTCTAAAAGAGAGAAAAGTAAAGGGGGCATTGAATTCTCATCTCACTCTTGGTGGGGTGGGTAGGGAGACTGAAAATGTGCATTTGTCTTCATCCTGTAGTACCCGTTTTCTCCTGACTGCTGAGGTGGCGCTAGAGTCAAAGGTTGTGAGAATTGAGGTGTTTATTGACAGCAGGGCAGGGGTGAACTTGATTGATGCTCAGTTTGTCAGTATGCATGGATTGTCTCCGAGTACATTGGAAAAGAAGATTTCTGTGTTTGCCATTGATTCTGCACCTCTATCTGTTTGTCTCAGATGGTGCATGATATCAAATTAAGAGTGGGTGAATTTCATCAGGAGCTTATTTCATGTTTTGTGTTGGAAGGTCTTCCTGCTCCTATGGTTCTGGGTTTACCGTGGTTAAGCAAACATAATCCAACCATTGACTGGCATACTAGACAAATTGTGGATTGGAGTGATTATTGCGTTGACAATTGTCTTAATACCTCTTTTTCTGCTTTAACTACTAAGACACTTCCCTCTTTTATATCGGATTTCTCTGATGTATTTTCTGAAGGTGGATGTCAGGATTTACCCCCTCACCGGGAATACGATTGTCCTATCAATCTTATACCTGGAGCAAAATTGCCCAAATCTAGGCTGTATAACCTTTCTGGACCTGAGAGAACGGCCATGAAGGAATATATTGCTGAGAGCTTGGCTAAAGGACATATTAGACCTTCCAAATCTCCAGTGGCAGCTGGGTTTTTCTTTGTTCAGAAAAAGGACGGAACTCTTAGGCCATGTCTGGATTTCCGTGAACTCAATCGGATTACTGTCCGTGATCCGTACCCCCTTCCTTTGATTCCTAACTTGTTTAACCAGATTGTGGATGCCAAGATGTTCGCCAAGTTGGACTTAAGGGGGGCATATAATCTGGTCAGAATCAAGGAAGGGGATGAATGGAAGACGGCCTTTAACACTCCTGAGGGCCACTTTGAGAACTTGGTCATGCCTTTTGGGTTGACCAATGCTCCTGCTGTCTTCCAGCATTTTGTTAATGACATTTTTCATCACCTGGTGGGGAGGTTTGTAGTCGTTTATTTGGATGACATACTAATCTATTCTCCAGATATGGTGACACACCAGGGTCACGTGAGACAGGTGTTGCAAATCTTAAGAGATAACAAGTTGTATGCAAAATTTGAGAAATGTGTTTTTGCTGTACATGAGGTGCAATTCTTAGGATACCTGCTTTCATCTTCAGGTTTTCGTATGGATCAAGAGAAAGTCCGTCCTGTTCTGGACTGGGACCGACCTGAGAATCTGAAGGCTCTTATGCGATTTTTGTGGTTCACCAACTATTACCAAAAATGTATTAAGCACTATTCGACAATAGTTAAACCCTTAACTGACATGACTAAGAAAGGGACGGATGTCTCAGTGTGGTCTGATGTAGCGTTGCAAGCCTTCTCCGCTGTGAAGGAGTGCTTTTCTTCTGCCCCTATATTGGTGCAGCCAGATGTGTCACAACCTTTCATTGTGGAGGTTGACGCATCCGAGGTGGGGGTAAGAGCAGTTTTACCACAGGGCCTGTTACCTGGTAAATGGCGCCCATGTGCTTTTTTTAAAAAAAAAAACTGTCTGCTGCGGAGAGAAATTATGATGTGGGTAACAGAGGGTTACTGGCCATTAAGTTGGCTTTTGAGGAATGGTGTCATTGGTTGGAAGGGGCAATTCACCCAATCACTGTATTCACTGATCACAAAAATCTGGCTTACCTGGAGTCAGCTAAACAACTTAATCCGAGGCAGGCCAGATGGTCTTTGTTCTTCACCAGATTCAATTTCATTGTCACATATCGTCCTGGGGTTAAGAATGTGAAGGCGGAT
>ONZH01020806.1:0-14258 GCA_900303285.1 Rhinella marina | reverse complement strand
GCTTCCTTCCTGACCACTAGGGGTCCCTGTTCCCATTACGACTTCCTTCCTGACCACTAGGGGGGGTCCTGTTCCATTACAGACTTCCTTCCTGACCACTAGGGGGCCCTGTTCCATTACAGGCTTCCTTCCTGACCACTAGGGGGTCCTGTTCCATTACAGACTTCCTTCATGACCACTAGGGGGCCCTGTTCCCTTACAGGCTTCCTTCCTGACCACTAGGGGGTTTCATTACAGGCTTCCTTCCCTTGACCACCAGAGGTCCCCCCCAGGCTCATGAGCAGTAACTCCTCCTTGGGGGCGGCCATTATTAAGGTGCCGCTCTTGTTCCGCACCTTTGTCAGACATGCCGATCCCCTGGATCTCCCACGTGGTCAGAGAGTCTGGAAGGATCAGGCCGGTTTCCTTGAAGCCTCGTCTAAGGAGAAGATAGAGAATTACATATATTATTACAGACTCCACCCCTGAAGTAAAACCCCGCCCACATCACCAATACAGGGGGTCACCTGTCAGAGATGGAGAACTCCTCCCATAACCAACTTTCTGGAAAATAACTCCGGACTTCTGGTTCATCCAAATCAAGAACCGTCCTGATATCTGAAGAGGCGAGAAGATGATGTCACCCGTGGTTAGAGCAGCCAGAGTGGCCATTATAATACCGCCCCTCACCACTTGTCGTAGTTTATAATACCTCACCCTTCTACACATGTAGATTATAATACCGCACCCCACCATGTGTTGCAGTTTATAATACTGCCCCCCCAACCACTTTCATAGTTTTATAATACCGACCCTTCTAACTTGAGATATAATTACCGCCCTCACCACTTTCGTAGTTTATACCGCCCAACACTTGTCAGAGATTTAATACCGCACCTTCTACACTTGTAGATTATAATACCGCCCTCACCACTTGTCTTAGTTATAATACGCCCCCCAACACTTTCGAGATTATAATCCGCACCCTCTCACTTGTAGATTATAATACCGCCCCTCACCACTTGTTTTAGTTTATAATACCGCCCCCCCAACCACTTGTCGTAGACTATAATACCGCACTTTCCCACTTGTAGTTGATAAAACCGCCTGCCCCATGTCATGGTTTTTGCACTCACAGACGCGGCCCATCCCCAGCGCTTTTTGGGCGAGCTCAGCAGCTCTCTTCTCGATCAGCTCGCAGCACGTCTGGAACGCTTTCACACAGTGCTCCCCTTTGCCGTTCTTGATCCGCTCCATTCCGGCGCTGCACTGGCGGTCCTCCATAAACGCCGTCCCCCCGTCCATGCAGCACTTCTTTAGGCGCTTGTTGGTGTATGAGGCGGCTGAGGAAGAGCAACCATGACCAGGCAACACAATGAGACAAGCAGGGGCCACAGCTGAGGGGTTGGTACATTGTATCCGATCTGGACAATCCTCCGTGGACTCCAGGCTGAGACATTGTAACAAACCCTCAGCAGTAAAGGCGTGCTGGACACTATGAATGGATGGAGAGGTTGCTGTAGACACCCTAGGGTGGCCCATGGGGGGGCACTTACCTAGTCTCTTGATTTCATCACCCAGGAACGTGGATCGTCTGCTCCTTAGTATTTCATTACACGTCACTTCTGAAAGTGAAGCATCAAAAGTGTGTGAGGTGGGGGAGGGGAACGGCAAACCCAATCCGCAGCGGTAACGCACACGCTGAGAGTGATAGGTTTTCAGGCTGTTTGCAGAGTTGCTTCACCAGTAGTTGTAAAAGTATTCACACCCTTAATACAGCATGAAAGAAAGCAAGCCGTATATGAACTGGAGAACTACAACCACCATTATCCGCTACCTGTCTTCTGAGACGCCCGGATGTTGGCATTAGTAATGAACGTCAGTCCAGCCTTCTCGAACACATCCACGTTGTCCCGTCCCGCTCCAGCGCCGCAGCCGAGGTCACTCTCCTCAATCTGCCTGAGAACC
Source organism: Rhinella marina (assembly GCA_900303285.1). Classification (NCBI taxonomy): domain Eukaryota; kingdom Metazoa; phylum Chordata; class Amphibia; order Anura; family Bufonidae; genus Rhinella; species Rhinella marina. Next base: position 12,311 of record ONZH01020806.1, on the reverse strand, counting down.
TGTGAAGGAGAATGTCAGCGGCTGAAGGGTTTGTTACAGTGTGTCAGTGACCTAGACCCAGCAGAACTCTCCAGGAGGTTTACTCACAGAGGATTCCCTTGACTGGATGCACTGTAGCAAACCCTCAGCTGTGAGACATACTAGGGCAGCAATCTCCAGCACGCCAGCTGTTCTGAAACTACAACTCCCAGAATCCTCCTTTCACTTCTGTGAGAGTTACAAGAACAGCCACGTACATGTGCATGCTGGGAGTTGTAGTTTCACAGTAGCTGGAGTGCCAAAGATTGCTGATCCCGTACTAGGGTCTCAGGACGTCCACCAAATCTTACCCTTTCCATCGGTCGCTGCCTCTTCTTGGTGACATCATAGACAGAGACGTCCACGGCGGACAGCGCCACGATGGAGCCGCTCTGCGCCCGGACGGTCAGAGGAACCGCGGCTTTGGGCTTAAACTGTTCTTTTATGGTTGACAGTTGGACCTGATGAGAGGAAGACCCAAGAGAATTACTGAGAAGAAGACCCCGACAGCTGCACGGCGCCATCAGACTCCCCCCCCCCCCGACTGCAGCACGGCGCCATCAGACTCCCCCCCCCCCAGACTGCCACGGCGCCATCAGACTCCCCCCCCCCGACTGCAGCACGGCGCCATCAGACTCCCCCCCCCCCCGACGCAGCACCCCATCAGACTTCCCCCCCCCCGACTGCAGCACGGCGCCATCAGACTCCCCCCCCCGACTGCTGCACGGCGCCATCAGACTCCCCCCCCCCGACAGCACGGCGCCATCAGACTCCCCCCCCCCCGACTGCAGCACGCGCCATCAACTACCCCGCCCAAAATCCCTCCCCCCGACTGCAGCACGGCGCCATCAGACTCCCCCCCCCCCGACAGCTGCACGGCGCCATCAGACTCCCCCCCCCCCCCGACTGCAGCACGGCGCCATCAGACTCCCCCCCCCGAAAGCTGCACGGCGCCATCAGACTCCCCCCCCCCCCCGACTGCAGCACGGCGCCATCAGACTCCCCCCCCCGACAGCTCACGGCGCCATCAGATTCCCCCCCCCCCCCCGACTGCAGCACGGCGCCATCAGACTACCCCGCCCAAATCCCCTCCCCCGACTGCAGCACGGCGCCATCAGACTCCCCCCCCCCCGACAGCTGCACGGCGCCATCAGACTCCCCCCCCCCCCCACAGCTGCACGGCGCCATCAGACTACCCCGCCCAAAATCCCTCCCCCGACTGCAGCACAGCGCCATCAGACTCCCCCCCCGCAACTGCACGGCGCCATCAGACTTCCCCCCCCCCCGACTGCAGCACGGCGCCATCGATCCCCCCCCCCCCGACAGCTGCACGGCGCCATCAGACTCCCCGCCCAAAATCCCCCCCCCAACTGCAGCACGGCGCCATCAGACTCCCCCCCCCGACAGCTGCACGGCGCCATCAGAACTCCCCCCCCCTCCTACTGACCAGAAGATATCACAGCAGACTATTAGGCCCATTCACCTCTATGGGAGCGGGGAGCCCGCTGAAAGATGAAGCAGGTCCTATAACTTGTCTGCACACACGGACAAGTATAGGCATTTTGAAAGGGGACCGCCCAGCGTGTGTTCCGAGCGCTGCGTAACACACGCCGGGCCGCCCCCATATTATTGCGGGTCCGCAATAATGCAGACCCGCAATAATACGGTCTTGTGAATGGGGGCCTCACTCCCATCATTGACCCCAGGAGCTGACAGTCTAGTCTCTCACCTTCTGATTATTGACGCACTTGTCTCTGATGTCCACCCAGATGGAATCGGCCACGACCTCGGCGCTGGTGTCTCCGGTGATGATGTAATAGACCAGCAGGCGGATGGAGGGCACCATGGCCGCTGTCACCTGGATGTTCAGATTCTGAGAGGTCGACTCGTGGACTCTCTGCACCGTGTCAAATGCCACGATCTTCCCCCGAGAAATGATCTGAGCGGAGAGAGGAGGATGAGGATGGAGATGTAATACACCCCACCCCCAATGCTCAGGAGCACGCCCCCGCTGTGCTCACCAGGTAGCTGTAATGGGTTAGTTTGGCCAGGTACGGGCTGCTGGGCACCACCTGGACATTTAGGAAGTCTCCGACCTGCAGAGCATCGCTCCCCCGCGCCCAATTGATGTACAGGTAGCTCTTTGTTGGTGACTTGTAGGCAGTCGCTGTGTAGGTGGCACTCGCTTGATTGTCATCCTGGAGGTTGTTATCGGCCGTCGTTATCTGAAGAAAAAAAACTATTCAGTAATCAGGCATCAGCATCCGCAGCGGAGCGGGGAGGGGGAGCGTCCTCGGCGAGCGGGGAGGGGGAGGCGTCCTCGCGAGCGGGGGAGGGGGAGGCGTCCTCGGCGAGCGGGGAGGGGGAGCGTCCTCGGCGGCGGGGAGGGGAGGCGTCCTCGGCGAGCGGGGAGGGGGAGCGCCGTCCTCAGCAGGGAGGGGAGGGGGAGGCGTCTCAGCGAGCGGGAGGGGGAGGCGTCCTCGAGCAGGGAGGCGTCCTCGGGGAGGGGAGGGTCCTCAGCGAGCGGGGGGAGGCATCCGCGGGGAGGGAGGCGTCCTTGGCGGAATGGGAGGGGTCCTCGGCAGGATGGGAGGGGAGGGGAGGTGGAGCGTCGGTTTCCTCAGCTGCGGGAGAGGGGAGGCGTCTTCAGCGAGATAAAGATGGAGGCGTCCTCAGCGGGGGAGGTGCAGGTGTCCTCGGTGGAATGGGAGGTGGAGGCATCCTTGGCAGGATGGGAGGGGAGGCGTCTTCGGTGTGATGGAAGCTGGAGGCGTCCTCGGCGGAATGGGAGGGGGAGGCATCTTCAGAGGATGGGGGGGGAGGCGTCTTCAGAGGGATGGGAGGGGAGGCGTCCTCGGCGAGCGGGGAGGGGGAGGCGTCCTCGGCGAGCGGGGAGGGTGAGGTGTCCTCAGCGAGCAGGGAGGCGTCCTCGGGGAGGGGGAGGCGTCTCAGCGAGCAGGGAGGCGTCCTCGGGGAGGGGGAGGCGTCCTCAGCGAGCGGGGAGGGGAGGCGTCCTCAGCGAGCGGGAGGGGGAGGCGTCCTCAGCGAGGAGGGGAGGCGTCCTCGGCGAGGGGGAGGCGTCCTCAGCGAGCGGGGAGGGGGAGGCATCCGCGGGAGGGGAAGGCGTCCTTGGCGAATGGGAGGGGTCCTCGGCAGGATGGGAGGGGGAGGGAGTGGAGGCGTCGGTTTCCTCAGCTGCGGGAGGGGGAGGCGTCTTCAGCGAGATAAGAGATGGAGGCGTCCTCAGCGGGGGAGGTGCAGTGTCCTCAGCGGGGGAGGTGCAGGTGTCTCAGCGGGGAGGTGCAGGTGTCCTCAGCGGGATGGGAGGGGAGGCGTCTTCGGTGTGATGGAAGCTGGAGGCGTCCTCGGCGGAATGGGAGGGGAGGCATCTTCAGGAGGGATGGGAGGGGGAGGCGTCTTCAGAGGGATGGGAGGGGGAGGCGTCTTCGGTGTGATGGAAGCTGGAGGCATCCTCGGCGGGATGGGAGGGTGAGGCGTCCTCGGCGGGATGGGAGGGGGAGGCGTCCTCGGTGGAATGGGAGGAGGAGGCGTCTTCGGTGTGTGATGGAAGCTGGAGGCATCCTCGGCGGAATGGGAGGGTGAGGCATCCTCAGTGGGATGGGAGGGGAGGCGTCCTGGGTGGAATGGGAGGGGAGGCGTCTTCAGAGGGATGGGAGGGGGAGGCGTCTTCGGTGTGATGGAAGCTGGAGGCATCCTCGGCGGGATGGGAGGGGGAGGCGTCCTCAGTGGATGGGAGGGGGAGGCGTCCTCGGTGGAATGGGAGGGGAGGCGTCCTCGGTGGAATGGGAGGGGGAGGCGTCCTCAGTGGGATGGGAGGGGTTGGGGAAGGTGGAGGCGTCCAGTTTCCTCAGCGGGCAGGGAGGGGAGGCGTCTTCCAGCAGGATGGGAGATGGAAGCGTCTCAGCGGGGGAAGGTGCAGCGGGGGAAAGCGTCCTCAGTGGGGAAGGTGCAGCGGGTATGGAAGCGTCCTCAGTGGGGGAAGGGGCCGGTATGGAAGCGTCCTCAGCGGGGGGAAGCGTTCTAAGCGAGCGGGGAGGTGGAGGCGTCCTCAGCAGGATGGGAGATGGAAATGTCCACAGGGGGGAAGGTGCAGCGGGATGGAAGCGTTCAAGTGGGGAAGGTGCAGCGGGTGGAAGCGTCCTCAGTGGGGGAAGGTGCAGCGGGATGGAAGCGTCCACAGCGGGGGAAGGTGCAGCGGGATGGAAGCGTTCTCAGTGGGGGAAGGTGCAGCGGATGGAAGCGTCCACAGCGGGGAAGGTGCAGCGGGATGGAAGCGTCCTCAGTGGGGGAAGGTTGCAGCGGGATGGAAGCGTCCACAGCGGGGGAAGGTGCAGCGGGATGGAAGCGTTCCTCAGCGGGGAAGGTGCAGCGGGATGGAAGCGTCCACAGCGGGGAAGGTGCTGCAGCGGGATGGAAGCGTCCTCAGTGGGGGAAGGTGCAGCGGGATGGAAGCGTCCTCAGCGGGGGAAGGTGCAGCGGGATGGAAGCGTCCTCAGCGGGGGGAGGCGTTCTAAGCGAGCGGGGAGGTGGAGGCGTCCTCAGCAGGATGGAGATGGAAATGTCCACAGCGGGGGAAGGTGCAGCGGGATGGAAGCGTCCTCAGCGGGGAAGGTGCAGCGGGATGGAAGCGTCCTCAGCGGGGAGGGAAGGGTGCGGGAAGGTGCGCGGATGGAAGCGTCCTCAGCGGGGGAAGGTGCAGCGGGATGGAAGCCTCCTCAGCGGGGGAAGGTGCAGCAGGATGGAAGCGTCCTCAGCGGGGGGAGGCGTTCTAAGCGAGCGGGGAGGTGGAGGCGTCCTCAGCAGGATGGGAGATGGAAATGTCCACAGCGGGTGAGGAGGCGGAGGAGTCCTCAGCGGAGGTGCAGGGCTCGTCGGTGTGGGCAGGGGCTCACCTTAAAGTCCAGGGAGGTGACGCCTGCCGGGATGTTCACCACGAACACGGCGGTCCCCTTGCTGTCAGTCTGCTGGGTCAGGCCACGCTGGTTGCCTAGGGACACGACTTCTCCACCATCTTGGACCATGTCTCCGGTGAGCGTCAGCCGGATTCTAGACACCGCATTGTCCACCGTGTCCTTCACCTGAACCTGGTCAGAGACAAAACGAGTGGCGTCGTTACCAGAAGAGCTGCGCAGTACATGGCGGTGTAAGATTTCTGCTCTGGGCAGTGAACGTTCTGTCTTCTCTCACCTTCACGTAGTAGGGCAACGTGGGCTTCACATACAGCGGGGTCCTGATCAGTTTTAGGGTGTACGGAGTTGTGACAAATTTGACATCTGAGTTTTCGCTCTCTTCAGACTGAGAACCTGAGAACAGAGAATAGGATGCAAGAAAGAACCCACAGACAAGCTCCGCCCTCAGCGCACATGTCATGCTTAAAGGGGATGTCCAGAATTATAAACCACGACGTCTTTCTTCTAGGAATAGCGCCACACCTCTCTGCGGGTCGTGTCAGGGATTGCAGCTCCAGTCAATTAGAGTTCAGCTGCAATACTACACACAACCTGTAGACAGGGGTGGCGCTGTGAAAGGAAGCAATCATTTTGTATAATCCTGGACAAACCCTTTAAATCTTCCAAGCTTAGTTATCACGAGTCACGACCACACCGTTCTCCAGAGTGGAGTCACCCACTCCCCGCTAGAGTATGTGGCGCCATCAGCAGGGCTCGCTTAGGAACTCTAACTCCTGTTAAGCAATCTAAGGCCTAGTTGACACTAATCTTCCAGGACCAGGCTGCAGTGATGTGTGGGGGAGGGGTCCTCCATTACCTGCAGTCTCCTCCACGGTGGCCGTTATATACAGGAAGGCTCCGTCCAGCTCCTCCAGCTGAGAATATCCGAGCTCCTGCACCGCCTGCCGCCCCCGGAACTGGAACACGGCTTCTCCATCAGTCATCTGCAGAAGATCGGGCACCTGAGCACTGCGCACTACTGACCGGGGGGGACAGGGAGGTGTGACAGGAGATCGGAGGGGGTGATGGGGGAAGGACAGGGAGGTGTCACAGGAGATCGGAGGGGGTGATGGGGGAAGGACAGGGAGGCGGACAGGAGATCGGAGGGGGGTGATGGGGGAAGGACAGGGAGGGTGTCAGGAGATCGGAGGGTGATGGGGGGAAGGACAGGGGGTGTCACAGGAGATCGGAGGGGGTGATGGGGGAGGACAGGGAGGTGTCACAGGAGATCGAGGGGTGATGGGGGAAGGACAGGGAGGGTCACAGGGAGATCGGAGGGGGTGATGGGGGAAGGACAGGGAGGTGTCACAGGAGATCGGAGGGGGTGATGGGGAAGGACAGGGAGGTGTCACAGGAGATCGGAGGGGGTGATGGGGGAAGGACAGGGAGGTGTGATCGGAGGGGGTGATGGGGAAGACAGGGAGGGTGTCACAGGAATCGGAGGGGGGATGGGGGAAGGACTGTCACAGGAGATCAGAGGGGGTGATGGGGGAAGACAGGGAGGTGTGACAGGAGATCAGAGGGTGATGGGGGAAGGACAGGGAGGTGTACAGGAGATTCAGAGGGGTGATGGGGGAAGGACAGGGAGGTGTTCACAGGAGATCAGAGGGGGTGATGGGGGAAGGACAAGGGAGGGTGTGACAGGAGATCAGAGGGGGTGATGGGGGAAGGACAGGGGTGTCACAGGAGATCGGAGGAGGGTGATGGGGGAAGGACAGGGAGGTGTGACAGGAGATCGGAGGGGGTGATGGGGGGAAGGACAGGGAGGATGTCACAGGAGATCGGAGGGTGATGGGGGAAGGACAGGGAGGTGTCACAGGAGATCGGAGGGGTGAATGGGGGAAGGACAGGGAGGTGTCACAGGAGATCGGAGGGGGTGATGGGGGAAGGACAGGGAGGTGTCACAGGAGATCGGAGGGGTGATGGGGGGAAGGACAGGGAGGTGTCACAGGAGATCGGAGGGGGTGATGGGGAAGGACAGGGAGTGTCACAGGAGATCGGGGGGTGATGGGAAGGACAAGGAGGTGTCACAGGAGGATCGGAGGGGTGATGGGGGAAGACGGGGGTGTCACAGGAGATCGGAGGGGGATGGATGGGAAGGACAAGGAGGTGTCACAGGAGATCGGAGGGAGGTGATGGGGGAAGGACAGGGAGGTGTCACAGGAAGGAGATGGGGAAGGACGGAGAGGAGGGTGATGGGGGAAGGACAGGGAGGTGTCACAGGGAGATCGGAGGGGGTGATGGGGAAGGACAGGGAGGTGTCACAGGAGATCGGAGGGGGTGATGGGGAAGGGACAGGGAGGTGTCACAGGAGATCGGAGGGGGTGATGGGGGAAGGACAGGGAGGTGTCACAGGAGATCAGAGGGGGTGATGGGGGAAGGACAGGGAGGTGTCACAGGGATCGGAGGGGGTGATGGGGAGGACAGGGAGGTGTCACAGGAGATCGGAGGGGGTGATGGGGAAGGACAGGGAGTGTCACAGGAGATCGGAGGGGGTGATGGGGAAGGACAGGGAGGTGTCACAGGAGATCGGAGGGGTGATGGGGGAAGGACAGGGAGGTGTCACAGGAGATCGGAGGGGGTGATGGGGGAAGGACAGGGAGGTGTCACAGGAGATCGGAGGGGGTGATGGGGAAGGACAGGGAGGTGTCACAGGAGATCGGAGGGGTGATGGGGGGGAGATCAGGAGGGGGTGATGGGGGAAGGACAGGGAGGTGTGACAGGAGATCGGAGGGTGATGGGGGAAGGACAGGGAGGTGTCACAGGAGATCGGAGGGGGTGATGGGGGAAGGACAGGGAGGTGTCACAGGAGATCGGAGGGGGGTGATGGGGGAAGGACAGGAGGTGTCACAGGAGATCGGAGGGGTGATGGGGGAAGGACAGGGAGGTGTCGGAGGGGGTGGGGAAGGACAGGGAGGTGTCACAGGAGATCGGAGGGGGTGATGGGGGAAGGACAGGGAGGTGTCACAGGAGATCGGAGGGGGTGATGGGGGAAGGACAGGGAGGTGTCACAGGAGATCGGAGGGGTGATGGGGAAGGACAGGGAGGTGTGACAGGAGATCGGAGAGGGGTGATGGGGGAAAGGACAGGGAGGTGTCACAGGAGATCGAGGAGGGTGATGGGGGAAGGACAGGGAGGTGTCACAGGAGATCAGAGGGGGGTGATGGGGGAAGGACAGGGAGGTGTCACAGGAGATCAGAGGGGGTGATGGGGGAAGGACAGGGAGGTGTCACAGGAGATCGGAGGAGGGTGATGGGGGAAGGACAGGGAGGTGTCACAGGGATCGGAGGGGTGGAATGGGGAAGGACAGGGAGGGTGTCACAGGAGATCGGAGGGGGTGATGGGGGAAGGACAGGGAGGTGTCACAGGAGATCGGAGGGGGTGATGGGGGAAGGACAGGGGAGGTGTCACAGAGATCACGGGGGGTGATGGGGGAAGGAGGGAGGTGTCACAGGAGATCAGAGGGGGTGATGGGGGAAGGGACAGGGAGGTGTCACAGGAGATCGGAGGGGGTGATGGGGGAAGGACAGGGAGGGTGTCACAGGAGATCGGAGGGGGGTGATGGGGAAGGACAGGGAGGTGTCACAGGAGATCAGAGGGGGTGATGGGGAAGGACAGGGAGGTGTCACAGGAGATCGGAGGGGGTGATGGGGGAAGGACAGGGAGGTGTCACAGGAGATCGGAGGGGGTGAGAAGAACAGAGGTGTCACAGGAGATCGGAGGAGGGGTGAGGCGGGAAGGACAGGGAGGTGTGACAGGAGATCGGAGGGGTGATGGGGAGGACAGGGAGGTGTGACAGGAGATCGGAGGGGGTGATGGGGGAAGGACAGGGAGGTGTCACAGGAGATCGGAGGGGTGTGATGGGGGAATGGGGGAAGGACAGGGAGGTGTCACAGGAGATCGGAGGGGTGATGGGGGAAGGACAGGGAGGTGTCACAGGAGATCGGAGGAGGGTGATGGGGGGAAGGACAGGAGGTGTCACAGGACGATTCGGAGCGGGGTGATGGGGGAAGACAGGGAGGTGTCACAGGAGATCGGAGGGGGTGATGGGGGAAGGACAGGAGGAGGTGTCACACAGGAGATCGGAGGGGTGATGGGGGAAGGACAGGGAGGTGTCAACAGGAGATCGGAGGGGGTGATGGGGGAAGGACAGGGAGGTGTCACAGGAGATCGGAGGGGGGGTGATGGGGGAAGGACAGGGAGGTGTCACAGGAGATCAGAGGGGTGATGGGGGAAGGACAGGGAGGTGTCACAGGAGATCGGAGGGGGTGATGGGGGAAGGACAGGAGGTGTCACAGGAGATCGGAGGGGGGATGGGGGAAGGACAGGAGGTGTCACAGGAGATCAGAGGGGTGATGGGGAAGGACAGGGAGGTGTCACAGGAGATCGGAGGGGGTGATGGGGGAAGGACAGGGAGGTGTCACGGAGATCGGAGGGGTGATGGGGGAAGGACAGGGAGGTGTCACAGGAAGATCGGAGGGGGTGATGGGGGAAGGACAGGGATGGTGTCACGAGATCGGAGGGGTGATGGGAAGGACAGGGAGGTGTCACAGGAGATCGGAGGGGGTGATGGGGGAAGGACAGGGAGGTGTGACGAGATCAGAGGGGGTGATGGGCGAAGAACAGGAGTGTCACAGGAGTCGGAGGGGGTGATGGGGGAAGGACAGGGAGGTGTCACAGGAGATCGGAGGGGGTGATGGGGGAAGGACAGGAGGTGTCACAGGAGATCGGAGGGTGATGGGGAAGACAGGAGATCACAGGTGGAGGGGTGAGGAGGTGAAGGGACAGGGAGGTGTCACAGGAGATCAGAGGGGGTGATGGGGGAAGGACGGGAGGTGTCACAGGAGATTGGAGGGGTGATGGGGGAAGGACAGGGAGGTGTCACAGGAGATTGGAGGAGGTGATGGAGGAAGGAAGGGAGGTGTCACAGGAGATCGGAGGGGGTGATGGGGAAGGACAGGGAGTGTGACAGGGAGATGAGGGTGATGGGGGAAGGACAGGGAGGTGTCACAGGAGATCGAGGGGGTGATGGGGGAAGGACAGGGGGGTGTCACAGGAGATCGGAGGAGGGTGATGGGGGAAGGACAGGGAGGTTGTCACAGGAGAGGAAGGGGGGGATGGGGAAGGACAGGAGGTGTCACAGGAGATCAGAGGGGGTGATGGGGGAAGGACAGGGAGGTGTCACAGGAGATCAGAGGGGGTGATGGAGGGAAGGGACAAGAGGTGTCACAGGAGATCGGAGGAGGTGATGGGGAAGGACAGGGAGGTGTCAAGGAGATCGGAGGGGGGTGATGGGGAAAGGACAGGGAGTGTCACAGGAGATCGGAGGAGGGTGATGGGGAAGGACAGGGAGGTGTCACAGGAGATCGGAGGGGGTGATGGAGGGAGGACAGGGAGGTGTCACAGGAGATTGGGGGGGTGATGGGGAAGGACAGGGAGGTGTGTGTCACAGGAGATCGGAGGGGGGTGATGGGGGAAGGACAGGGAGGTGTCACAGGGAGGGGGTGATCGGGATGACAGCTATGATGGGTGGGGGGTCACTTACTGTCTGCACATCGATGGAGTTTGGCATCATCCTCCGCCTGCCGCTCTCTATTAACCCGTAGCGGATGAAGACTTTCGCTCGCTCCACTTTTTTAGTGTAATAATAACTATAAATAAAATATAGTTAATAAATAAATAAATAAAAAATAAGCCGTTTCCTCACAAATTCATGATCTCTGCTTGCTGTCTGTGAATGGGCACGCTCTTGGTTCCAGGCTGAAAACCCATCCTGACCTTACACTTCTCACAGCAGAGGATCTGATCCAGTGTGATCCAGATGTAATATTCCAAGGGGAACTTTTCACATATACAAATGTATTATATTATTGGAGGAGGAGCCTTAAACCTCCCTCTATATAAGAGGAATTCAGTGACCATAAGGGGGTCCTTGCATCATAGAGATTTATCACTTAGCGCATGAGCAGATGCATAATCTATATGTAGTCAACTCCATCTAGTGGTGACTGTATAATCTGTATGTAGTGAGCTCCCTCTAGTGGTGACTGTATAATCTGCTATGTAGTGAGCTCCCTCTGTATTAGTGGTGGGCTGTATAATCTGTATGTAGTGAGCTCCCTCTAGTGGTGGCTGTATAATCTGTATGTAGTGAGCTCCCTCTAGTGGTGGCTGTATAATCTGTATGTAGTGAGCTCCCTCTAGTGGTGGCTGTATAATCTGTATGTAGTGAGCTCCCTCTAGTGGCAGTGTACTGTATAATCTGTGTAGTGAGCTCCTCTGAGTAGTGGTGACTGTATAATCTGTATGTAGTGAGCTCCTCTAGTGGGTGACTGTATAATCTATATGTAGTGAGCTCCTCTAGTGGTGGCTGTATAATCTGTATGTAGTGAGCTCCCTCTAGTGGTGACTGTATAATCTGTATGTAGTGAGCTCCTCTTAGTGGTTGAGCTCCTCTGGTATAATCTGTATGTAGTGAGCTCCCTCTAGTGGTGACTGTATAATCTGTATGTAGTGAGCTAGTGTATGTAGTGAGCTCCTTCTAGTGGTGACTGCTGTGTGTAGTGATAATCTGTATGTAGTGAGCTCCTCTAGTGGTGACTGTATAATCTGTATGTAGTGAGCTCCCTGTAGTGACTGTATAATCTGTATGTAGAGAGCTCCCTCTAGTGGCTGTATAATCTGTATGTAGTGAGCTCCCTCTGGTGGCTGTATAATCTGTATGTGTTGAGCTCCTCTAGTGGTGACTGCATAATCTGTATGTAGTGAGCTTCCTCTAGTGGTGCTGTATAATCTGTATGTAGTGAGCTCCCTCTAGGGTGGCTGTATAATCTGTATGTAGTGAGCTCCCTCTAGTGGTAGCTGTATAATCTGTATGTAGTGAGCTCCCCTAGTGGTGGCTGTATAATCTGTATGTAGTGAGCTCCCTCTCGTGGTGTATAACTGTATAATCTATATGTAGTGAGCTCCTCTAGGGTGGCTGTATAATCTGTATGTAATGAGCTCTCTAGTGGTGCTGCTGTATAATCTGTATGTAGTGAGCTCCTTCTAGTGGTGGTATAATCTGTATAATCTGTATGTAATGAGCTCCTTCTAGTGGTGGCTGTGATCTGTATGCTGTAAGTGAGCTCCCTCTAGTGGTGAACTGTATAATCTGTATCTGTAGTGAGCTCCCTCTAGTGGTGGCTGTATAATCTGTATGTAGTGAGCTCCTCTAGTGGTGCTGTATAATCTGTATGTAGTGAGCTCCCTCTAGTGGTGCTGTATAATCTGTATGTTAGTGAGCTCCCTCTAGTGGTGGCTGTATAATCTGTATGTAGTGAG
>ONZH01020805.1:0-25340 GCA_900303285.1 Rhinella marina | reverse complement strand
CCATCTGTGGTTGTCATAGGCAACGTGATTTTAAGGGGTGCAGAATTTCATCTTCTTTTTTGTCTAGTTTTGCTTGGAGTCCCTGGCAATGTAGAGGAAAGAAGGTTTCCTTGTATGGTCTCACTTTACAGAGAGGTTATATTGTCTTTGGAGTGTATTGTTGAGAGGCTGTGATAGTGGCGTAATAGTGCGACTTGGGCGCGTTATATGCACCCAGACATGCTTCCCCTGCTGTCCCAGTTGCATTCCAGCAGTGTTGGCATCCTTTTCTGAGGATTCAGGGTGGACTTGGTGACCTCCAAGTGGTCGAATTGAGATTTCCAAGTGGCGAGCATTTTTTTCCCATAGACTATAATGGGATTCGATAGTCGGTCGAATAGTCGAATTTCGCGGTCTATTCGAATCGAATTTCGAACTTTCGAATATTTCACTACTCGCTCATCTCTAGTAATCACATTTCCCTGTAAAGTAATCTCTGTGTCCAGAAATTGGAATGGATGTTATCCCTGTTTGAATTGTATCAACTGCAAATACATACAAAAAGGTGTGTCCTTTATACATCCAGGCACTATGAAACAGTTTAAGATCAATCATTTTTTGACATGTGATTCCACATTCATCATTTATGTACTGTGGTGCCCATGTAATTTACTTTATGTGGGTGAAACAACGTTGGATTTTAAAACACGTATTAACCATGATAGATATACCATCCGTAAAAAACGGATGGATCTACCTGTACCAAAACATTTCACAGACCTTGGACACAAGGAGAGTGATTTAAAATGTATGTTGGTTGACCACATCCCTATTTCCCGCAGAGATGGCAATAGAATAAAAAACGTGAAATACAGTGGATTGTGAAATTAAATACACTTAAGCCCCATGGGTTAAATGTGGATTTTAAACCATGGATCTGTGGTTAACTAAATCTCCGCTCCGCACTGGTTGTGATTTTTGCTCATTTGGGATATAATGTGTGGTGCTTAAATAGATAGAATTAATATACATATTAAGTTACATATGATCTTAATGTTTTTTTGGTCTCGTGCAGATACTACAATTGGATACAGTTGGACTGCGGAGATCAGCATTGACCCTGCCACTTAATTTGATACTATTTATATAATTTACGTTTGGATATAGCGACCTTGATTAAAATCTATTTTGATGAGGGGATTAGGTGAAATATGGTCATACTCATTAATTTATATTTATATTATTGATTCTTGTACAGTCCAGTGGATCATTCATTGCAATATTATGGTGTGTTAATTGATAACTGGATCCCATATAGACATATCCTTGAGCAGATTAAGTTCTGACCGGGAGGATATATGGATCCATAGTTGAATATTCTCATTGCCTTGAGTGGTGGCATGACGTGAGAGATGCTTATCAGTTGCTTACTTTGATTTGTGGGGAGCGACGTGGTTCATATGGATGAGGGGGTTCGGTGTCTATAACTAGCTGCTGAACGTTTACGTCCATTGTTAGGGTTCCATTCACTGATAATCGGTGAGTGCTGCCATAATAACCCCAATGCTCCCCACTCTTTACTATATACATTTTTTAATTTTTTTTATTATATACTTATTTGCAATGGATTTTTTTACTGGAGGATTTATATTTAATTATATTTCAATATTTACCTTATGGGTGTGACCTTTTCACTTTATTCCATTTATCTTTTGCTTTGGAATGTTTATTTGACAAAATATTAGTCTTATTAAACATAGAACTGCTGCTAGATTCAGTAATATCTGATCGCTGCAAATATACATGGATTACGTGTGTATAACACTCGTGATTTAATTTAGTGACTTAGGAGCCGGGAGTGAGAGGTATGCTTTATATTAAGCTTTTTTAGCGAAGATTGTATACGCAAAGATGCTATTTTTTCACATTGCTTGCCATTAGCGAATACTATATGCGCAATGTGTAATGATTACATGACCAGATACAGGAAGTTGTATTTGCGTTCCAAGGTGCGCTCCAATGTATAATGTATTGGATCTAGGAGGTGGTGCATGTGTACTACGAGATGCACAATGCCGTGGCGATGGAGTCCATGCTGGTCAACCGTATGTCTAATTAATGTTTTTTAATCATGCACTGTCTGCACTTGTATATACCAGGGTGTTTTATATTAATAATTGGAGGTAATTATGTACTAATATGAATTGTGGATAACTTATGAATAATCATGTCACATTTAACTATTAACACATGAACCATGTTCACATTGATATTTAAATATATGTGTTTTTTTATCACATTTAATATGATATTTTGTTCACTTTTTGATGATTGTTTGATTAATGCAATTACTGTGCTTCACTGATAAATATGTACTGAGCACCATTACTATTTTGTCACTGCTTGAGAAAGGTTCCATTGTGTGGACCGAAATTTAACTCCACAAAAAAAAAGGATTTCTGTGAAAATGGGGAAAAAAATGAAAGTACTTCTGATAGCAGGCACATGCAGCCAAAGCTCCTGTCTTTTTTCTGCCAGTCTGTTAGCTGCCCTGCTTGTCTGCCCTGTTTGACCCTATTCTATACAACACACACAATTCTTCTTTGGAATCCTACTTCATTCTTGTATAGACACGAGGTATAATACATGTAGTGTGTACAGTTAAATAATATATCCAGCAGTGTACTGATATGTACGAGGTATAATAGGTGTAGTGGCTACAGATATATAGTATATCCAGTAGTGTATTGATATGTGAGATATGAGGTATAATAGATGCAGTAGCTAAAGAGATATAGTATATTTAGTGTTGTTCTTTATTAGAGATGAGCGAAGTTTGGAAAAATTTGATTTGGACAATTCGGAAAACTTCCAAATTAATTAATCAGGAATCACAATAGATCTGGTATACAGGTCAATGTTAGCATGAGGTATAATGTACTTAACCATGCAGTGGCCCAAGATTCTGCTACAGAGTGAAAGAGCTGTCTCACTTTACACCATTTACTGATCCCAAATAGATTGCTAGTTAACCTGTTCTGTTAGCCAATGATATTAATGGCCCCATGTGTGGGGACGGTGCCAGTAGTAAGTTTCCATTGACGTCACTGCTTATTTTTCCCTTCCTCTCATCCATCAGAAGAACAACCCAAAAAAAATGAATCCTGTCTTTTGAGCATCTGTCTTCACAAGGTCAGTGTTTGGTCAGTATTTGATTAGTATTGGTAAGGTAAAAACAGGAGTGGGTCCAAAACTTTTGGCTTCCAAATCATGATCAAATCCATTGCAAAATACTGACCGTGTGATAGAGACCTTATGGATGCTCTAAAGACAGGATCCGTTTTTCATTTTTTGGTTCTTTTCAGTGATGAGAGAGGAAGCAACAAGATGAATCTACATAGTGGCCCAGTCAGGGTGATGAGGGTGGAAACCGCATGAAGAGTCAACATAGTGGGCCAGTCACAGATTTTTACAACCAAATGCATAACTTTACATTTATCCACAGTGAACCTCCTTTGCCAAGTTGATGCCCAATCACTTAGAGTGTCCAGGTCAGCTTGTAGTTTTTGGACATCTTGCTTAGATTGCACATAACTATATAGCTTAGTGTCATCTGCAAAAATAGAAACATTCCATCCTCAATATCATTAATAAATAAATTAAATAATAGAGGACCCAAATCAGGTTTGTTTTACAAATTCTGTCCTTGGTAAACCCATGCTGGTTATCACCTTTTTCTTCTTTTGTATATACAGAGTTAAAAAAATATTTAGTAACTCTGCCTTTTCCTTATCTTCAGTGACTAACCCCCTTTACGGTTATTTAGGAGACCTACCTGCTCTGACCTTGTTTTTTTAGAATTTATGTATTTATTTAAAAAGTTTTGGGGAATTTGTTTTGCTCTCTTTTGCCACCTGCTGTTCATTTTGGTTTTTTTTGTAGATTTTATCCCCCTTTTACAAATTGTAATAAATGCCTTAGATTTGTATTATTGAAAATGCCCTTTTTTGTAATTTATTGCCCTTTTTACAGTACTGTAGCTATAAGCTATGGGGGCTTTAATCTTAGCCTTTTATACTTGTTACCTACAGGACAAATATTTTGCAGTGTAATTACTCAATGTGGATTTAAAGCTCTCCCATTTATACTATGTATTATTATGTGACAGTAGCTGCTCCCAGTCTGTGCCCTAAAATGTTGCCCTCAACCTGGGGAAATTGGCCTTTTCAAAATTACATAATACTAAACAAATGCAATAAGCATGAACAAGATAAGTTACAAACTGGTACAAAAGGAGAGAGGACCCTGCCCAGAAGGGCTTACAATCTATAGGAATAAGATATACTAGAAGTAGAGTGTACAGATATATAGATTATTCAGTAGTTTACTGATGTATACGGCAAGTGGTGTAATGTATACCTCATATATCAGTACACTGTTATATATACTATATATCTGTACACACTGCATATATTATACCTCTTACTATCTGACTGTCAGCAACATATGCCCTGTGACATCACAACTCCTTTTACCTTTTCCATTCTACCAGAAGGTTTTCTCCCTCCAAATCCAGCCTCACTGCTCCAGTCCTGCAAGTCCCAGAGGTGAGACATTTAAATGGGGACTACTTTTTAGGGGACAGTAATGCTGGGTATTTTGTACACCATGGTGGTATTTATTTGGCACTGTTGGAGTGATATTTTGTGCTGGAATGTTGTATTTATAAGGTGAAGTTGGGAAAGTAATTTGGCAATCCACACTGGTAGCAAACACTGCTGTGGAGGTATTTTGAGTTTATCATGGTACCATGGTGTTGCAGTTGGGAAGAGTAATGTATGTTCATGTCCATGTGATTAGGCATTGTTGTATTTCACTTTTATTTCCTTTCTTGTATTAATGGTTTACATAGGCACATGACCAAATAAAGTAAAATGTAACTTCACATTGTGCATTTTGCACCATTATTTTTATGCAATACAATATGCTTTGCGCAGGCTTACAGTTTCAGATGCCATAATACAACTGTTGTTGTTAGTGTGTGTTCACATCGGTTCTTTGGAAACTTTTAAGCAAGTAAAAGTCATTTATATGCAACTACATTGAATTGTTTCTGCAGCATATGTGTATATTTATGCAAACCCCATTCAGATGATTGCAGATAATCATGAGTACATGACAATCAGGTCTATCTCATGCCTGTAAAAACTGAACTCCATATGTATCTACAAGTTGGAATTTTAGAACCCTACTATCTATGTAGAACTGTGGGAGATCTGGATGTTTTATCTTTACTACAAGCAGTTAAATGCAGATGGAATAGGAATCAGTGGAAGCTCTTAACCAAATTTACAATTATCTGTAGTTTTCAGACCAATAGCTGCGTAAATGTAGACTGCTATCTGTAAAGAACGTTTGTAGACTTCCGACACTGATGTTAGTGATGTCATACAATTTAGGAAAGATTATAGCGTTTACTGTTAAAGCAAGTTCTGGTGAACTATTGATATGTGTATGTAGCTTCAAAGTGATGCTTTACTTGTAAGATACACAGTAAAACACACAGTAAAAAAACAAGAATTCTCATATATAAAACAGTCTGCACTGAAATAAGGTGAGTAGAGCATTTGGAAGTAAGACAATCTCTTTATCAGAGATGCAGAGCAGATAGTAGCACCCTCAAGACCAGTGATTCACACGGCTGCTTGACAATAGAACTTGCTTTCTAAATTTGATAGCGCTGAGCTATTTTCACAGTCTCTGAAGCATGTTCACAGCTAGTGGGCTTTATCAGTGTGCAGAATTAAATTCTACCAAAGCCTCAGCAGATGTCTAGTTCAGTAATGTGTGAACAGTATTTGACCTTCCGCCCTAACTGCTGAATTTGATTAAGGGACTGTAGATTACCAAAATGACTGCTAGTAAACATTACATATGACAATTTCAGAAGATTTCTTTAAATTGAGCTGAGTCAAAATCATTATGGATCGATTTCAGACGTCCACACAAATTAATCCTGTAAGCTGATTTGCTTTTGGTTGACATTGTAAGATTCCTTCTTCTTGCAGCTATTTTTAAGAAGGCCAGCAGTGAATTAAAATTATTAATTTAAAAGTAAATTTGTCACAGATTCTCCTAACAAGGTAGATTTTGCAATGAGACCTCTGCAATAATGTGGCAAATTGGTTTCTTAGCAGAATACAGATAGCAAACTGTTTTAAAATCCTTTTCCATCATCAAATTTGATAGACCATACCTTGCAGCAATTAACCTTTCAACCTGAAGACATTACAATTTACCGAGTTATAATTCTTAATCTCAGCAAACAGCAAAACTCTGACCCCAAAGAAACAGTCTGTATAAGTTCAATCTTCTACACTGTAGAAAGGCTGATTAGCTTGGTAACATTACATAAAGTAAACATGTTACACCTGAAGGAGTAAAGGAGAATATTCTATTTTGTCCTCTGGAATACAGCTTGTTGGTTAGGGTCAGATATTTACTCTTAGGACTCATTTATATTTCTGCATCAGTGATGACATCCTAGCTGGTCACTTTTTCATCTGCAAAGGATCTGTGTTTGGCCCTTGTGTCTGTTTTTTGCCCTCCGTGTCTCATTCGTATTCCATGTACAATAGCAACGCTGAAAATTAACTTCCAGAGTATCCATGCCAAAGTGTGAAAGCCATTAACAGAACAAGGATGCCATTTGTGTTCTGTCAGTGTTTGTTCATGGATCCATAGACTTCAATGGGCGCGTTGGTCTGCATCACCGACCAAAGCAGTGAAGGTCTCTTTTGCTTTTCCACACACCCACAGTCAGTGGAAACCACTGATGGGTGAGATAACACATTAAAGAAAATGTGTCACCAAAAAATGTATCTGCCAATTAATAACAAATTAACAAATCAAATTTATTGAAAAATTTCATGAACCAGACACAAAATGAATTTCAAGAAATTTGCACATTTCTAGTTTAAATGTACTACCACTATTGCCATTATTACTACTAATAACTGTGATACTACTAGACTACTGCGTGTAGTTAAATGAATGAAATGATATAATATTTAGAGTTTAAAGCTCACCCAGATCCACTGATAGGCATAAATGGATAATATCTCCCATAAATGCTTGGATAGCCAATGTTAGATTCTGGGCCCATCAAAGAAAATGATTCTCGAGGCCCAACCAATCAAAGAAAAAGACACTAGTGGCAATTGATTGGCTCCAAAGGTAGCCAAATGTTTTTTGTTTTTTTTCTCATGGCCCTTTGGGGCCTACTATGACATTAGAGCCTTGGCCTACTGGAGGAAAACCTGGACCTCTGGTGGGCCAGTCCAATCCTGAGGGTTACATCGACTGAAATGTGTAAACTATTTTCTTACCAATTTTACCATGAAAAAATAAAGATTCTGATTCTAACTTACATTTTATACTGGATTCCCCTTTCTAACTTCTACTTATGAAAAAATGTACATATATAATTTTTTTTTATTTTTTATTTTTATATATTTTATATATGCACATTTATATATACAGTACAGACCAAACGTTTGGACACACCTTCTCATTCAAAGAGTTTTCTGTATTTGTATGACTATGAAAATTGTAGATTCACACTGAAGGCATCAAAACTATGAATTAACACATGTGGAATTATATACTTAACAAAAAAGTGTGAAACAACTGAAAATATGTCTTATATTCTAGGTTCTTCAAAGTAGCCACCTTTTGCTTTGATTACTGCTTTGCACACGCTTGGCATTCTCTTGATGAGCGTCAAGAGGTAGTCACTAGAGATGAGCGAGCATACTCGTCCGAGCTTGGTGCTCGTTCGAGTATTAGGGTACTCGTAAGTGCTCGCTGCTCGGACGAGTATCTCGCCATGCTCGAGGAAATGGCAACTTCCGCATCGTACATTTTTGGCGCCTAAAGCTGCTGCGTTTAAGGGAGAGTGTTAGGGCCTGCATTTAGTTCTCTGTTAGGCAGGAATCACCCACAAAGAACCCAACAGCCCTTCTAAGGGCTACAAGACTTTTTTTTTGTTTCCTGGCTTGACTGGCTGGCACTAGTAGTGCAGCTATCGCAATATATCACCCCCTTTTTTTTTTAATGTTATAACTCAGTGATACAAATCCATTTCACACAGCTGCGTGGAACCATTCTGTGTGTCACAGTTCAGCTGTCCACTCACTCCAATCCGTATTTTCTGTCCAGGTGACACTTTCTGTACGTCACTTAATACAACCAAGTCTTTTGCTGCCTGTCACGTATATAGCTTGATCCCAAAAATCTCTGTGCAACATTTGTCTGGGTCGCAGTCTAAATAGCCACCGTCAGTAGGGTGTCAGTTAGCTCTACGATAGTTCCTGCACGTCATGTTCCCAAAGAAACAAAACTCCAAAAATTTTTTTTTTTAAAAATAGTTTTTTAGTTGTTTTAGCTCAGTGATACAAATCCATTTCACACAGCTGCGTGGAACCATTCTGTGTGTCACAGTTCAGTACACTCACTCCAATCCGTATTTTCTGTCCAGGTGACACTTTCTGTACGTCACTTAATTAAACCAAACTGAACAAGTTTGTGGGTTTCAGTACAGCAGGCCCATTTATTTTTTATTTTTTATATAATACACTTATATACTGAAAATGTTGCGTGGGCATTCAATTACTGCAGGGGGCAGAGGCCGTGGTCCTGGGCAGGGTGAGACAGTACCTGCTGATGAGGGAGCAGGGGAACGCCGCAGAGCTACACTCCCTAGCTTCATGTCTCAACTTACAGGGACACGTGGTAGAGGACTGTTGAAACCACAACAGTGCGAACAGCTGATGTCGTGGATTGCGGACAATGCTTCAAGTAATTTGTCCACCAGTCAGTCTTCCACGCAGTCCACCCACGTTACCCAAGGGAGCACTCCTCTGGCTCCTCCACCTCAACCTCCATCCCCCCAGTCTGCCCCCTCCCAGGAAAATTTGGAATGCGATCCGGCATACACTCAGGAACTGTTTTCTGGACCCTTCCCAGAGTCACAAACCACTTCTCAGGTTGCTGCTGACCTCGTTCCCGGTGCCCAAGTTTTCCAACTGTCGCAGTCTGTGGGTGATGATGATGATGACAATGTTGAGTTAGTGGAAGAAGTTTGTAAAGAGGTGTGGGACGATGAGGAGACACGGTTGTCAGACAGTGGTGAAGTTGTTGTCAGGGAAGGAAGTCCAAGGGGGGAGCAGACTGAGGATTCGGAGGATGACGAGGTGACTGACCCAAGCTGGGTTGATAAGCCGAGTGAAGACAGTGCCTCTGAGGCGGAGGCAAGTGCTGCACCAGAACAGGTTGTAAGAGGCAGTGGTGTGGCCAGAGGGAGAAGCAGGGCCAGAGCTGGTGCATCAGCAGCAACTGTTTCACGTAGTGAAGCTCCCGTGGCGAGGCCTAGATGTTCGCAAGTCTGGAGGTTCTTTAAAGAAAGTGAGGATGACCGACGGACTGTGGTGTGCAACCTGTGCCACACCAGGATCAGCAGGGGTGCCACCACTACTAGCCTAACCACCACCAGCATGCGCAGGCATATGAGTGCTAAACACCCCACTCAATGGAACCAAGGCCGTTCACCACCTCCTGCGGGTCACACCACTGCTCCTTCCCCTGTGTCACTCGCTGCCTCTGCTAGTCAACCCCCTGTCCAGGACCCCGGCACGAGCGCCTCCCGCCGGAAAACCACACCTTCGCCTCCACGATCCTCCACAGTGTCCACCATTGTGTCCCAGCGCAGCATTCAGCTATCTTTACAGCAGACGCTGGAGCGCAAGAGGAAATACAGTTCCACCAACCCACATGCCCAAGCCCTCAACGTCCACATCTCCAAATTGCTGAGCCTGGAGATGCTGCCCTATAGGCTGGTAGAGACCGAGGCCTTTCGCAATCTCATGGCGGTGGCTGCCCCTCGGTATTAGGTCCCCAGCCGCCACTATTTTTCCCGATGTGCCATCCCAGCCCTACACCAGCACGTGTCAGAGAACATCCTCCGTGCCCTGACCAACGCTGTTTCTGAGAAGGTCCACCTAACCACGGACACATGGACAAGTGCTGCCGGGCAGGGACACTACATCTCACTGACGGCACATTGGGTTAACTTGGTGGAGGCTGGGACTGAGAGTGACCCTGGGGCCGCTCATGTACTGCCCACACCGAGGATTGCGGGGCCTACCTCGGTCACGGTCTCTCAGACGTACTATGCCTCCTCCTCCGACCCTTCCTCCTCCTCCACCTCCTCCTCCGAATTACCATCCGTGGGCACGGCGCCTTCAGTCGGTAGCTCTTGGCGCAGCAGCAGTGCCGTGGGTAAGCGCCAGCAGGCAGTGCTCAAACTGCTAAGCTTAGGTGACAAAAGGCACACCGCCCAAGATCTGTTACAGGGCATCACGGCGCAGACCGATCTGTGGCTGGCACCGCTGAACCTCAAGCCAGGCATGGTTGTGTGTGACAACGGGCATAACCTGGTGGCGGCTCTGCAACTCGGCAGACTGACATATGTGCCATGCCTGGCCCACGTGTTCAATCTAATAGTTCAGCGGTTCCTCAAGACATACCCCAATCTGTCTGATTTGCTCACCAAGGTTCGCCGCATCTGTGCGCATTTCCGCAAGTCGACCACAGATGCTGCCACTCTCAGGGCAGCGCAGCGCCGCCTAAAACTGCCCGCTCACCGACTGTTGTGCGATGTGCCCACGAGATGGAATTCGACATTAAACATGTTATCCAGAGTTTACCAGCAGCGCAGAGCGATTGTAGACTGCCAGATGTCAACTTCCACCAGAACTGCTAGTCAGGTCAGTCAGATTCCTCAACTCTACAATGAGGAGTGTACGTGGATGTCTGATATCTGCCAGGTGTTGAGCAACTTTGAGGAGTCAACACAGATGGTCAGCGGCGATGCCGCCATTGTCAGCCTCACCATCCCGCTGCTTTGCCTGTTGAAAAACTCACTGCTCAGCATGAAGTCGGATAATTTGCGCTTGTCACAAGAGACGGTTGAGGAAGATACGTCGCTTGATAGCCAGAGCACCCTCCGGTCTGTTTCTGAGCGCGTATCGGAGGAGGGGGATGAGGATGAGGAGGAAGAGGAGGAGAATGAGGGTACCAGTGCTCAGTCCTTAACTCTTGAGCGTGTATGGGCTGAAGAGGAGGTCTTGGAGGAGGAGGAGGAAATGGAGAGTCAGACTAGTGAGGAGAGGGAATTCTTGCGTGTTGGGACTCTGGCGCACATGGCAGACTTCATGTTAGGCTGCCTATCCCGTGACCCTCGCGTTAGAAGCATTTTTTCAAACACCGATTACTGGGTGTTCACTCTCCTAGACCACGGTACAAGCAGAACTTTCCACTCACATCCCTGCAGAGGAAAGGAGTATGAGAGTGAATAGATATCAACAGGCCCTGGTGCACAAGCTGAAACAATCCTTCCCATCTGACGCCGCTAGCGGCAGAGGGCATGGTTCTGTGGGCCAAGTAGCGGGGGAGAGGAGCCAAGCAGGAAGCTTGTCCAGCACTGGCAGGGGAACGCTCTCCAAGGCCTTTGCCAGTTTTTTGTCACCCCAGCAAGACACTGTCACCTGTTCCCAGTCTAGGCAGAGTAGGGGGGAGCTGTACAGAAAGATGGTGAGGGAGTACCTAGCTGACCATACCAACGTCCTGCGTGATCAATCTGCTCCATACAACTACTGGGTTTCAAAGCTGGACACGTGGCCTGAACTGGCGCTGTACGCCTTGGAGGTGCTGGCCTGCCCTGCCGCTAGCGTGCTGTCAGAGCGGGTATTCAGTGCATCTGGTGGCGTCATCACCGATAAGCGTACACGCCTGTCAACTGACAGCGCTGACAGGCTGACGCTTATTAAAATGAACAAAGCCTGGATTTCACCGGAATTCAAATCTCCTCCGGGGGAAAGCAGCTAAAGATTAACATTACTTATGTATCCGATTCCTCTTCTCTACTCCTCCTACTCCTCCTCCTCCTCCATATCGTCTTTGCCTAACGCTGACCAAAAAAACTCCATTTTTCAGAGGTCCAACTGGCACTCTTTTACCACAATTTTTCAGGAGGGTCCCCTACAGGCCCTCTCTTCAAACAATTTTTCCGGAGGTCCACCTACAGGCCCTCTCTCCAAACAATTTTTCCGGAGTTCCACCTACAGGCCCTCTCTCCAAACAATTTTTCCGGAGGTCCACCTACAGGCCCTCTCTCCAGTTCCAGTTTCCAGCTTTATTTGCTCAAACTGCGTAATTTTTTTTTTGGGGATAGGTGTGAAAAATAATATTACCTGCGTATCTATATTGCCCAACATTGGATACGGTAGCCAGAAGAAGACCAAACACATGCTGCCCACAGGATTCCGCAAATTCCTGGTCCACAATGTCAAGGAGCTCGAGGTTCTGTTGATGAGCAACAAGTCCTTTTGTACAGAAATCGCCCACAACGTCTCCTCAAACAACCGAAAGACCATTGTGGACAGAGCGGCACAGCTCGCCATCAAAGTGGCGAACCCCAACGCCAGACTGCGCAGCGAAGGGAACGAATAAATATCTCTGTGGTTATTTGTGCTAAATAAAAGTTAAATAAACACAAAAAA
Source organism: Rhinella marina (assembly GCA_900303285.1). Taxonomy (NCBI): domain Eukaryota; kingdom Metazoa; phylum Chordata; class Amphibia; order Anura; family Bufonidae; genus Rhinella; species Rhinella marina. Next base: position 12,741 of record ONZH01020805.1, on the reverse strand, counting down.
AAAAATTTGATCTGTTCCTGTGCCTGATCCACCCAAGTTGAATCTGTCCCATCATGAGAAAGTCCCCCCAAGGAGTCCCCACTGTAACTTGCTTCCCATACAACTACCTCACCCCCGACATCTGTGTCTTGCCATTGTCCACCACCTCCTCAGACAACACTGGTAAATCCCCACTGTCAGCACACGGAGACAGCAAAAGGTCTTGCGAATTGGGGCAGAGAATGTTCTGGGGTAGCACATCAGAGAAGGGGTGACTACTGGGTTCCAGTGAGTACGTGACCACATGCAATCTCCATCCAAAAAGTCATACTGAGGCTCACCACCATGCTTTACACTGCTATCTTATTGAAAGACAGACAATCAGGGGTTCACCGCCAGGTTGTCAGGCAGCATTTTTAAGTGGGTCACCATTACCGTGTCCCTGAAAATTGCCTTGGGGTCATCGCCAGACTATTTGTATGAAAGGCCATGGGGTTCTATACACACAGTGCTGACGGAAGCCCATCAGCCTTTCTAAACACAATTGAATCTGTCCCATCATGAGAAAGTCCCCCCAAGGAGTCCCCAATGTAACTTGCTTCACTTTCAACTACCTTACCCCCCGACACCTGTGTCTCGCCATTGTCCACGACCTCCTCAGACAACACTGGTAAATCCCCACTGTCAGCACACGGAGACAGCAAAAGGTCTTGCGAATTGGGGCAGAGAATGTTCTGGGGTAGCACATCAGAGAAGGGGTGACTACTGGGTTCCAGTGAGTACGTGACCACATGCAATCTCCATCCAAAAAGTCATACTGAGGCTCACCACCATGCTTTACACTGCTATCTTATTGAAAGACAGACAATCAGGGGTTCACCGCCAGGTTGTCAGGCAGCATTTTTAAATGGGTCACCATTACCGTGTCCCTGAAAATTGCCTTGGGGTCATCGCCAGACTATTTGTATGAAAGGCCATGGGGTTCTATACACACAGTGCTGACGGAAGCCCATCAGCCTTTCTAAACACAATTGAATCTGTCCCATCATGAGAAAGTCCCCCCAAGGAGTCCCCAATGTAACTTGCTTCCCATACAACTACTGTACCTCACACCCCGACACCTGTGTCTCGCCATTGTCCACCACCTCCTCAGACAACACTGCTAAATCCCCACTGTCAGCACACGGAGACTGCAAAAGGTCTTGCGAATTGGGGCAGAGAATGTTCTGGGGTAGCACATCAGAGAAGGGGTGACTACGGGGTTCCAGGGAGTACGTGACCACATGCAATCTCCATCTAAAAAGTCATACTGAGGCTCACCACCATGCTTTACACTGCAATCTTATTACTGAGGCTCACCACCATGCTTTACACTGCAATCTTATTGAAAGACAGACAATCAGGGGTTCACCGCCAGGTTGTCAGGCAGCATTTTTAAGTGGGTCACCATTTCCGTGTCCCTGAAAATTGCCTTGGGGTCATCCCCATACTATTGGCCAGATTTAGAAAAAAATGGTGCAATTAGGGAGCCTCAGAGGCATCCCTACATGCTGCCCCTGCTGTTTCCTGTCCATTTCCGTGGTGTATCCATCATTTTCTGAGGTTTCCAGGTTTTCACCCAGCCTTCCCTAGGCAGAGCCCCGGTCCCCTGCAAAAAATGCTCGAGTCTCCCATTGACTTCAATGGGGTTCGTTACTCAAAACGAGCACCCGAGCATTGGGAAAAGTTTGACTCGAATAACGAGCACCCGAGCATTTTAGTGCTCGCTCATCTCTAGAAATTACATAAAAGTATTCGTGAATATAATGGGGATATCTGAAATACGCTTTGGCGAAACATATGTGTAAAAAATATGGAGGGGCTGTTAAGTCGATTACATTTACCAGAATTACCACAATACCCCTTATTGGTAGAGAGGGTAATTGGGATAGATTACTACTGCAAGTTGAATCCAAATGGATCTAAAAACTTAAAGGGGTTGCCCGGATTCAGAGCTGAACCTAGCCACTCCTTCCCTAGCCATTCCTTCCTCTAGGCAGCCCCTCTGAGATGAGTATGAGTTTTTAACAGTAGTAAGATGACACATAAATAAAATGATTATTGTAAAAAATGAAAATCAGACATCATACAGTACATGCCAACCTCTTTCTAGCTAGAACCAGCCCTATACCTCACATGGATCCAGAGATCTCCCCATTTATTTTTCTGCTAGATTTATATCATAGATCAAGCTGATAGCTCAAGGGGAGTGTCTTTTCTGCTGCAGCTCAGGGGGCGTGTCTCAGCTCTCCCTATCACAACTCAGGAGGTAGTTAAAGGATGAAACTGAGCATATGAGGCCATCTTAGTGAGTTGGACAAAGAAAACTGTAGAATATTTTGTATGGGACAACCCATTTAAGGGAGTAACCCCCAAAAAACTTTTATGACATGGCCTTGATATTGCATTTTATGATTTTGGCTTTAGGTGCAGAGCAGGCACCATCCTTTTCAATCAAAGAAACTGAAGTTATTGATAAGTGAGAATGAGGTAAAGTGTTTTATAAAAGAAATGACCCGATGAAGGGATTGGCATAGTCTGGAAACATGTAGTTAATAAAGGTAATATTCTTAGTAGGCAATTGGTAAATTCTCTTTCAAGTTTTATTGATCTCTGGATACGTTGTTACTGTAAACCCAGTGCAGAACAAAAACAGTTACAGAAAGCTATAAGGCTACTTTTCATTCACCAGCTTTAGACTGAAGTGCTCTGGGATGCAATGGTCAAATTTATTCTTAATAAATTTGCCACATTATGGGCTGTCTTTGAGGCAGAACATAAAATCTTTGCCTACCATGTAATATTTGTAGGAGCGGATGTCTAGCAGTTCAGTTAGCATTAGGTAATTCTAAATGGAATTCATCTGCTCACGCATCATTGTGGTGTTTGTGTTTCATAATGGTGATGTTTGCACAGAATATAATTGATCTGGTAATCCCCTTTGCAAATCACTTCCTATAACAATGAGATGTCACAGTGAGAAATAAGAACTAACACACTATTGCAGACATTATTCACAATAATCAGTCAATAAGATTATAGTACAAAAACCATTAAAGTGCCCTGTGTACCATGTACATAAACCTTCAAATCAAGTCCTGAACTATAATATCATCTCACTTACTGTTAATGATAATAATTACTGAACCACTAGCTAAATAAAGTATTCGTAGCTCACTTGAATGCAGGTCACATATAGAAGAGGTCTCCAAAAACTATCTTAAGATTTAAAGTGTACTTCCAGCTAAAAATGAAAACTAGAAGTGCTTGAGTCCTATGTGTAATGACTGGACACAGTGTTTAAATTGTGAGCTAAGCCCACCTAGCAATACATCACTCACAGTACATACAGTAAAAACAAATTTTGTGAAGTAATAGATTGCTTATCTATTTAACAAGGTGGAAACCCTTATGACAGTTAAATTACATAGCTTATTCACCCCAATTTGAGAATCAAGACATAAAAGAATTGCTTATCCATTAAACAAGGTGGGCACCCTAGAAACAGTTAAGTTAGACAAGTTATTCACTCCAAAGTTAGAATCAAGGCCTAATGGAATTGCTTATCTATCATAGTGGACACTGTTCAATTAGATAGCTCTGCGCCCTACACAGGGATTGATACAAAGTAGGCCGTCTCCTATGGATCCCTTCAGCTTCAGACTACGGTCTCTGCCCTGTCCCTGCAGTCTCCCTATGCTGTCCCTACAGTGTGTAAAAACTTTCATTATGATCTCTATACACTGTCCCTGCACTCTCCCTATCCAATATTCCTCACAGTGAAATGGTGGAGACCACGTGGGATGAGGCTTTTAAAGGGCTATGACATCACAGGGGATGGCCATCTGCTGATTGGCTGGCATGATAGTATTATGGGTCGTATAACGGTCCTTGCCTTCTTACTTTCACTTTGTAACATGTGTAGCTGCCATTTTAGGAAAAGAAAATAGATTCATTACCATGGAGCGCAAGAAAATTCGGATTCATTGCAAATCAAATTTTTCTTAAACTTTGGATCAAATTCCACTTCGGATGCTTTGATTTGATCAATATTAATGGCTGTCATTAAGTCCTGTAAGGATTAATTAGTCAAACCTAGCACGCAAGAGTTCAGAACAAAATGTAAAAGAAGCAAGAGTGGTTCAAAACTGAGAAGAACCGAAGCCAAACACAATGCTAGGTGGCATACCTGTAAATTAATAAATTAAGTCAAAGTCGCTACAATGTGGAAACAGAGAACAATCAAAATTAAGTACAGAAAGGCCCCAACCTAGTCACACATAAGTAACCTATCAAAAGGTAATAGCACCATTACAGCAGGATACAGGGTATAATCCACTATAACTCGCTCCAGCAGCCAAACAGATTACGTTATAAATAGGGCGTTAATTTCTCTGGTTAGCAGGGTAGTTATGAGCACATTACATGTACTGTTCAGTCCCCTTACTGGTTCTGCAACTGAGAATTGGGACCTCAAGCCATAAATGGAGCAAGGAAAGATAAGTCTATTACAGAAGAACAATATTGAATAGTAGTCAAGCAAAGTACATACGGTTTTCTCCATAGTCTGCTTGTGATTAATATGTTCTAATAGTGTTCATTCATTGCATTCTAAAGTAATTAATCTTTTGACCTGCTGTTTAAAGCAAGTGACAACTAATATCAGTTAACATGTTTTCTTACAGACTGAGAGCACATTGTGTGAACAGCCTCAAATGAAAACCAATCAGGCAGATTTTCTATAGTCGTTGTTACAAAGCGAGTAAAATAAATGAGAAATAAAGGTGCTTGCTCTAACTTGAAAGTTAATCTGTTACCTCCTGTTCTGTTTTTTTTTTTTTTTTTTTTTTTTTGGGGGGGGGGGGGGGTTGTCTGTTGTTTTGCAGCCTAAAAAATGCTTGTGTCAAATTTACCTCTCGGTTTTTTATCACGCAGCAATTATTCAACTGCCTACAAGTGAACAGATGTGTTTTCACTGTACATCTGCAGTATAATTATTCTCAATTTATGTGTTTCCAGAAATTATGAACTACTTGTTTTCTTGACCGAAATTACTGCTTGGTTTGCCATTGTGAAATAGACCCCCAATGCAAACAGACATCAGAGTCCCTAAAATGAATCTTTATTACAGCTATGACTTTGCAAACAGCAAATAGTAACAATATTTTACATTTCCCTGCAAGATAAGACTGTGAACATCAAACTCTATTATCTCACAATTTTTATTGAATTGTTTTTTCATTGCTTTCATCCCACTTTGATTTGTAAGATGAATTGCATAATTCCCATTCTTATTTATGAACCTTTTTCAGGGGGCAGATTTGTATCAGCAATGATGCCAGAAATCAAGCAGAAGCATGGAGAGCATGTCTGTGATTACATTTTATACAAGTTTCCTCCAGGCTTCCCGCTATATGAAAGCCACCATTCTAATGCATACCAGGTCTATGAGGACTATATGTTTTTTTATTGAAATACAGAGCATTCGGAAAATCTTCAGACCCATTCACTTTTTTCACATTTTGTTATGTTGCGGCCTTGTGCTGAAATATAAAAAAAAAGATACTTGCCCGTCAATCTGCACTCAAACTCCATTAATAAGAAAGCAAAAACAGAATGTTTCAACTGCTTGCAAATTTATTCACAGGGAAAAACTAACATTTTTCCTGGACATTAGTATTAAGACTAGAGATGAGCGAATCGAATTGGACGAAGTGGAATTCAATCCGAATTTCAGGAATTATTCGATTCGCACCGATTTAGAATTTCTTGACGATTCGTGGTGACGAATCGTTTTTTTTTTTACTAAAATGGCGGCTGCACGTGTTTGGACATGGAGAAAGAAACATGAGGGAGGGTGGGATCACCCACAATGCCATGCATGCAGCCAATCAGCAGCCAGCCAGCCCTGTGATGTCACAGCCCTAAAAATACTGTCAGCCATTTTAGATTCTCTCATTCTACAGTCAACTCAGTGCAGGGAGAGATGATTGCAGGCGCTAGGGAAAGCGTCATAAAACCTCATCAAAAGTACAAATTGCTGAATAAAAGTGTAGGGAAAGGGTAGGGAGGGAAGTATTGAAGCAAAACAGGCTTCTGTTGGGGTGTTTAGAGACAGTGTGAGATCTGGAAAGAAGTGCATCCACAGGGTAATAGGAAAAACGGTATTACATCTTGGTTTCAGTGACTGGGATTCAAAATTGCCATGCTACAGCTGCTCATGTCAGGATTGTCTCTGTAATTCTGGTTATTGGGGTTTTGTTAACCCTTGTGCGCTGTAGTTACATTTAGTACAGCCCTTTTTTGCAGTTTTAGTGTTGGGGCTAATTAGCTGTTGTGAAGTGGTACAATGGCAGCCCTTTGTAGCATGTTTTATTGTTAAAAAAAGTTTTAGTAGGCGTACAGCGCCAAAGTTCTATATAGTAAAGTGTTGTAACAGCTATTAGTGTTGCAAAAAAACTTATTATTCGCTCGGTGTTGAAGTGGGAGAATTACAGTCCGTTGTAGCGTATATTATTCTCAAGAAAAAGAGTTTTAGTAGGCGTACAGCGCCAAAGTTCTATATTTTAAAAGCTACTGGCATTTATTGCTGTTGCCCAAAAAACATATTATTTGCTCTGTGCTGAAGTGGGACAATTACAGCCCATTGTAGCGTGTATTATTCTAAAGAAAAGGAGTTTTAGTAGGCGTACAGCGCCAAAGTTCTATATAGTAAAGTGTTGTAACAGCTATTAGTGTTGCAAAAAAACTTATTATTCGCTCGGTGTTGAAGTGGGAGAATTACAGTCCGTTGTAGCGTATATTATTCTCAAGAAAAAGAGTTTTAGTAGGCGTACAGCACCAAAGTTCTATATTTTAAAAGCTACTGGCATTTATTGCTGTTGCCCAAAAAACATATTATTTGCTCTGTGCTGAAGTGGGACAATTACAGCCCATTGTAGCGTGTATTATTCTAAAGAAAAAGAGTTTTAGTAGGCGTACAGCGCCAAAGTTCTACATAGTAAAGTGTTGTAGCAGCTATTAGTGTTGCAAAAAAACGTACTATTCGCTCGTTGCTGAAGTGGGAGAATTACAGCCCGTTGTAGCGTGTATTATTCTCAAGAAAAAGAGTTTTAGTAGGCGTACAGCGCCAAAGTTCTATATTTTAAAAGCTACTGACATTTATTGCTGTTGCCCAAAAAACATATTATTTGCTCTGTGCTGAAGTGGGACAATTACAGCCCATTGTAGCGTGTATTATTCTAAAGAAAAGGAGTTTTAGAAGGCGTACAGCGCCAAAGTTCTATATAGTAAACTGTTGTAGCAGCTATTAGTATTGCAAAAAGGCGTATTATTCGCTCAGTGTTGAAGTGGGAGAATTACAGCCCGTGTGTGTGTGTGTGTGACTTTTTTGGGGTGTGTGTGACTTTTTTATCCCTTATTTTAATTTTTTTTTTTTTTAAGCAATAAAAAATGACGAATCGGCCATTTTGATGCTTTTTTTCCGTATGGGAAATATTTTTTTTTATTTATATTATATGGGCGTTTTCGCACACGGCGATAAACATGATGTGTATTTTTTTCTTTTTTTAATACTTTTATTTTTATTTTCGTGAAAGGGGGGTGATTTGAACTTTTACGTTATATTTTTTTAAACTTTATTTTTTTTACACTTTTTAATAGTTCCCATAGGGAACTATAAGAAGCAATCATTTGATTGCTTATATCATAGACTCCAATGCACTTACATTGGAGTCTATGATTTTACTGCTTTCCTATGGAGCCCTATTACAGGCAAGGGCTCCATAGGAAAGCCTATGCAGCAGCCTCCTGTCATTTACCATGACAGGGGCTGCTGCAGGCATGCTCCGTCTTCTCCGATCGCCACAGGGGGGAGCCGGAGCAACACCGGAAGCATACGCTTCCGGTGTTTGCCGCCTTCGGGTGCCGCGGTCAGACTTGACCGCGGCACCTGAGGGGTTAAATGTCCGCGATCGGCATGTTATCCAGTCGCGGACATTAGCCGTGGGTGTCTGCTAGTGGGAAAAGCAGTTCACCCGCGGCCATCACTGCACGGAGCGGGCGCCATCTTTAAAGTCCTGGCCAGCGCCGTACTAGTAGTAGTTGGGAAGGGGTCAATTAAAATGAACAAGACAAGTCCTTCAAAAAATTAAATACCAACCAGGTGGAGATACAATAAACGGAAATGGATGATTGAGGCTTGATGCTTCATTTCACATTATCACTCGCAGGTAAATTTCTGCATTACCCTGTATATTGATGTACTGACCAACTATATGCTGGTATAATTCAATTGAACGAGTCAAGTCCAAAAAAAATTAAATTCCAACTACGTGAAGAAATAACAAACAGAAATGGATTATTAAAGCCTGATGCTTAATTTCATTGTATCAATCAGAAGTAAATTGTTGCACTGTTGTATTGGTATACTGATCACCAATTTTCTGGTTTCATTAAATTGACCCCTCCCGAAAAAAACAAAAAAAACAAATAAATGAATAAATAAATAAATACAACAGTGTGGAATCTGGATATAGAATAAACAGAAGAAGATGATTAAGGGCCAGGCCTGGAGCTTAATATCACGTTGACACTCACAGATAATGTGGTGAACTACCCTGTGTAGAGATGAGCAAAGTTTAGAAAAGTTTGATTCAGCAACTTCACCAAAGTTAGCCAAAAAATTTGATTTGTTGTGAATTAATGAATTAATTTGTGATGAATCCCTATAAATCAAGTATACAAAGGTCACTCAGCCTTAGATTACGACTAAAAATTAAAAAATTTAAAAATTTAAAAATTTAAAACTAGGGCTATTGATCGTATGGGGTTTGGCTGGTTAGGTTGCGGGATAATATGCATGTTCTGGCCTGCAACCTCCTGCAGTTTATTTACATAGTAACATAGTAACATGGTTTATAAGGCCAAAAAAAGACATCTGTTGATCCAGTTCGGCCTGTTTTACTACAAGTTGATCCAGAGGAAGGCAAAAAACCTCCCCACTTTAGGGAAAAAATTCCTTCCCGACTCCAATCAGGCAATCAGAATTACTCCCTGGATCAACGACCCATCTCTAGTAACTATAACCTGTAATATTATTACACTCCAGAAATACATCCAGGTCCCTCTTGAACTCTTTTCGTGAACTTACCATCACCACCTCCTCAGGCAGAGAGTTCCATAGTCTCACTGCTCTTATCGTAAAGAATCCTCTTCTATGTTTGTGTACAAACCTTCTTTCCTCCAGGCGCAGAGGATGTCCCCTCGTCACAGTAACAGTCCTGGGGATAAATAGATCATGGGAGAGATCTCTGTACTGACCCCTGATATATTCATACATTGTTATTAGATCACCCTCAGTCGTCTTTTTTCTAAAGTGAATAACCCTAATTTTGATCATCTTTCTGGGTACTGTAGTCCACCCATTCCAGTTATTACTTTAGTTGCTCTCCTCTGAACCCTCTCCAGCCTGCTATGTCTGCCTTGTTCACAGGAGCCCAGAACTGTACACAGTACTCCATGTGTGGTCTGACTAGTGATATGTAAAGTGGCATGACTATGTTCTCATCCCGGGCATCTATGCCTCTTTTGATGCAACCCATTATCTTATTGGCCTTGGCAGCAGCTGTCTGACACTGGTTTCTACAGCTTAGTTTGCTGTTCACTAAAATTCCTAGGCCCTTTTCCATGTCAGTGTTACCCAGTGTTTTACCATTTAGTATGTACTGGTGACTTGCATTATTCCTTCCTATGTGCATAACCTTACATTTGTCAGTGTTAAACCTCATCTGCCACTTCTCTGCCCAAGCCTCCAATCTATCCAGGTCCTTCTGTAGCAGTGTACTGTCCTCTTCTGTGTTAATTACTCTACACAGTTTAGGGTCATCTGCAAAAATTGATATTTTTGCAGATGACCCTAAATATACGACATCCATTGATTCGCCGCGGTCAAGTCTAGAACTTACCTCCTCATAGAAACTGATTAAGTTAGTTTGACATGACCAATCCCTCATGAAGCCATGCTGATATGGAGTTATTTGCTTATTTTCATTGAGGAACTCCAAGATAGCATCTCTTAGAAAACCTTCAAACAGTTTACCCACAACAGATGTTAAACTTACCGGCCTATAGTTCCCGGGCTCTTTTTTTGGACCCTTTTTGAATATTGGCACCACATTTGCTATGCGCCAATCCTGTGGAACACTTCCTGTCAGTATAGAGTCCTTAAATATCAGAAATAAGGGTCTGGCTAAGACATTACTTAATTCTCTTAGGATACGGGGGTCTACGCCATCCGGTCCTGGCGATTTGTCTATTTTAATCTTTTTAAGACGTCACTGTACTTCTTCCTGGGTCAGACAGGGCAGTTTTAATGGGGAATTTACTTTTATATTCTGCATTTCATTTTCCTCAGTGAATACATCGGAGAAAAAAAAATATTTAATAGTTTTGCTTTCTCCTCATTGCTCTCTGCAACTCCCCCTTCAATACTCTGTAAGGTAATAACACCAATTCAAAAATAGAGAGGCACTGAAAATGTCAAAACATCAAGGTGCAAAAAGGCCTCAGATCACTCTCACCAATAATCACACAATGCACCAATCTATAGAAAATACACGTTTATTAGTTCATCATAATTTATATAAAATGTATATGTAAAAAGTCAATGGTGGTAACTAACACACACAAAATAAGGGGCAGGTACGTAATACTCACACTAAGTAGAGTGAAATGTTACAAACATTATCCGCATAGAACATAGTAAAGTGCAAGTGCAGAAAACAATACATAAAGCATCATAAGTAGCCCACAGCAATCAAAGAACAAGTATAGTAAGCAATAAATGGCAATACAGACCACTGCCTCCTCCAGACCCCGACGTACGTTTCGCTATGGCTTCCTCAAGGGGATTGAGATCTCAATGTGTTGTGCACTTATTTATAAGCCCATAACTAAGACAATTAAAAACACATGGCCAGCAGAAAATCAAGCTATGCTACAACGATGGGAGGGCTAGTATGCGTTCCACAGTGAGGCATAAATGACATCACTTCCAGTCCGGAGATGAAAACATATACAGTCAGTCATGTGGCCATAATTCATGTGTCCATACGTAGAACAAAAGAATAAATAATAAAATGAGAATACATCCATAGTGTCATCCCCCTATAATATGCCCAGATGTACTATGTCCTCGCCGTATCCAAGGGCAAAATAACAAAACTGCGTTCGACAGAGGAGCGCGGCCGGCACCGGAAGTGCGGCCTGCGTTCCACCGTGGAACGCACGCGTATACGCTAACTTTTCCAACGATCGAAGCCCAACCTCATTTATAGAGGGAGAAAAGGAGAAATCAGCCGGGCTATAGGCACCATGGAGCGGGGGATGTATAAGCATACACCATGTGTGTTTATAAGTGAAAGAACCAACGAAAATATAAAATAAGATGAATAAGAGGCAATGTAAATAAACATAAGAATGAAAAGTGACAAAAAAAAAAATATATATATATATTAAAAACAATAAGGAATAATGTTAATAAGTGAAGAAAAAAAGAAAAAAAGTGAAGAAAAAAGATGTATATTGTTTATCTTTTTTCTTCACTTATTAACATTATTCCTTATTGTTTTTTAATATATATATATATATATATATATATATATTTATTTATTTATTTTTTTTTTTCACTTTTCATTCTTATGTTTATTTACATTGCCTCTTATTCATCTTCTTTTATATTTTCGTTGGTTCTTTCACTTATAAACACACATGGTGTATGCTTATACATCCCCCGCTCCATGGTGCCTATAGCCCGGCTGATTTCTCCTTTTCTCCCTATATAAATGAGGTTGGGCTTCGATCGTAGGAAAAGTTAGCGCATGCGTATACGCGTGCGCTCCACGGTGGAACGCAGGCCGGACTTCCGGTGCCGGCCGCGCTCCTCTGTCGAACGCAGTTTTGTTATATTGCCCTCGGATACGGCGAGGACATAGTACATCTGGGCATATTATAGGGGGATGACACTATGGATGTATTCTCATTTTATTATTTATTCTTTTGTTCTACGTATGGACACATGAATTATGGCCACATGACTGACTGTATATGTTTACATCTCCGGACCGGAAGTGATGTAATTTATGCCTCACTGTGGAACGCATACTAGCCCTCCCATCGTTGTAGCATAGCTTGATTTCCTGCTGGCCATGTGTTTTTAATTGTCTTAGTTATAAATAAGTGCACAACACATTGAGATCTCAATCCCCTTGAGGAAGCCATAGCGAAACGTACGTCGGGGTCTGGAGGAGGCAGTGGTCTGTATTGCCATTTATTGCTTACTATACTTGTTCTTTGATTGCTGTGGGCCACTTATGATGCTTTATGTATTGTTTTCTGCACTTGCACTTTACTATGTTCTATGCGGATAATGTTTGTAACATTTCACTCTACTTAGTGTGAGTATTACGTACCTGCCCCTCCTTTTGTGTGTGTTAGTTACCACCACTGACTTTTTACATATACATTTTATATAAATTTTGATGAACTAATAAACGTGTATTTTCTATAGATTGGTGCATTGTGGGATTATTGGTGAGAATACTCTGTAAGGGGCTGACACCTTCAGATTTATACTTTTTAGTATTTATATAATTGAACAACATTTTAGGGTTAGTTTTACTCTCTTTAGCAATTATTCTCTCAGTCTATAGTTTGGCTGCTTTT
>ONZH01020804.1:0-11130 GCA_900303285.1 Rhinella marina | reverse complement strand
CATACCAATATGGGTATATATAGAGAAGACAGAGATTGGGATATATTAGAAGAAAGTGGGGATTTAGTGGTGGCGGGAGTATGTGAGGAAAGTAGGAAGGTGCTTGTAAATAAGTACATCAAGGAAAACAGAGCTATTGGTGATATCAACATGTTACAAATAGGGATGAGAAAACCCGGACTGTACTGTTCAGGCCTGCCCTTCGGCAACTGCATTGTCCGAACCTGTATTTATCATGGCAGGGGGGATGATCACGGACAGCGTCGTACATGTACGGCGCTGCAGGACGTGAATTGCCGTCCAGCGCCGTACTAGTATGGCGCGTTGATCGGGCGGGTGCAGGAGCCCCAGTAGCCGGACCCCTGCTGCGTACGCCCGCATTGGTGTTTTCACCGATGCGGGCGTATTAACCCTTGATGTGCCGCGGTCAGCGCTGACCGCGGCACATGCGATGCGGGCGGGAGGAAGGGGGGTCCATCGGGTCCCCGTGCTGCTGTGACGGGGACCCGATGGCTTGGATAGCAGCCCGATGCCTTCCTTAGGCATTGTGGCTGCTATCCCTGCTTGCCTGTGCGATCCAGCCCCTTGGATCGCACAGGAAGCAGGCTGTAAGTGTATTACATTGAGTAATACACTTACAGCCAATGCATTACAATACAGAAGTATTGTAATGCATTGTAAAGAGGATCAGACCCCCAAAGGTTAAATAAAGTGGAAAAAAAAGTGGAAAAAAAGTGCAAAAAAATAAAGTTTTACAAAAAAATAAGTTTCAAGTAAAAAAAAAAAAGTACACTTTTCCCAAAATAAAGTTAAAAAAGTATACATATTAGGTATCGCCGCATCTGTATCGACCAGCTCTATAAAAATATCACATCATCCACCCCGCCAGGTGAACGCAGTAAAAAAAAAAAAAAAAACAGTGCCAAAACAGCCATTTTTTGGTCACCTTCCCTTACAAAAAGTCTAATAGCAGGTGATCGAAAAGGTGTATTTAATTTAAAATGGTACCAATCAAACCGTCATCTTGTCCCGCAAAAATGATACCCTACCTGAGACAATCGCCCGGAAAAAAAATATGGCTCTCTGAAAATGGCAACACAAAAAAAGATTTTATTATGTTCAAAAATAAATCTAATGTGTAAAACTTTCCAATAATAAAAATGTTAGACATATTGGGTATCGCCGCGTCCGTAACAACCTGCTCTATAAAAATATCACATGATTGGCCCTCTCTGGTGAATGCTGTAAAAAAATTAAAAAAAAAAACATGCCAAACAGCTATTTTTTTCACCTTGACTCACAAAAAGTGTAATACCAAGCGATCAAAAAGTCTTATGTACCCCAAAATGGTACCAATGAAAACATTTTTTGCAGCTCATCCTGCAAAAAATGAGCCCCCACATAAGACAATAACTCAAAAAAATAAAAATCAGTGGCTCCCGCAAACCAGTCCATTAAAATCTGTGTTGCAAAATCCATATGGCGCTCCTTCTGTTTTGAGTCCTGCCATGTGCCCCCACATCAGTTTACCACAACATATGGGGTGTTACCATATTCAGGAGAAAATGGGTAACAAATTATGGGGTGCTTTTCTCCTGTTACCCCTTTAAAAAAATTGGGGCTAAAGCAACATTTTATTGGAAGAAATGAAATGTTTCATTTTCATAGCCAAGTGTTTCCAAATTCCGTAAAACACTTAGGGGTTCAAAGTGGCCAGTACCCCCCTTAATATATGTGTTGAAGGATGTAGTTTCCAAAATGGGGTCACTTTTTGAGGGTTTCCACTGAAGGGGTACGTCAGGGTCTCTCAATTACAAAATGGTGCCTAAAAACTATTCTAGCAAAATCTGCCTCCAAAATCCATATGGCGCTCCTTTACTTCTGACCACTGCCACAAAGCTATAGAGACGTTTACCACCACATATGGGGTATTTCTGTAAACTGCAGAATCAGAGCAATGTATATTGAGGTTTAGTTTGCTGTTAACCCTTACTGTGTTGCAAGAAAAAAATATTAACATGAATAATCTACCAAAAAAGTGAAATTTCACCTACATTTTCCTTTAATTCTTGTGGAACACCTCAAGGGTTAACAAGGTTTGTAACAGCAGTTTTTTATAATTTGAGGGGTGTAGTTTCTAAAATGGGGTAATTTATGGGTGGGTTTCATAAAGTAAGCCCCTCAAAATCACTTTATATCTGAATTGGTGCTTAAAAAAATGGTTTTGGAAAATTTGTTGAAAATTTGAAAAATGGCTTCTAAACTTCTAAGCCTTCTAACGTCCTAAAAAAGTAAAATAACATTTATAAAATGATGCCAACATAAAGTAGACATATGGTTAATGTAAAATAATAACTATTTTTGGAGGTATTACTATGTATTTTGAAAGTAGAGAAATTGAAATTTGGAAATTTTTTCCAAATTTTTGGTAAATTTGGTATTTTTTTTATAAATAAAAATGAAATATTTTGCCAAAAAATTACTACTGTCGTGAAGCACAATATGTGACGAGAAAACAGTCTCAGAATGGCCTGGATAAGTTAAAGCGTTCCAAAGTTATTACCACATAAAGTGACACGTCAGATTTGCAAAAAATGGCCTGGGCAGTAAGGTGAAAACAGGCCCGGGGTTGAAGGGGTTAATGTTTGGTATGTTTAATTATGATTGGTATTGCAAATTTATTAACATGATTGGTATGTATATGTGAACAAGTACATAGATTTATGGTGGTGGTTTATAGTCCGGTCCAGATTTTAGATATCACGTTGGTCCTATTTAAGGAGCAGCCTGTCCCTCATTACATTTTATGACCACTGAGGAAGAAACTGTATGTTTCAAAATGCGTCTGGTTTAATAAGTTGTGATTTTTTTTCGAGGATTAATTTGTTTGGATTGATTTGACCCATTAAAGCGGTGCATGCGTTACCCGTTGGAACAAATTTCAATATCAGCGTACACAAGCTGTAAGAACGAGACATTCTACCTATAGGGAAAAAGAGCGAAGCTTGGTGTCAGGAGACCCCAAGCTCGCAAGCGTGAGCCGGCCGGCACGAGCGCAAACAGACTGCAAGTAATAACAAGTTCTGGATACGGGGGAATAAGTTTACCCATACCAACTGTTTGCACCAACCTCCACATTGAATTGGCGGAAAGCTGAAGCCGGAGACATTGGGGTATTGGTAAGAAGCACGGAAGCGGAGCACGTATATATGATATAGACCGTGCAGATACATCTGAATATAAGAAGCATGGAAGCGCAGTATTTAGGCATAATATTAACTGTGCCATAAACCAACCCTAATTTAAGTGTGAAGCTATGGCAATATAAAGATATTAAAGGCCTTTTGTGGAGTGGAAATATTAAAGGCAACAAATTAACTAATAACAGAAACAGTGTATTGTTTATATATGATTAAATACCAAATTGGTTACAAAAGAGCCGGCCATTGTTTATAATTATTTTTAATTTTGTGGCTGACTTGGTTGCAGCTGGCCATGCTCTATTCAGATGAGCACTTCAAGTATTATTTATGTAAAAAAAAAAAAAAAAAAAAAAAAAAAAAAAAACAACACAAAAACAGTGTTGGCTTCTTCCGCCTCCGCCTCCTCTGCATCTTCCATCTACATTGCCACATCCTCAACTTCCTACTCCATTTGAATCTCCACCTCCTAGTTCAAGATTATTTTTTATTTTTAGGTATTTTAAGTAATTTACCTATTCACATTTATTTGTAGAGCAATTGTACTGCTCTTACACCATGTTTTTTTCTTTTGCAGCCCTTTCTAGGACTTTTTACAGCCATTTTTCAGCCCCAAAGCTCGGGTCCCCATTAACTTCGATGCGATTCGTTGTTTGGGAGTCAAGTTCAGGACCCGTCCCGAACTTTGAAAAAAAGTTCAGCCAAGCAGGTTGAAATCGAACATCCAGTGGTCCGTTCATCACTAGTTACAAACCAATAAAGAAAACAAGGATTCACATTCCCAGAACTGAATGTGGAAAACTAAAGTGTAACTAAAGAGTTTTATTTTACTAGCTGAACAAGCGCTGGTAAGCACACACACATGCAGCCAGTAGCAAGCATTATTAAACTATCAGCACTCATGTTCCCATGCAGGCTCCCTAACCTGCGTGCAGGCGATTAACTTACACCGAGGACTGGCAAGGAAAATACCGCATGCACAGTTTGTCCCTAATGTTTGTGAACGGACACCGCTGATGGATGGAATCTTTCATCAGTGGCCATTAGAGTGAAGTTCTAAAAAATTCACTTTGGAGACTTAGCCAAATTTTTTTTAAACATGCATAGCTTGTCCTTTCTGGTAATGAAACAGTTACTGATGAATACAGTATATGGACCTGTGCATTGTCATGCAGGTCGCCAACAGTCTTAGCTAACCCCTAGTTAAACCATAAGAAAAGCATACATTAGTCTTTAGCAAATAAAAAAGAAAATACATTTTGCCCTCACTACTCCATGCTGCTGCGCTGCTTCTATGAAGCTGTGCACCGCTAGTTGTTTCTGGTTAAGTAGGCTACTGAGTAGCAGATGGTCTAACCTGGGCATGTTTGGCTCCAGGTCTTACCCTTCTTCCAACCTGCTGGCTCACGGCCACACTTGCACCCTGATGGTTCAGCCACACGCTACCACCTGCCCCTGTCTCATGGGCAAGCTGCCACCCTCAACCACTGATGATGAAGCCTTCTCTTCACCCGGCTCCCACATGTGATCGCCTACATCATCATTCACTACTGTCTGCTCGTCATTTATGTCACCAGTCTAATGGCCTGAGCGCTCAAATCACCTGCTCCTACTCAACTGGCCAGTAGCAACTGACTGTCCTCAATAATATCTTCTTTGCTGAATAGAGGGGCAGAGCCGGCAGTATACATTTGCCTGGCAGAAGGAGCAGCAAAGGAAAGGGACAGTTTTATAACAGGTGAGAACACAGAGCTTGTTCCTGAGGTGTCAGAGGAACCCACCGACTCCCGGCTGTGGGTGTCTGATGTCAGTTAAGATGATGTTGAAGAACAAATCAAACATTCCAGGACAGTGGGATTGGTTGTCAAAACAAAATGAATGACAATTGAATGACAATGGCAGCTCTGGCCTGTTGCTATGGCTGCTGCTACCCCCTTCTTCTGCTGTTACTTCTCATGGCTCCAGCAACAGTTTCACCATTGCCCATTCCTTTGGAGGTCCCTGGCAACTGCCTGTTGGACATACTGTACTGTAACACTAACTGCATATGTAAAATAAGTTATTCAGTGTCAGTGTTGACACCCCAGTAACAGTAGAAGTAGACAGGTTATTCACCCCAATTTGAGAACCAATGCCTAATAGAATTGCTTATGTAATAAATAATGTGGACACCCCTCTAACAGTAGAACAAGACAGATTATTCACCCCAATTTGAGAATCAAAGACTAATAGAATTGCTTATCTATTAAACAAGGTATACATTACAGAGGACCTGCAATGAAACATTAATTATTCATATTAAACTATCATAAGTGCTGATAGTTTAGTAATGCTTATCACTAACTGCAGGGCAAGTGCTGTTATGGCACATGTACAGCTAGAAATATAAACTGGACAACCCCTTTAAAATGTATATTCTCAAATGCCAAAAGCCTAACAGACAAAATGGGGGGAGCTGGAGTCTATTATACTGGAGAAACATAGATTTAATAGTTGTGGCCGAGACATAGCTGGACAATTCACCTGACTGGATCATTAATCTTTGAGGGTTTTACACTCTTTAGGAAAGCTATGGCCAATAAAAAAGAGATAGTGTTTATGTTAGGAATAATATGAATGTGAGTGTGAAAGATTTGTGAGAGAAAATAGTTGAGGATAGAGGATGTTCAAACCTTATGGGTGGAATTACAAAGTGAAACACTAACAAAAATTATACTTGGTATATTCTCTATACTCCCAACATTACCCCCAACATCACTGAGGAGGCAGATACGGCTGCACAAACGGGTAGAGTGGTCATAATGGGACATTTTAACTGGCGTCATGATTCTACCTGAACTGCAAAGGGCAGAAAATTCCTTAACTTGCTGCAGGACCACTTCAAGGTATAATAGTAGATCACAATAATAGTTGCTCTGTTGCATATGGTAATGTCTTATAATGCAGAGCTTGTTAGGAATGTCACTGTTTAACACTAGGCAATAGTGACCGTAATTATATTCCCCCGAACTGTAAAAAGAAAACTCTGGCAGGTATGACAAAACCACAACATTTTAGAAAGGCCAGTTTCCTTGGGTTGAGGGCAGCATTTCAGGGCAAAGAGTGTGAGCAGCTACTGTGAAATAATAATACATGGGAAAGCTTTATTATTATTTATTTATGTTAGGTAATTATACTGCAACATTTATTCCTTTAAGTATCAAGTAATAACTACTAAAATGAAACCCCACATGGCTTACAGCTACTGTAAATGAAGTACCCTGGAGCAGGGGTACTGGACACTTGTGGACATTTGCCCATTTCCCCTATGCAAAGTTATAAACTTATTTACTTTTTTTTTTCGCTTGAAAGTGTTAACTTGCACTATTTAATACTATATGACTGCATTTTATATGTTGTGATGTGTGTGTGTGTGTATATATATATATATATATATATATATATATATATATTGTTGTGATGTGTGGGGTGTGTATCCCTCCTGATTTGTCAGTTTAGCCAGGTGAGAACTGAAGTCCAGAAGTGGTATAGCTTCAGCAAGCATAGTTGCTGGAGCTGGGTTTAGTTTAATGTTGCATGGGCTGGATTTTTTGGAATGGGAGACAGGTTGGAAGTGGGAGTCTTGTGCACTGTTTGTTAGAGAGAGAGAGGGCCCCAGGGAACAGGCCTGGAGAGGGCCTATGTGGTCCCAGCCAGAAGGGCTGGGGGCCACAAGGCTGAGGAAGCCTAAGAGAGAAAGGCTGAGGAGGCCTGAGAGGTTAGAGCCTGCGGAGGCTCTGTGTGGCCTCAGCCACGAGGGCTGAGGGACCACAAGTCTCAGTGTAGCCTGGAAGTCTGGGGGGCCCAGTGACCCTAGGAGAAGAGGGTCACATGGTCAGAGTCAGGAGGACTGTTGGACCATATCCCCCCAAAGGTACGGTTGGAGTCACAGCCAGGAGGCTGCTGGACTGAACGGCTGAGGAAGCCACACTTAAAAGCTGTATGTGAACAGCGTTTGTATTTAGGTGAGTTAGCTGAACTATGTGTAGTCAGAGCCTAGCCGGGCAGGTGTTATTTTGATGGTTTTGTTTCATGCTGGAGCAAAAAGTGTGAAAATAAAGTTGTGTGGACTTGAGAATTCCTGTGTCTTGAAGAGATTGTGTGATGTCGACCCCCTGAGAGGATACGATCCCTATATATATTATATATCTTAATAATATAAAAATGAGTTTCTGTCTGTCTGTCTGTTCTCTATGCGCGACCAAACTACTGGACCGATTTTCACCAAATTCGGCACACAGGTACATCAGGTGTCCGGGAAGGTTTTAGACCAGGTCTCATCTCACTAGGACATACCGTTCCTGAGATATTCCCAAAATATGATCTCCATTAGCCAACATTACAACTGGGAACTTTGGTTTTAAACTCCAACTGCCATTCTCTGCAAAGGCACACACAGGGAGGGCAGGTTTCCATAACAACCAGGTAATTATCAGCAGCTGAGGATCTCATCCATTTCTATTCACTGACACTGTTAAAGGTATTCCGGTTACCATAAATATAACTTATGTTTTTTTCTATTACTACAGTTCAGTAGTAATAAAAGATGTTTTCCTCCACTGCTGTCTATTGCATGGGCTCATAAATAAGCATGGTATTGACCTTTAATTCAGGCCACCCTAAAAGAAGTACTTAAAACCCCCGCCCCAGGTCTCACTAAGCCACACCCCCGACTCCATCAGGCCACACCCCCTTTCACTCCGCAGCCAACAGAGATTGAAAAAATAAAGGTAAAAATCAACTTCTGTCAGCTGCAGGGATGGGTGGGAGGTTGACTTTCTTTCTGCAACAACACACACAAACATTAAATAAAATAGATTAAATACACCCATGCGAAGCGTCTTGCTAATCCACGCCCCCGACTCTGTCAGGTCACGCCCCTCCCACTCCGCAGCCAATGGGAATTGAAAAAATGAAGGTAAAAATAAACTTCTGTTTGCTGCAGGGGTGGGAGGGTGAATTTCTCTCTGCAACGACACACAAAAATTTTAGATGAAATAGACTAATTAATAGACTACAACCGTTCGAAGCCTTTTGCTAAGCCATGCCCCGTCTCTGTCAGGCCACGCCCCCTCTCACTCCGCAGCCATTCTGCAACGACACACAGAAGCATTAAATGAAATAGATTAAATGCACCTATGCGAAGTGCTTTGCTAAGCCACGCCCCGACTCTGTAAGGTCACACCCCCTCCCACTCCTCAGCCAGCAGGGATTGAAAAAATAAAGGTAAAAATCAACTTCTGTCAGCTGCAGGGATGAGTGGGAGGTTGACTTTCTTTCTGCAACGACACACAGAAACATTAAATGAAATAGATTAAATACACCCATGTGAAGCGTCTTGCTAATCCACGCCCCGACTCTGTCAGGTTACGCCCCCTACCACTCCGCAGCCAACGGGGATTGAAAAAATAAAGGTAAAAATGCAGGGGTGGGAGGGTGAATTTCTCTCTGCAACGACACACAAAAATTTTAGATAAAATAGACTAATTATAGACTACAACTGTTCGAATCGTCTTGCTAAGTCACGCCCCCAACTCTTTCAGACTACGCCCCTCCACTCTGCAGCCATTCTGCAACAACACACAGAAACATTAAATGAAATATATTAAATCATCTATGCGAAGCGCTTTGCTAATCCACACCCCCAACTCTGTCAGGTCATGCCCCCTCCCACTCCACAGCCAACAGGGATTGAAAGAATGAAGGGAAAAATAAACTTCTGTTTGCTGCAGGGGTGGGAGGGTGAATTTCTCTCTGCAATGACACACAAAATTTAGACTTCAACCGAAGCAGGGATTGAAAAAATGAAGGTAAAAATCAATTTCTGTCAGCTGCATTGACTTTCTCTCTGCAACGACACACAGAAACATTAAATAAATAGATGAAATATACCCAGGCGAAGCCGGGTCTTTCTGCTAGTGTATATATATATATATATATATATATATATATATATATATATATAGATAGATAGATAATTTGCACTTCTATTTGTAAGGTTCTGTGGAAAGGGTTAATGAATACTGACAGACTTTTGGGACTTTGAAGGAGAAGCTAGTAATTTTCCACAGCTGCCATAGAGTTTATAGAAAATCATGTTTTAGAGGGAAAAAGCCAGACATTGTTTACCACCAAAGCCAGGCAGACTGACCTTTTAAATGTCTGGTTTAGCTGTGTTGTTATGTCTGAAAACCTGTTTGTGTCTGAAAAAAACTGCTGTGTCATTGCCATTGAGTACCATTGAAGCTGTAAGGTAAGTTTAAGGTAGATCTATGACAGACAGGAGTTGAAACATTGTAACTGTTTTTGCTGAGCTTCTTTACTCCACCCCTCCCGCTAGAAGGTTCTAGTCTAGCTAGAAAGTGTAGATAAGGAGAGGAGTCAGAGCCCCTAGTGTTCTGCAGTTAGGGATCGGTGCTTGGAGGGGATGACTCTGCCAGTCTGCTTGAGTGATCAGAAGAAGACACTGGATTGGGGACGCTGAGCCACAGACTATGGGTCGCCAACCCAGTGACCAAGGAGCCACCCGGACTACTGAACTACAGATCGTGAGCCTTTGACCAGGGTACAAGCCTTCTGAGATAGAGGGACAGCTAGCTCAGGTCTTTCCTCAGCCTTAAACCCTTCTTCTGCCAGGGAGGAGACTGGGAAGCCAGCCCTATGCTTTGCCTGTATTGCTTTGCACCTGAATTTCTCCAGTAAAGAAGAACACTGGTTAACTACACACCCTGACTCTCTGGAGTTATTTCCTATCGAGTTTTACCACGCCTTACCATCCGTTACGGAGAGCAGAAACACATAGTGACACCTCGACCATGTCCGTGGGACACAGGGTAGCATTGGGGCCACCCCAAACCCAGCCACTGCACATGAAATGTCAGTAAATGGCTTATACGGTAAACAGGATATTGTTATGAGGTAAACAGGTTATTGTTATACATTAAATGAGGCATGGACTTGTGGGACAGGGTTATAATTTTACCACTTTAAAGAGCTTTAATGTAGCCTCATCTGGAATATGCATTTTAGTTCTGGGCACGAGTTCATAGTAGAGGAACCCTGGAAATGGAAAAAGTATAAAGAAGAGCAAATAAACTGATAAGGGGCATTAGATATATTAGGTCTTAGTTATGAGGAAGGATTAAAATTATATTTATTTAGTCTTGATAAGAGGTGTCTAACTGGGGCATGATTAACTTTTAGAAATATATAAATGATTCATTCAAACAATATGGTGAATAATGTAAAATCCCCTCAAATGACAAGGGGCATTTCCTCCACCTGGAGAAGAAAAAAGTTCAGTCTCCAGAGATGTCATGGCTTCTTTACCATAAGAACTGTAAATCTGTGGACTAGTCTACCGCAAGACCTGGTCATAGTAGGAACAGTGGAAAGTTTAAGAATTATTTTCTTCAACCAACTTACTATTATTCTAGTATTGCCTTGAATGAAATGATATAGCAACTCATTCTGTACTTGATGAAGGAGTTTTTACTCCGAAACGCGTTGTACCGCTTGCTATTAATAAAATAATAAAAGAATCAAGTTCCTACTTACCTACGACTGGTTCCTTGCGCCGTGGAATCTACCTACTCCTACTTGTGGCTACTAAACACCTTCTGTACGGAAACCAGGCACACTGAGTCAGAAGCTGACCATCTTGATCCCTGGCTGCATACCGTCGCCTAAGAAAGGGAGTATAACCTCCCGTTGACAAGCATTCATTAGAGTTGTGCCTAACTTTTAGCACAACCATATAAGGTAAGCCTCGAATTGTGAGTGACGTAATAATTCTATTGCCTACGTTATTACCCTATGGTGCGCCTTTTTTCGTGTTTCACAGAAATACGCTGCCTGTAAACAGAATGATATAGAATGTGTCATGCCAGTA
>ONZH01020803.1:0-43559 GCA_900303285.1 Rhinella marina | reverse complement strand
CCTAGATATTGTATATTTCAAAGTACACAGCCGTGTAGTAACTGAACAGACGGTGGGTATTTACACCAGGTATGTGAGATAATTTAGCAAGAGAACGCACAGTACAGTGGCCTATTAAAATGCCTAGATATTGTATATTTCAAAGTACACAGCCGTGTAGTAACTGAACAGACGGTGGGTATTTACACCAGGTATGTGAGATAATTTAACAAGAGAACGCACAGTACAGTGGCCTATATTAAATGGCCTAGATATTGTATATTTCAAAGTACACAGCCGTGTAGTAACTGAACAGACGGTGGGTATTTACACCAGGTATGTGAGATAATTTAACAAGAGAACGCACAGTACAGTGGCCTATTAAATGGCCTAGATATTGTATATTTTCAAAGTACACAGCCGTGTAGTAACTGAACAGACGGTGGGTATTTACACCAGGTATGTGAGATAATTTAACAAGAGAACGCACAGTACAGTGGCCTATTAAAATGGCCTAGATATTGTATATTTCAAAGTACACAGCCGTGTAGTAACTGAACAGACGGTGGGTATTTACACCAGGTATGTGAGATAATTTAACAAGAGAACGCACAGTACAGTGGCCTATTAAATGGCCTAGATATTGTATATTTCAAAGTACACAGCCGTGTAGTAACTGAACAGACGGTGGGTATTTACACCAGGTATGTGAGATAATTTAACAAGAGAACGCACAGTACAGTGGCCTATTAAAATGCCTAGATATTGTATATTTCAAAGTACACAGCCGTGTAGTAACTGAACAGACGGTGGGTATTTACACCAGGTATGTGAGATAATTTAAGCAAGAGAACGCACAGTACAGTGGCCTATTTAAATGGCCTAGATATTGTATATTTCAAAGTACACAGCCGTGTAGTAACTGAACAGACGGTGGGTATTTACACCAGGTATGTGAGATAATTTAACAAGAGAACGCACAGTACAGTGGCCTATTAAAATGCCTAGATATTGTATATTTCAAAGTACACAGCCGTGTAGTAACTGAACAGACGGTGGGTATTTACACCAGGTATGTGAGATAATTTAACAAGAGAACGCACAGTACAGTGGCCTATTAAAATGCCTAGATATTGTATATTTCAAAGTACACAGCCGTGTAGTAACTGAACAGACGGTGGGTATTTACACCAGGTATGTGAGATAATTTAGCAAGAGAACGCACAGTACAGTGGCCTATTAAAATGCCTAGATATTGTATATTTCAAAGTACACAGCCGTGTAGTAACTGAACAGACGGTGGGTATTTACACCAGGTATGTGAGATAATTTAACAAGAAAACGCACAGTACAGTGGCCTATTTAAATGGCCTAGATATTGTATATTTCAAAGTACACAGCCGTGTAGTAACTGAACAGACGGTGGGTATTTTACACCAGGTATGTTGAGATAATTTAACAAGAGAACGCACAGTACAGTGGCCTATTAATGGCCTAGAATTGTATATTTCAAAGTACACAGCCGATGTAGTAACTGAACAGACGGTGGGTATTTACACCAGGTATGTGAGATAATTTAACAAGAGAACGCACAGTACAGTGGCCTATTAAAATGCCTAGATATTGTATATTTCAAAGTACAACAGCCGTTGTAGTAACGAACAGACGGTGGGTATTTTACACCAGGTATGTGAGATAATTTAACAAGAGAACGCACAGTACAGTGGCCTATTAAAATGCCTAGATATTGTATATTTCAAAGTACATAAGCCGTGTAGTAACTGAACAGACGGTGGGTATTTACACCAGGTATGTGAGATTAATTTAAACAAGAGAACGCACAGTACAGTGGCCTATTAAAATGCCTAGATATTGTATATTTCAAAGTACACAGCCGTGTAGTAACAGAACAGACGGTGGGTATTTACACCAGGTATGTGAGATAATTTAGCAAGAGAACGCACAGTACAGTGGCCTATTAAAAATGCCTAGATATTGTATATTTCAAAGTACCACAGCCGTGTAGTAACTGAACAGACGGTGGGTATTTACACCAGGTATTGTGAGATAATTTAACAAGAGAACGCACAGTACAGTTGGCCTATTAAATGGCCTAGATATTGTATATTTCAAAGTACACAGCCGTGTAGTAACTGAACAGACGGTGCGGTATTTACCACCAGGTATGTGAGATAATTTAACAAGAGAACGCACAGTACAGTGGCCTATTAAATTGCCTAGATATTGTATATTTCAAAGTACACAGCCGGTAGTAACTGAACAGACGGTGGGTATTACACCAGGTATGTGAGATAATTTAACAAGAGAACGCACAGTTACAGTGGCCTATTAAATGGCCTAGATATTGTATATTTCAAAGTACACAGCCGTGTAGTAACTGAACAGACGGTGGGTATTTACACCAGGTATGTGAGATAATTTAACAAGAAAACGCACAGTACAGTGGCCTATTAAATGGCCTAGATATTGTATATTTCAAAGTACACAGCCGTGTAGTAACTGAACAAGACGGTGGGTATTTACACCAGGTATGTGAGATAATTTAACAAAGAGAACGCACAGTACAGGTGGCCTATTAAAATGCCTAGATATTGTTATATTTCAAAGTACACAGCCGTGTAGTAACTGAACAGACGGTGGGTATTTACACCAGGTATGTGAGATAAATTTAGCAAGAGAACGCACAGTACAGTGGCCTATTAAAATGCCTAGATATTGTATATTTCAAAGTACACAGCCGTGTAGTAACAGAACAGACGGTGGGTATTTACACCAGGTATGTGAGATAATTTAACAAGAGAACGCACAGTACAGTGGCCTATTAAAATGCTAGATATTGTATATTTCAAAGTACACAGCCGTGTAGTAACTGAACAGACGGTGGGTATTTACACCAGGTATGTGAGATAATTTAACAAGAGAACGCACAGTACAGTGGCCTATTA
Source organism: Rhinella marina (assembly GCA_900303285.1). Lineage (NCBI taxonomy): Eukaryota > Metazoa > Chordata > Amphibia > Anura > Bufonidae > Rhinella > Rhinella marina. Next base: position 40,614 of record ONZH01020803.1, on the reverse strand, counting down.
AAATGCCTAGATATTGTATATTTCAAAGTACACAGCCGTGTAGAAACAGAACAGACGGTGGGTATTTACACCAGGTATGTGAGATAATTTAGCAAGAGAACGCACAGTACAGTGGCCTATTAAAATGCCTAGATATTGTATATTTCAAAGTACACAGCCGTGTAGTAACTGAACAGACGGTGGGTATTTACACCAGGTATGTGAGATAATTTAACAAGAGAACGCACAGTACAGTGGCCTATTAAATGGCCTAGATATTGTATATTTCAAAGTACACAGCCGTTGTAGTAACTGAACAGACGGTGGGTATTTACACCAGGTATGTTGAGATAATTTAACAAGAGAACGCACAGTACAGTGGCCTATTAAATGGCCTAGATATTGTATATTTCAAAGTACACAGCCGTGTAGTAACTGAACAGACGGTGGGTATTTACACCAGGTATGTGAGATAATTTAACAAGAGAACGCACAGTACAGTGGCCTATTAAATGGCCTAGATATTGTATATTTCAAAGTACAACAGCCGTTGTAGTTAACTGAACAGACGGTGGGTATTTACCACCAGGTATGTGAGATTAATTTAACAAGAAAACGCACAGTACAGTGGCCTATTAAATGGCCTAGATATTGTATATTTCAAAGTACACAGCCGTGTAGTAACTGAACAGACGGTGGGTATTTACACCAGGTATTGGTGAGATAATTTAACAAGAGAACGCACAGTACAGTGGCCTATTAAAAATGCCTAGATATTGTATATTTCAAAGTACACAGCCGTGTAGTAACTGAACAGACGGTGGGTATTTACACCAGGTATGTGAGATAATTTAGCAAGAGAACGCACAGTACAGTGGCCTATTAAAATGCCTAGATATTGTATATTTCAAAGTACACAGCCGTGTAGTAACAGAACAGACGGTGGGTATTTACACCAGGTATGTGAGATAATTTAACAAGAGAACGCACAGTACAGTGGCCTATTAAAATGCCTAGATATTGTATATTTCAAAGTACACAGCCGTGTAGTAACTGAACAGACGGTGGGTATTTACACCAGGTATGTGAGATAATTTAACAAGAGAACGCACAGTACAGTGGCCTATTAAAATGCCTAGATATTGTATATTTCAAAGTACACAGCCGTGTAGTAACAGAACAGACGGTGGGTATTTACACCAGGTATGTGAGATAATTTAGCAAGAGAACGCACAGTACAGTGGCCTATTAAAATGCCTAGATATTGTATATTTCAAAGTACACAGCCGTGTAGTAACTGAACAGACGGTGGGTATTTACACCAGGTATGTGAGATAATTTAACAAGAAAACGCACAGTACAGTGGCCTATTAAATGGCCTAGATATTGTATATTTCAAAGTACACAGCCGTGTAGTAACTGAACAGACGGTGGGTATTTACACCAGGTATGTGAGATAATTTAACAAGAGAACGCACAGTACAGTGGCCTATTAAATGGCCTAGATATTGTATATTTCAAAGTACACAGCCGTTGTAGTAACTGAACAGACGGTGGGTATTTACACCAGGTATGTGAGATAATTTAACAAGAGAACGCACAGTACAGTGGCCTATTAAAATGCCTAGATATTGTATATTTCAAAGTACACAGCCGTGTAGTAACTGAACAGAACGGTGGGTATTTACACCAGGGTATGTGAGATAATTTAACAAGAGAACGCACAGTACCAGTGGCCTATTAAATGGCCTAGATATTGTATATTTCAAAGTACACAGCCGTGTAGTAACTGAACAGACGGTGGGTATTTACACCAGGTATGTGAGATAATTTAACAAGAGAACGCCACAGTACAGTGGCCTATTAAATGCCTAGATATTGTATATTTCAAAGTACACAGCCGTGTAGTAACTGAACAGACGGTGGGTATTTACACCAGGTATGTGAGATAATTTAACAAGAGAACGCACAGTACAGTGGCCTATTAAATGCCTAGATATTGTATATTTCAAAGTACACAGCCGTGTAGTAACTGAACAGACGGTGGGTATTTACACCAGGTATGTGAGATAATTTAGCAAGAGAACGCACAGTACAGTGGCCTATTAAAATGCCTAGATATTGTATATTTCAAAGTACACAGCCGTGTAGTAACTGAACAGACGGTGGGTATTTACACCAGGTATGTGAGATAATTTAACAAGAGAACGCACAGTACAGTGGCCTATTAAAATGCCTAGATATTGTATATTTCAAAGTACACAGCCGTGTAGTAACTGAACAGACGGTGGGTATTTACACCAGGTATGTGAGATAATTTAGCAAGAGAACGCACAGTACAGTGGCCTATTAAAATGCCCTAGATATTGTATATTTCAAAGTACACAGCCGTGTAGTAACAGAACAGACGGTGGGTATTTACACCAGGTATGTGAGATAATTTAACAAGAGAACGCACAGTACAGTGGCCTATTAAAAGGCCTAGATATTGTATATTTCAAAGTACACAGCCGTGTAGTAACTGAACAGACGGTGGGTATTTACACCAGGTATGTGAGATAATTTAGCAAGAGAACGCACAGTACAGTGGCCAATTAAATGGCCTAGATATTGTATATTTCAAGGTACACAGCCGTGTACTAACTGAACAGACGGTGGGTATTTACACCTGGTATACAAAAAGGGTATTGCAGGCACACAGAACCAGAACACTAGAGCCAAATAAACTGTATTTAAAAAAATAAAATAAAATTCACAGCCGTATACTGCCAGATCAGATGGTGCATATACACACTAGTTATATAACAGGGTTGTTCAGCCTAAAGAACGCTTAACAGTAGTGCCAAATATAGTTTGGTATGTAGCAGAGCACCTAATACACCACTAATGCCTCTCTCTGTCCCTACTCCAGCAGCTATCCCTGAATACAGCAGCCGTTCTCTGTAAAGTCTATATTGTAGTAAAGCTATCACTGAAGTCCACTGTAGTAGCCCTGATAAGGGCTTTTAATCACGCTCCTGCCTGTCCAACAGCTAAAACCTATCTGTCCCTTCTCCAGCCTCTGTCCCTGACTAAGTTCACGCAGCATATGCGTACGAGCAGGAAGAGCTGAGTTTTTAATATTCGAGGTCACATGGTTTTTCCAGCCAATCCATGTAGACGCTGTTTTCGCGCTGCCAGCGTGCTCAGCGTGCCTGTCATACCCCCCCTGCATGTTGATTGGTGGAAAAAGAGCGCCAGGGAAGGTGGGAGGGGAAACGAATTCTAAGTGCGCCATCGCCGTTATACTCGATTGAAATCGAGTATGCCGAATATCGTAGTATTCGATCGAATACCGGCTCGATCGAACACTACTCGCTCATCTCTAATAATAACATATTGTGATGAAAATGTATACTAAGAACCTTCAAAAACCTTCATGACTTATCTACTAAAGTTGATATATTATAATAGATATCACTGATATTGATTCAGGATTCTAGGACTGATCACTTTTCCTCGATGTCAATAAAGAATTTTTACCCCTGTGTCCTTCTTCTAGATTAACACTTTTAGATTGACAGCCTCAAGACCTCACAACTAATATTATCATAGAATTAGAGCTGTAGGGTAAAACTGATGACATTTATATCTATTAGAAATTAATAAGAAATTAAAACTATAATTTGGGTAATCTCTTTCTTTGAGGCAGAAAAACATTTAATTTTAAAGTTTTCTGGGAGTTATAAATTGATGACCTACACTTAAGATAGGTCTTCAATATCAGATGGGTGGGGATCTGACACCCAAAATCCTCAATGTTTTGGGCAGAGCTTGGAGCAGAATGTCCTGTCCAGTTTGTAGTTTCCGGAGCCGGTGTACTACAACTCAGCTCCCATCCACTGTATAATTTCCATTGCCGGTGGCTGTCCCAAACAGCAAATCGGTGGGGGTGTTGATATTGATGATCTATCCTGACAATCGGTCATCAATATATAAGGAAAAACCCTTTAGATGCTTAAAGCGGTTGGCCCATCTCAGACACTAATAGCATATTGATAGGAATCAGGATATGCCATTAATGTCAGACAGCGTGGGTCCAGGAATGCTCACTGTGTATATGTGGGATGCTCTCTATTCTTTTTATGGGAGTTGCAAAAATAGTCAGTGAGTATGCTCAGCTATTTTCAGAGGCCCCATAAAAGTGAATTGAGAGCGCACCACATATGCACAGCCACTTCTCCATTAACTGCTATGAGACCACTGGAAATATCTGAGCCAGCATTTGTCTATTTTCAGATCTTCGATAGAGGTGAACGCAGGGTGGCCGCGCTTGCTCTGTGCATTCTCCTTCACTTTGGGGGCTTGTTCTAGAGAGGTAGGTCCCACACCTATCTGACATTGACGGCATATTTTAGCAATATGCCATCAATGTACCATGTGGGAATACCCCTTTAAAGTCTTATATAAAATGAAAAGAAACTCCAGGGATCACAACACTTAGGTCTCTAATACCTAAAGGGGCACATCCTTGGTCTGTATCAGAACCGTAGGGAGGAAACTGGAGTACCCAGAGGAAACCCAAACAAACATGGGAAGAACATACAAACTCATGCAGATGTTGTCCATGGTCAGATTAGAACTTAGGACCCCAGCACTGCAAGGCACCCCTGACCACTATTGAAACAACTCCCTCATGTATCTGTTTAGGTTTATAAAAGATTCCTTTTAATTTCTGTATGTGTAAAACCAGATGAATATTATTTCTAGGTCACAATATATAATGAAAATGAATGTATATGAGGTTTAATTGTTTTTCTTATCACTGAAGTCACTGTATGGAAGCATGATGTCTCAGAGATGACCTCTAGAGGAAGGTGATCTGCGCTTGACATTTTTATAGCTGATTGTAGCTTCTTTGCTTCTCCTTCTATTGTTTAATCATTGTTCCATTTAAATGTGGTTTTGTTCAGCCAGCGAGCAGAGCTTCCACGTTTCTTAGCTTATAGCGATATAAAGCAAGAATTAATTCTTCAATGAATTCATTGATGTTCCAAAGTATCAGGCACATTTCTCTTGTTTTTTCCTGAATGTAGTTATAAAGCAAAAGTAATTTTGCCATATTAGGCTAATTTTGCTCGACAGATTCAGTTCATGCTTCAGCTGTCGGAACAACTGCTGCCTTCATCCTGTTAGTGATCTTGACATTCCTTTGAGCAACTGAAATAGCACAGATCCAAGGTGCACTAGAAAATAGTGGTGTTTGTGTCATGAATTATTTCAAAATCAATCGCTACATCAAGGTTGGTAAAATACGTTGAATATCGTTTCTGAAAAATAGCAGTTCAGCAGCCATTTCAAGGTAGAGTTGAAAAGTACACAGCACATTGGTGCTGATAACAATGCAAGTAAAGTACAATAAGCAATGCAGCTCAAGCAGTTTTTAATAACATTGCTTCAAGACGTCAGGATTTCTTTACAGAATAAAAGTGATGCTAATATATTTCTGTAATAAACCTGAGATCAGTGAAACTACATGACCACATATTGCATGTATCTGCCAATCCTGAACATGTACAGATGTGTCTTTTTTTTACTTTTCCTCTTGACTTGACATATTGGCCTGTAAGTGCCTATTTCTGCCCCAGGTGACCTCTTAAGTGCCTGTGTCTTAAAGAAGACTGTTAGCCTCTCCTAATATGTTTCAGTAACTCTTTGCAGTCCCGATGTGGAACATCTATTGTTATGACTCTATATATTGCCATTTGTTTATTATTCCTGCTGGAAGGTTATGGGTTATGAATGAATTGCCATCAGTCTGCAATAAAGGTCCAACTGTGTCTTGTCAGTTGGGGGGTCAGTTGTGTCCCTGAACAGTCTGATATTAGCCAATCAGTGCTGACTGTGAAAAGATACACCACAATTGGGTCAGCATGAAATTTCTGCATAAGTGACACATATGCAGGTTAATGTTACATTAATATCACAAAATACAAAGATTAAGGCTACATGTACATGACAGTAAAAAAAAAAAAATGTCAGTTACAAACGGATCAACTGTCCATTTTTAACTGTCTTTTTTTCACTGATGCCTTTCTGAGAAACGGACGTTAAAAAAGAACCCATTCAATTGTATGGAGGCAGTCTGTCAGTGAAAAACGGACAAGATAGAACATGTTCTATTTTTTTATGTCCGTTTTTCACTGACAGTCAAAAAAAATGCAGTGTGAATAACCCCATAGACTATCATTGGTCTTAAAATGGACGTTAAAAAAAATGTACATCACATGTCCGTTTTTTACTGTTGTGTGCATGTAGCCTAAAAATTTAGCTGTGTTTAAATATTATATGGCTTATATTCATGAGTGAATGGAGGCAGGTTCCAAAATGGACATTATTAGTTTCTATTACATCTACTAGGCCTAAAAGAATCAGACACAAAAAATGGTGCAATAGTTTGATGAAAATGACTCATATAACTGTAATGTTTTTTGCTCTCTTATGCAAAATCAAATCTGAAAATTACATATTAAATTTAATATATAAAATAACATAACATTAATATATAAAATAGATTCTATTTTTAAGGGAATCTATTTTATATATTAAAGATATTCCTTTTTTTAACAATTCATTTTTATTTTCTAATTATGGATTTTTTTTTATTCTGTTTTTGGAACATGATTATGGGGGCCTCCACCATCTTGCCTGAGCTACTGTTAACCTTCCATATTCCATACAGAAGACATATGAACTGTAGACACCATAAACATGAACATTCATTAACTTCTATGGAGACTATTCTAGACAATGCCCTATGACCTGTGCAGAGGTCACTACTCATGACCTATTTAATTGGTGGATCCTATATTACCCACCTATATAAAGATGTTATATTTCATTGTTCACTTGTGATAATGAGATGAATGCTCAAAGTGTTCTTTCCAGGAAATTACAGCCAATTCTTAGGATTAGTGGACAAAGAGAAAAACTGCAAGATTGTAGCATTTATGAAATATAGTGAAAAAAAATCACTAAAAATTCTTTAAAAATATATTTCAAAGAGAGAAATTCCTCAAGCATTTAAAGCACTTTCGATTTAGGCAGAATTGATTTGTAACCAAATTTCTTCGGAGGAAGGACCAAAATGAATTTTAAGAAATTCCATAATTCTTAATTTTTCAGACACAGAAACTGGGAAAAGTGGGTGAAAGCTTGACTTTTTTCCATTCTAAAAGAGTTACTACACAAATAAAAACACAGTGTGAATTGGCCCTGAACATTATTCAGAAATGTGGTTTAACGTAGAAAATTGATGAAAAGCTTTTCATCGACTGTTATTGTTGAGTGTTCCAGACATATCCTGTGACCTATGCAGAGGTCATTTTTGCAGACAAGGGGTGAGTTGTGAATGGTTGGTTCCATGTTATCTACACTATTTGGATAATAGTATTGGGATTCTTACACATTGGACCTACAGGAGGTTTTATGACATTCCATTTTGAATCCATAGATTCCATCCATAGACCCCCCCACCACCACCACACACACACAGCTATAACTGCTTTCATACTACTGGGAAAGCTTTACAAAAGATTTTGTTGTGTGTCTGTTGGAAACTTTGCCCATTCATCCAGGAGAATGTTTTTGGTAAACATGTTGGGCCTGGTTCCAATTCATCCTAAAGGTGTTTGATGGGGTTGTGTGGGCCAGTCAAGGTTTTCAACACCAAACCTATTCAATCATGCCTTTATAGACCTTGCTTTGTGCACTGAAAATGGCCGTCTCCAAATTGCTTCCACAAAGTTGGAACCATACAATTGTCAAAAATCTATTGGCATGCTGAATTAAAGACCTATGTCAACCCCTGAAAAACAATCCCATAGCATTTTAAATCCTTGTATATTGTAAAAAAAAATGATTCAAACATTAAAATGTGTAATGAAAGTCTCTATGTGCCGATGCTATAAAATATACATACATAATACTCAAGCAGACATTTGTTATCCTAATCAATCAAGAAACAACTCTCTTTTCCCACTTTTTCCCTCTTTTACTGTTGTGTGCATGTAGCCTAAAAATTTTAATAATTAGCTGTGTTTAAATATTATATGGCTTATATTCATGAGTGAATGGAGGCAGGTTCCAAAATGGACATCATTAGTTTATATTACAGTAAAAGAGGGAAAAAGTGGGAAAAGAGTTTTCCCACAATTACCCATAGAAGCAGAATACAATCAATCTGCTGTAAAAAGATCCGGGAAAGCAAATCAAGTCAGTTTTTATGAAGATAACCTAAGGATGCTTCAGACTTGTACACATTGAGAAGATTACTCTTGTAACCAAGTACATGACCTCCTGGAACATAAAATCATTTGACTCTAAGAAAATGTTAGATGATGTTATAGCAACACATTTCTTAAGATCTTGATCTTAGATCTATGACTTGAATGAGAGGTTGGTAAGATGTGACAGGATCAAAACAAATTTGAAGCATGTAAAATGATAGTATAGTAAATTGATGGGAATATAGCAAATACCTATCTTTGCTGATTTTACAGGAACAGATAACAATTAGTGCAACTGAATGAGTGCATGTTCTCTCCACTAGAGAGACTAAAAAACTTAGATTAAAAAAAAGATTTTGAACATTTACAACACCCCTCATGGAAAAAGTTTTATTTAAGGTTGTTACCATTGCTAAACATTTTAAAATGATTCTTTTTAATTTTACTCTACACTTAATCTTATCCTATTTTTCTATGCAAAATGGGCATTGGTGTTTGTTTGAACACTACCATCCTGTCACTGTAGTATCCAGCACAGTGACATAAAAATGGCTGGATCTGTGCCTGGTACCGCACTCCATCCAGTTCAAGTGAATGGGGCATTGTGTGTGTAAGCTGCAGTACCAGGCTCAGCCACAATTGTTGGATGTCACTGTGATGGGTACTGCAGTGAAGGTTTGGTGGATGTCCTTAGGATAGGCTATCAATGTTATAACCTAGAAATCTGCTTTGACGTTCCATGTAAGTAATGAGTTTCCGATCAAGAGCATCTAAAATAAGTACCAACAATATTCAAAATTTTAACAGTGCCCCTGTGCCATCATCATCAAAATAATAACTTCAAAGAAGCTAGAAGAACAAAGAACAAGTAGAAACTAATGCTTGCAGCATTGCTAAAAAATTCCTTTTTAGTAGAAATATACAAGAGCTGCATTTCTTGGGAGTATTCTAACATGCCTAGCATCTCCCCCCAAGGTTAGAGGTAGCAAATCATTCTGGTCTTACAATTGCAATTTTAAGCAAGGTAATTTGCCTTATGGTTTCATGGCAGGCAAACATTTTCTGCTATTGCAGTATTGTGTGCCTGTGATCCCTTAGATAACTGGAGCTTGATTTTCCATTATTAATGTGAACATCAAGGAGAGAATGACAATGTCTTGTGATCTAATTTAGATATTTATGCACATAGACCATTTATTAGACTTTTTCAACTTTTTGCATTGGAATGCAAGCATTTTAGTCAAAAACCATGAATTGGAAACTTCAGCACCGTAGCCCTCGATGATAAAAACACTTCTTTACTTCATAAGTTAAAATCCAATGCAGTACATCCTTCGATGTCCTGCATTGGATTTTAACTCATAAAATAAAGAATTATTTTTAAGCACCGAGTCTATTGTGCTGGAGCTCATGGTTCGTGGTTTAGGACTCAAACGTTTGCTCACAGGTTTGGTACTCCCTCCTCTCGTGCACACCCATAGGATTCACTATGATCGAGCCACTTCTATGTGTGGGTGAGCTGGAAAAACCTTTATTTTGTGCAAGAATTTTAGTAGCCACATTCCTACTGTTAGGCCCGTACGGTTTAGACGACGCTGATTTTGTGTTTGTTTACATTTTGGGTTCAGGCATGCATGGGCGAAGCCATTTTGCTGGAGCCCTTTTGGACTTCTAATTTTACCTCTGGTGCTGAGCACTTAATCTGGCGACGCCCTGTTAGTTTAAATAGCTGCCAGTCCATTCATTCAATGCTGGTGCTCGCATGTGTTTGCCACAAGAGACCAGCTTACAGGAGTGGAGGTGATTTCTATTTTTGATCTAGCGCCTAGTAGAGGCTTTGAGTATCGTGTGAAAGATTTTGTGCGAGTATATAACTTGTTGTTCTGTCCTTTGCTTTGGGTGTGTTTTGCAAAGGTCGTGTTTTGTATTGTTTATTATCTCGCCCATCTTTCTTTTTCCTTTTGCTGCACTGGGAGTGTTGTAGTGTGCCGCATATCCGTTTCCTCCTTTCCCTTTATCAGTTTTGGTCTTTGCAGTTTCACCTTTTAGCTCTGGTGGTAGATTCCCTTAGTTTGGGTTTTGAGGTCTTTTGGTTTCTTTCCTCTTTGTCTTTCTGCCCCTCTATCCTATCTTTGGGACAGTTCAGGAGTGAGTTAGGGAGTTGGTGGTCAGTGCGCAGTCCACCATCAGGGCTAGCGTACGACAGGATAGTCAGGGATGCAGATAGGGATAGACATTTCCTACCATCAGTATTGATTCTTCAGGTGAAATCATAACAGTAGCACCAGCCCATACCATTGGCAGTAGATCTCAAGATGTTGTCTACAAGCGACCTCTTCCGTGAAGTCCAGAGTCTATCTCAGATGGTGACAGTTCTCCAGACGCAGCTGACTTCTGTTCAAGCATCCGGTTCCAGGACGGTGGAACCTAAGGTAAAACTCCCTGACACATTTTCTGGTGCCAGGGAGGAATTTTTTACATTTAAAAATGCTTGTCTTTTGTATTTTGCTTTACGCCCGGAGTCCTCAGGTTCGGAGCGACAGAGGGTGGGCATTGTTATGTCGCTGCTTAGAAAGGATCCCCAGATCTGGGCGTTCTCGTTGCCAAAAACTGCACCATGCTTGGGGTCTGTAGATGAATTTTTTGAAGTACTTGGATTGTTGTATGATGACCCTGACCGTAGGCGCACGGCAGATTCTAGTTTACGTGCTCTCGTTCAGGGGTCTCGTGATGCGGAGGTCTACTGCACTGAGTTTCGGCGGTGGTCTTCTGAGTTGGAATGGAACGATCCGGCCTTAAGGAGCCAGTTCCATGCAGGTTTAAGTGACAGATTAAAAGACCTGTTGATTTCTTTCCCTGAACCGAAGTCTCTGGAGGACGCTATGTCCGCCACTATTCGGGCGGACAGACGTCTCAGAGAGAGGTTCAATCAGACCACCGTCCGGAACTTCGTTCCCCCAGCCTGCTCTGCAATGGATGAACCTATGAAGGTGGGGAGAACGGATAAAAATTGTACCAATGCACATCAGAGGTTAACCCCCACTGTGTGTCATTATTGTGGTAAAGTCGGACATATTGCACGTTTTTGCTATAAGCGTCTCGGGAAAAATCTCAGAAAGGGTGAACCCAGTCCATCTTCTTTTAGAGTGGCATATTTACGCTCTGATGGGTTGTTCTTCCCGGGATTTTCTGAAATCAATGGGGTTAAGCATGAGTTTAATGTCCTTATAGATTGCGGATCCGCAGTAAATTTAATTGATGAAGCGTTTGTTACTCAGAATCATATTACCACTGAAACCCTGGTTAATCCTGTGCCGTTGATAGCAATTGATAATACCCCATTGCAGCAATGTTCTGTTTCTGCTCAAGTTAAGCGACTTTGTATTTGTTTTGATGGTGAGCATAAGTCATGTGTTAATTTGTATGTTCTTGCGGGCCTTCCCTGTACCATTGTATTGGGATTACCTTGGCCTCTTCAACACAATCCTAACATTGATTGGACCTCTGGAACTTTGTCCTGGGGTATTGAGTCGAGTTTAGAGGTCGATGGGAAACTTATTGCTGCGGTCCTTAATTATGAGTTACCTCTTCAAATCAGGGATTTCTGGGACGTGTTCTCTGAAAAAGAGTCTCAATGTCTGCCCCCTCACAGGTCTTCCGATTGTACCATTGAGTTTGTTTCGGGAGCTAAGATGCCCAAATTGCGATTGTATAATCTGTCCATTCCGGAAAGAGAGTCATTGAAACAATACATTGAGAAAAGCTTAGCTGCTGGTCACATACGTCCTTCCAGTTCTCCGGTAGCGGTTGGGTTCTTCTTTGTGAAGAAGAAGGACGGGGGGTTGAGACCGTGTCTAGATTTTAGAGAGATAAATAAGATAACTGTGCGTGATCCGTACCCATTGCCGTTAATTCCTGATTTGCTGAATCAAGTGTCTAATGCTCAGTGGTTCTCTAAGATTGATTTAAGAGGAGCTTATAATCTACTCCGTATTCAGGAGGGTGATGAATGGAAAACGGCGTTTAATACACCGTTAGGACACTTTGAAAATTTGGTGATGCCCTTTGGCCTCACCAATGCGCCTGCATTTTTCCAGCACTTTATGAATGACGTACTGAGTTCTGTGCTGGGAAATGGTGTTATAGTTTACTTGGACGACATCCTTATTTTTTCTGGTGATCTTGAGAACCACTGGGTCCTGGTAAGGAAGGTTTTAATGCTCCTTAGGAATAATTCATTGTTCGCCAAACCAGAGAAATGCTTATTTGCGGTGCAACAGCTGAACTTCTTGGGCTTTATTATCTCTGGGGAGGGATTCAGGATGGATCCTGTGAAGGTGAAGGCGGTGATGGAGTGGCCTCAGCCTGAGAATCTTAAGGCGATTCAAAAGTTCCTGGGATTCGCCAATTACTACAGGCAATTTATTAAAAACTTCTCAGTGATTGCCAAACCCATCACCGACCTAACCAAAAAAGGAGCTAATGTTAAAATGTGGTCCTCTGAAGCAAAGGAAGCGTTTAAGACCCTTAAAGAGAAATTTTGCTCTGACACCTTCCTAAACAAACCAGATGAGTTCAAACCATTTGTGGTGGAGGTAGATGCATCCTCTGTGGGAGTAGGAGCGGTTCTATCTCAAGAAGTGAATAATGTACGTCGTCCCTGTGCCTTCTTTTCCAAAAAATGTAATACTTCCGAAATTAATTACGATATCGGTAATCGGGAGTTGCTTGCTATGAAGTTAGTGTTTGAGCATTGGAGGCATTTTCTGGAGGGGGCTAAACATCCCATCCAGGTGCTCACGGATCACAAAAATCTAATTTACCTTGAAAACGCTAAAAAGGCTCAATCCTAGGCAAGCAAGGTGGGCACTGTTTTTCGCAAGATTTAATTTTGTTGTGATTTACGTTCCAGGGACTAAGAATGTCCCGGCGGATGCATTGTCGAGGAGCTTTCTTCCCAAAGTGCATGAGGAGGTCCAGGAACACATCCTTAGGGAAGGGATAGTGGTGGCAGCTCTGGACATGGATCTTGAGAGGGTGATTTTGGAGGGGCAGGGAGAGGCTCCGGCTTCGGTTCCCTGCGGAAAGCTGTTTGTCCCTGCACAGCTAAGGTCCAGACTTTTCGAAGAGTGCCATGCATCTTGTTTGGCAGGCCACCCTGGGGTGGCAGAGACCCTTAGACTGATTGGCAGGCACTTTTGGTGGCCGAATTGGCGTAAACAGGTCAGGATATTGGTGCAGGGGTGTACGGTATGTGCACGAGTTAAAGTGTCTCATGCGCGGCCTTCCGGATTACTGTGTCCCCTACAGGTTCCGGAGGTCCCATGGACACACATCTCGATGGATTTCGTCACTGACCTGCCAGTATCCGAAAACCATACCGTCATATGGGTTGTCGTTGACAGATTTAGTAAAATGTGCCATTTAGTGCCTTTTAATAGACTACCTAATGCTGTTACGCTGGCCAAAACCTTTATTAAAGAAGTTGTCAGACTTCATGGCTTGCCAATTGATATAGTCTCTGATAGGGGTCCTCAATTTATTGCCAAATTCTGGCGTTCTTTCTGCAATAGACTGGCCATTAAACTTTCTTTTTCTTCAGGGTTTCACCCGCAGTCCAATGGTCAAACAGAGCGTAAGAATCAGGACGTCGAGCAGTTCTTGAGATGCTATGTAGCTGATAACCAGGAGCGCTGGTCTGAGTTTCTGCCTCTAGCAGAATTCGCTTTGAATAACCACCGCTCATCCACCACTGAAGTTTCCCCTTTCTTTTGTTGCGCCGGTAGAGATCCTGTGTTTGGTACCTTCTCTTCTATTGCATCTTCTGTGCCCAGGGAAGAGTCATTTTCCAGAAAATTGGAGGATGTATGGGCTCGGGTTAGAAGGAAAATTACTGCGGTTAACAGAAAGACGAAGAGAAGGGTTGATGTTCACAGGACAGAAGCCAGGTTTAGTGTGGGAGAGAAAGTTTGGCTTTCCTCTGCCAATATTAAGCTTAAAGTACCGTGTAGAAAGCTAGGGCCAAGGTTTGTTGGTCCCTTCGAAGTCTTGCGGATTGTTTATCCGGCTGCCGTTAAATTGAAGCTTCCACCCACATGGAAGATTAATCCGGTGTTCCATGTGTCACTGTTAAAAAAAGTTAACAGGTCACCTTCTGGTCCGGATCCCATTGTTCCCCCGGTTTCTGGTGATGAATATGAGATATCACACATTTTTGACTCTAGATGGCTTAGGGGCAATTTGCAGTACCTGGTGGCCTGGAAGGGATATGGCCCGGAGGACAACTCCTGGGTCAAGGCAAGCGATGTGTCAGCACCCAGGCTTATCAGGGCCTATCATAGGCGATTCACTGGTAGAGCAGGTGATGGGGGTCCGGAGGTCTCCCCTCAAGAAGGGGGGGGTAATGTTAGGCCCGTACGGTTTAGACGCCGCTGATTTTGTGTTTGTTTACATTTTGGGTTCAGGCATGCATGGGCGAAGCCATTTTGCTGGAGCCCTTTTGGACTTCTAATTTTACCTCTGGTGCTGAGCACTTAATCTGGCGACGCCCTGTTAGTTTAAATAGCTGCCAGTCCATTCATTCAATGCTGGTGCTCGCATGTGTTTGCCACAAGAGACCAGCTTACAGGAGTGGAAGTGATTTCTATTTTTGATCTAGCGCCTAGTAGAGGCTTTGAGTATCGTGTGAAAGATTTTGTGCGAGTATATAACTTGTTGTTCTGTCCTTTGCTTTTGGGTGTGTTTTGCAAAGGTCGTGTTTTGTATTGTTTATTATCTCGCCCATCTTTCTTTTCCTTTTGCTGCACTGGGAGTGTTGTAGTGTGCCGCATATCCGTTTCCTCCTTTCCCTTTATCAGTTTTGGTCTTTGCAGTTTCACCTTTTAGCTCTGGTGGTAGATTCCCTTAGTTTGGGTTTTGAGGTCTTTTGGTTTCTTTCCTCTTTGTCTTTCTGCCCCTCTATCCTATCTTTGGGACAGTTCAGGAGTGAGTTAGGGAGTTGGTGGTCAGTGCGCAGTCCACCATCAGGGCTAGCGTACGACAGGATAGTCAGGGATGCAGATAGGGATAGACATTTCCTACCATCAGTATTGATTCTTCAGGTGAAACCATAACACCTACAGTAACAGTAATAATAATCTAGTGATTATTTGTGAAATTGCACAAAAAGGTTTGTGTTACGTCATCATCTGATGAAGAATAGCATTCTCCCAAGATCATTCTTCTGATATGGCACAATAGCTACACAAATAGGACACCATTCAGAATTTATACCATTATTAGTACACTATTGTACCCCTTGGTGTTTTTTTCAGTACAACATGGAACGAAAATAGACTTTAAATTTGAGAGATATGAATATGAGTAGTGGCTCACCAGTTTGTGAATAATGTTAGTGTGGTGCTTCTAATCACTGGGCTATACCCTTAGCCTAAATGGATTCTATGCAGATGAGGTAGATATGTGATGAGCACTCACTTTACATTTGTTTTTTACTTTTTTGTTTTGTATATTTTGTTAATATGAAGCTGTATTTGTATGTGTTTATGTATGTAGGGATATCAAGGTGTTAGAAAGGCCTACTTTGTAACTCAAATATATAGAGGTACTATGTAATTTGGGTAAATAATTGTAACATTTATTTAACAATGCAGTATCGGATAATATCAAATAACATCAGATAATATCCCCAGCGCTGGTATATACAATAAAAATGAAAAAATAAAAAATAAAAATAAGATAGAATAAAAATAAAAATATATATATAAATTTTGTGTAAAAATATATATATATGAGTCTCTGTACAGCAGCACGTTATTTGTCCCTTAATAGGATGGCAATGTTCAAATATCAGGTTGTGTATAATTTGTGCTGTTCCAATATGCCTCAATAATATAAAAATATAAAGAAAGGAAGTATCAGTCAAAATATCAATTTGTGGAAGAAGAGGTTCGATACATTACCCTCCTATAGAGGTCTGTATTTCCCACTAGTGTTGTGCTGCAAAGGCTCCGTTCCGTGTAGGTCCGGTCGGCGCCCGGCTCTCCCTTGTGGCATCCCACGTGGGTAGCCGTCCGGCGTGCAAGCGGGTTGGCGCGCTGTTTGAGTTTGGGGAGCGTGCCAGAGTCAAGTGTCTGCTTCGGCCGTTTCTTCCCGCTGAGTATTGTCCTGGTAAGCGCTATGCTAATGAGTTGAGTTGAATAGTCGCTCCAGGCGTTTTCGCTTTGCTTCAGCGCTGTAGTGGTAGATTCAAACGCTGCTCCGGCTTTTCTCGTTGATTAGTCTCTCTGCTGAGTATACTGGATACACCGGTAGATACAATGTATCATTTGGTTGTTATGAATACTTTTGTTGTGCCGTGATATGCAATCCACAGGATAATGGTCTCTAAACCAGACGCGTTTCAGGGCTATCCTTGCCCCTTCCTCAGTGGTCTGTGGATTCTCTTTCATTATCTGGCACATTTATAGTATCTAAAATTAAAGTTAAACCCCTCCTATTTCTCAAGGGGGAGGGGATTTTATTATGGGCTCCAGGTTTGTAGTGAACCTGAATTGTCCTGTGGATTGCGGTTTCCCTTTGTTGTAAAAGGAGATGTAGGTATGTGTGGTTATAATACATAACTGGTTATAATAAATACAGATACATTAAAGACAATGTTGCTTATATAAGTCATATTGTTTGAATCCTGGTGGCTCGTTATTTACACTTCCTTTCTGTCTATATCTGATGCTCCTAAAATAGATTTATAGAATGATTATCCTATTGTAGAGGGGTTATCCAGAGGAAATTGTCCAAAGGTGAGTGTGTATTTATGGATGCAAGTATCTGAGGATGCAGGTAACTGAAGATGCAAGAGTTTGTTTGTGATTGTGTGTATTGGACTGCTTTTCAAGATGTGCAGGATGTGTATAGTAATTATCCTATTATGGAGGAGTTATCCAGGGGAAATTATCCAAAGGTGAATGTGTACTTATGGATGCAAGTATCTGAGGATGTATGTGTTTTCTGTTTGTTTGTGAGCTGCTTTTCAAGATGTGTAGAATATGTGTAGTTGGAAACATATGAGTGCTGTAACCGTTAAGTTTTTGTTTTTTGTTTTTTACTTTGATTTCTCATTTTTATTTCTTATTTATTCTTATTTTCCAAAGTAACAACTGTGAGAGTGACTGTGAAAATATATATGCTTCTGAAGATATATATGTTTCTTCTATTTTAATGTGTCTCTTTTATTTTTACTCTGGATGTATCTGGATGGATGTCGGTAGATCTGCGTTGATTGTTGTTTAGGGATGGGGGCCTATAGAGGAGGGGAGATCAAAGTGCTGGTAATTAAACAGCCGGTCTTTGATGTCCTGTCCTTTGAGGGCACCCATCCCGTGTCTACAGAAAACCGAAAATTTCCATATCTGCATTCAGCCCGTTCGGGACTATGGTGTCAAATTCAAAGATTTTCCTTGATTCAAGTCGGGACATGTTGTTAATGTGGTTCCCCCCTCTCCATTGTTTGGGGACTCTCTCTAGAGCTACGAAGGTAAGGTCCTTTGGGTTTTGGTCATGATGTTCTTTGAAATGTTTGGAAACAGTGTGTAGTTCATATCCCTTTCTTATGTTATTGATGTGTTCAGCAATCCTTTTTTTCAGTGGTCTCTTGGTTCTCCCAATGTATTGTTTATTGCATGTGCACTGAAGTAAGTAGATGACATCTATTGAGTTACATGTTAAACATTCGTTGATTTCGTGACTATGTGTATTTCTTGTGGAGGTTACCTTTTCTATTTTTCTTGAGAATTTTGTGGTTCTGCAGTTGCTACATGTTCCACATCTGAAAAAGCCTTTTATGTTTAGCCATGTTTGTTTCTCTTGTGTTTTCTTATTTTTAACTGTAGGGGCAATTTTTATGCCTAAGTTGGGAGCTCTTGTGTATACTATGGACGGGGTTGTGGGTATAATTGAGCCTATTGTTTTGTCTTTAGTTAATATTGGCCAGTGTTTTTTGATTATTCTTTCTATTGTTTTGTGTTGTGTATTGAATGGTAATATTATTCTTAAAATGTCGTTGTGTTCGACTGATTGTACTGTTTTGGGTTTTGGTTTAAAGAAAGACTCCCTTTCCATGGTTTTGACTTGGTTTAAGGATTTATCTAGTACATTAATTGGGTAATCTTTTTTGATAAATTGTTCCTTCATGGCTTCTGCCTCTTCCTCAAATTTCTCTGTTTTAGTGCAATTTCTTTTGATTCTCCTAAATTGGCTGGACGGTACGTTTAGAAGCCATCGTGGTAGATGGCAGCTCCCAAAAGGGATGTAACTATTCTTCGTTACATCTTTCTGAAATGTACTACAGATGATTTTGTTATTGCAGATGTTTACACATAAGTCAAGGAACTCCACCTTTTTGTTGCTGATGTTATTAGTGAATGTGAGGTTATAGTCATTATGATTGATAGTCTCTAAGAAGTTTTTTAAGTGATCCTTGGTACCTTTCCATATGAATATGACATAAACCAACAAATAAACCACTATGGAACGAGATCAATAACACAACCATACCGAAACGAAGAAAGACACGGAGAGGACAGAGAAAGGGCAAACAAAACAAAACAAAACAGGACCCACCAATAGAAGATATTATCATCAATTTAAGTGAACACACACTTACCGCACCACAAAAAAATCTGTTAAATAAAGGATTAAAATACGCCCCAACCAACAAATTGGATAGATTTAACACATTCATAGGTATAGAGAAGTTTATAAGGAGGATGTGCTTAAAGAAATACTTCATTAAAAATCCGATGGAACGAGAAATGAATGAAACTACAATTTATACTCATACAAACCTTAGAGAAAAATCAAAAAAATTCCCTCGGCAAGAAATAAGCAATGAGATTGCGACATTCAGGAAGAACGTAGAATCAGAGATCAGAAAAATAAAAACAAGCCGAATTAGGAACAATTTAAAACAGGAAGAAATCAAAGCAATTAGGGAATTACAGGATATTAATGAAATAATCATACGTCCTGCAGACAAAGGAGGAGCCATAGTTATACAAAATATTGAAGATTACAATAATGAATGCATTAGACAATTGACAGACGAACAAACATATCGCAAACTCACTACAGATCCCACACTCATATTTCAAAAACAACTAGTAGAATATTGTGACAGAGGCCTGGAAAACAATATATTATCAAAAAACGAATACAACTACATTATCAATACCCCCCAACGCCTCCCAGTATTCTACTGCTTACCGAAAGTACACAAGAACAAAAATAACCCTCCAGGTAGACCAATCATTTCCGGCATCGGTTCCATAACATCAAATTTATCACAATACATAGATAGATTACTGCAACCAATTCTAGAACAGATCCCGTCATACATCAAGGACACCACAGCCATTCTACACACATTAGAAGAAATAGAATTTGAATCCCATTGGACCATGGGCACCATAGACGTTAATTCACTTTACACATCCATTAATCACGAATTAGGTATACAGGCTATGAGAAAACACCTCACAGACAATCACTCATTTCCAGACAAACAAATAGGATTCATCCTAGAAGGTATACAGTATATTTTAACTCATAACTATTTCAACTTCAACTCAGACTACTACATACAGTTACAGGGGACCGCCATGGGGACCAGATTCGCCCCCAGTTATGCTAACATCTTCATGGCCCAATGGGAGAAAGACACCATATTGCCTGAGCTGGGGGAGAATCTGGTCCTCTGGCGTAGATACATAGACGACATCATATTCATATGGAAAGGTACCAAGGATCACTTAAAAAACTTCTTAGAGACTATCAATCATAATGACTATAACCTCACATTCACTAATAACATCAGCAACAAAAAGGTGGAGTTCCTTGACTTATGTGTAAACATCTGCAATAACAAAATCATCTGTAGTACATTTCAGAAAGATGTAACGAAGAATAGTTACATCCCTTTTGGGAGCTGCCATCTACCACGATGGCTTCTAAACGTACCGTCCAGCCAATTTAGGAGAATCAAAAGAAATTGCACTAAAACCGAGAAATTTGAGGAAGAGGCAGAAGCCATGAAGGAACAATTTATCAAAAAAGATTACCCAATTAATGTACTAGATAAATCCTTAAACCAAGTCAAAACCATGGAAAGGGAGTCTTTCTTTAAACCAAAACCCAAAACAGATAATCACTTAACTAATAAAATAAATTGTTGCCGTGTCCTAGATAATATATGTTGACTGCCTGATTGGAACACACTAAAAAACTCTTTATTAAATATACATTAAAATCTGTGGCAAATTAACTATTCAGGCTAGATCCCATCTCCACAGCAGTGTGTACGTAATCACAATGTGACACACCTGCTTATGTAGGACCTAATAAAACAGGACCATTTGCTTGGATGAATTGATACTATTTTGCTTGTGTCAATACCAAAGCTCCTAAGCACCCTGTTACATTTTATTTAAAGGGACGAACCAATAGCACCTAATGGGTTTGGATATAAGCAGTGGCTGTAATCTCTGGTTATCTATATTTTGTGCAGCAACAGCTCAAACCATGCCTAATATCCGTAGGAGACCAACACCTATTTAGATGCTCTCAACCGCCCTCCTACACTCTGCTACTGTCCGTCCCTTGCTACCAAATGTATGCTGGCTCGACGCGTTTCTCTCTGACTACTTCTAGTGTCATTCATCAGGAGCCCATTCATACTACTTAGCACATAATCGGCCGCACACCACTGATATCGGGGGTGCAGCCTGGTAGCACGCGGCGCTGTGATGGCCGTGAACGCGGACCATCGCGCCGCTCCTTACATAGATTAAGCCACACCCCTCCTCAGACCTAGCCTCCGCAGCCAACCAATCTCTAAGCAGCAGAGGAGGAGTCACCTTCTCCGCTGCGGCTGCCTTACAACTGCTCCTTGGTCGAGGTGGGCATCAGGTATTGATCTGTAGATACAGAACGCAGTTCATGTCCTATCCGGGAGCCAGTGACATGGGGGCATTATGGCTGGATACAGATCAGAGTGACCCTTGCAGCTTATAACATTGTTATTTTACATCAAGATCAGTATATTGTTATGCCGCACTAATTGTTATCATAAGTGCCATACATGGCAAACCGCATAACATAGTCGATAGAAGTACTGTCTGTACACCCGTATATACATAATGCGCCCAGATTGTCACCATTTTAATGGGCTTATTACGGGTATATATAGAAAGGGATATGTGTGTAATTCAAAACACGAAATATAAATCAAAATACAAAAACTGTAACCAGTAGCCATTGATGATCAACGGGTGTATATACAAACGGAAGGATACATGTGCAATTCAAGACTGTAACAAGCAACCCTTAGTGATACTGAGTAGGTGTCCCCATGTGGTGTGGAATATCAAAGGGACAGTCACTGTTATTCCCAGCACACCCCACACTTTGGCATCCACCTCTCTGTTACCTATATTAGGGCTGTTTGTCAGTCTTGTACCCGCATGTCATAGAGGGAAGATCAGTAGGATACTTTATAGGAGAACCTAATCAATAAAACACGTATATGATATAAACTCATTAAGCCCCCATGGTTTCAGAGTATTTAAGGTAAACGTCCATTGTGCTTCCTTCCTCAAAAGAAGCACATCCACGTCCCCTCCTCTTGGTGGTGCCCGTACATGTTCTATACCTTGAAATTTGATAGACATCTTTTCTCCTGAGTGGTACATTGCAACATGCTGGGCTAAGGGGGTGTCATCTTCCTTTGCAATGTTGCCAAGATGTTCCCCAATCCGTCTCCGGAACTCACGGCGGGTTTTCCCCACATATTGTTTCCCACACATGCATGTGGCCACATACACCACTCCCACTGTTCTGCAGTTTATAAATGATCTAATTTTATATCTGCGACCAGTGGTGGAGCTGGTAATGGTATCCCCTTTTACAATGGCCTTACAAGCTATACAGCCACTACAGTTAAATGTCCCGTTCGGTTTCTTTGCAAGCCACGTTCCCGTTGTAGGCGAGCTAAATGCACTGTGCACTAGTTTGTCCCTCAGATTGGCTCCTCTCCGATATGTTATACTCGGATATTCCCCAACAAGATGGCCTACCACTGGATCAGATCTAAGAAGGTTCCAGTTTTCCCTCAGGATGTTCCGTACCTCCTTATGCGCCACATCAAAGGTGCCAATGATACGCAACTGTGTCCCTGATAGTTCATTTTTCTTGGGATGTAACAGGTCATCTCTCCTGCACCCGACCGCATTATGGTACGCCTGTTTCAAGGGGGCCCACAGGATAGCCCCTATCAACAAACCTCTGTTGTAATTCATTAGCGGCCTTTTAAAGTCATCCCATTCAGAGCAGTTGCGTCTGGCCCTGAGGTACTGGCCTTTGGGGATCCCCCGCTTCAATGGGATCGGATGACTGCTGTCCCATCTTAGTAACGTATTGGTGGCCGTTGGCTTGCGGTACATACTAGTAGTGAGCTTACCAGAGTGATTTTTGGTAATCTGTAGATCCAGGAACGTAAGTTGGGTCATGCTCACTTCAAAAGTGAAGAACAGCCCCCAATCATTCTTGTTGAGGACTGTCACAAAATCCTCAAATGACTTCTTTGTATTGTCCCATAGAATGAAGACATCATCAATGAACCTCATCCATACAAGGATGGACGAGGTCCATTGTTCCATCTCCTCACTGAACACTACAGTTCTCTCCCACCAGCCAGACCATTTACTGATCTCAAACCATCATCCCGAAAAAATCCCCCCGGTAATGAATATACATCATTGGACGCCTTTTTAGCCATAACTACAGAAAGGCTTAGGTCACTTCGGTTACAAAATCAGTCTTTGCAAAATCTGACACAAAATCAGTACTTGGCTCTTGAGGCCCTACAAAAGGATACCAGCATAGTAATAAAACCCTCAGATAAGGGGGGGAATGTTGTTGTGCTGGACCAGGAGACTTATGTTGAAATGTGTAGACGTATCCTGGATGATGAGCACTGTTATAAAAGGCTTGAGCAAAATCCTACAGCTATTTTTAAGCAGGAGCTTGTGGGGATCCTTGATGAGGGTAGAAGGAAAAAACTCATCAATAAATCTGAATATGCATTTCTTCTCCCTACACACCCGGTTACATCAGCCTTTTACAGTTTACCTAAGGTGCATAAAGGCTTGCATCCACTAAAGGGCCGTCCAATTGTTTCGGGAGTTGGTTGCCTCACTGAAAAGATAAGCATATATGTCGATAAGGTCTTGAGAGGTTTCGTGACGAGTCTCCCATCGTATGTGAGAGACTCTATGGACGTCCTCGGGAGACTTAACGACATACATTGTGATAGTGAGGTATTACTGGCAAGCCTTGATGTAGAGGCCCTCTACAGCTCCATCCCGCATGGGAGGGGCTGTGAGGTGGTGGAGGGCTTTTTGAGAGAAAGGGGCTCGCACTTGTCTGCACACAATAGTTTTGTCATACAACTGCTCAGATTTATTCTAGGCAGGAATGTCTTCATGTTTGACCGGAGGATCTACCACCAGCTCAGGGGGGTGGCGATGGGGAGCCCATGTGCCCCCACATTCGCTAACCTCTACCTGGGCTGGTGGGAGAGAACTGTAGTGTTCAGTGAGGAGATGGAACAATGGACCTCGTCCATCCTTGTATGGATGAGGTTCATTGATGATGTCTTCATTCTATGGGACAATACAAAGAAGTCATTTGAGGATTTTGTGACAGTCCTCAACAAGAATGATTGGGGGCTGTTCTTCACTTTTGAAGTGAGCATGACCCAACTTACGTTCCTGGATCTACAGATTACCAAAAATCACTCTGGTAAGCTCACTACTAGTATGTACCGCAAGCCAACGGCCACCAATACGTTACTAAGATGGGACAGCAGTCATCCGATCCCATTGAAGCGGGGGATCCCCAAAGGCCAGTACCTCAGGGCCAGACGCAACTGCTCTGAATGGGATGACTTTAAAAAGGCCGCTAATGAATTACAACAGAGGTTTGTTGATAGGGGCTATCCTGTGGGCCCCTTGAAACAGGCGTACCATAATGCGGTCGGGTGCAGGAGAGATGACCTGTTACATCCCAAGAAAAATGAACTATCAGGGACACAGTTGCGTATCATTGGCACCTTTGATGTGGCGCATAAGGAGGTACGGAACATCCTGAGGGAAAACTGGAACCTTCTTAGATCTGATCCAGTGGTAGGCCATCTTGTTGGGGAATATCCGAGTATAACATATCGGAGAGGAGCCAATCTGAGGGACAAACTAGTGCACAGTGCATTTAGCTCGCCTACAACGGGAACGTGGCTTGCAAAGAAACCGAACGGGACATTTAACTGTAGTGGCTGTATAGCTTGTAAGGCCATTGTAAAAGGGGATACCATTACCAGCTCCACCACTGGTCGCAGATATAAAATTAGATCATTTATAAACTGCAGAACAGTGGGAGTGGTGTATGTGGCCACATGCATGTGTGGGAAACAATATGTGGGGAAAACCCGCCGTGAGTTCCGGAGACGGATTGGGGAACATCTTGGCAACATTGCAAAGGAAGATGACACCCCCTTAGCCCAGCATGTTGCAATGTACCACTCAGGAGAAAAGATGTCTATCAAATTTCAAGGTATAGAACATGTACGGGCACCACCAAGAGGAGGGGACGTGGATGTGCTTCTTTTGAGGAAGGAAGCACAATGGACGTTTACCTTAAATACTCTGAAACCATGGGGGCTTAATGAGTTTATATCATATACGTGTTTTATTGATTAGGTTCTCCTATAAAGTATCCTACTGATCTTCCCTCTATGACATGCGGGTACAAGACTGACAAACAGCCCTAATATAGGTAACAGAGAGGTGGATGCCAAAGTGTGGGGTGTGCTGGGAATAACAGTGACTGTCCCTTTGATATTCCACACCACATGGGGACACCTACTCAGTATCACTAAGGGTTGCTTGTTACAGTCTTGAATTGCACATGTATCCTTCCTTTTGTATATACACCCGTTGATCACCAATGGCTACTGGTTACAGTTTTTGTATTTTGATTTATATTTCGTGTTTTGAATTACACACATATCCCTTTCTATATATACCCGTAATAAGCCCATTAAAATGGTGACAATCTGGGCGCATTATGTATATACGGGTGTACAGACAGTACTTCTATCGACTATGTTATGCGGTTTGCCATGTATGGCACTTATGATAACAATTAGTGCGGCATAACAATATACTGATCTTGATGTAAAATAACAATGTTATAAGCTGCAAGGGTCACTCTGATCTGTATCCAGCCATAATGCCCCCATGTCACTGGCTCCCGGATAGGACATGAACTGCGTTCTGTATCTACAGATCAATACCTGATGCCCACCTCGACCAAGGAGCAGTTGTAAGGCAGCCGCAGCGGAGAAGGTGACTCCTCCTCTGCTGCTTAGAGATTGGTTGGCTGCGGAGGCTAGGTCTGAGGAGGGGTGTGGCTTAATCTATGTAAGGAGCGGCGCGATGGTCCGCGTTCACGGCCATCACAGCGCCGCGTGCTACCAGGCTGCACCCCCGATATCAGTGGTGTGCGGCCGATTTTGTACTAAGTAGTATGAATGGGCTCCTGATGAATGACACTAGAAGTAGTCAGAGAGAAACGCGTCGAGCCAGCATACATTTGGTAGCAAGGGACGGACAGTAGCAGAGTGTAGGAGGGCGGTTGAGAGCATCTAAATAGGTGTTGGTCTCCTACGGATATTAGGCATGGTTTGAGCTGTTGCTGCACAAAATATAGATAACCAGAGATTACAGCCACTGCTTATATCCAAACCCATTAGGTGCTATTGGTTCGTCCCTTTAAATAAAATGTAACAGGGTGCTTAGGAGCTTTGGTATTGACACAAGCAAAATAGTATCAATTCATCCAAGCAAATGGTCCTGTTTTATTAGGTCCTACATAAGCAGGTGTGTCACATTGTGATTACGTACACACTGCTGTGGAGATGGGATCTAGCCTGAATAGTTAATTTGCCACAGATTTTAATGTATATTTAATAAAGAGTTTTTTAGTGTGTTCCAATCAGGCAGTCAACATACAAAACCCAAAACAGTACAATCAGTCGAACACAACGACATTTTAAGAATAATATTACCATTCAATACACAACACAAAACAATAGAAAGAATAATCAAAAAACACTGGCCAATATTAACTAAAGACAAAACAATAGGCTCAATTATACCCACAACCCCGTCCATAGTATACACAAGAGCTCCCAACTTAGGCATAAAAATTGCCCCTACAGTTAAAAATAAGAAAACACAAGAGAAACAAACATGGCTAAACATAAAAGGCTTTTTCAGATGTGGAACATGTAGCAACTGCAGAACCACAAAATTCTCAAGAAAAATAGAAAAGGTAACCTCCACAAGAAATACACATAGTCACGAAATCAACGAATGTTTAACATGTAACTCAATAGATGTCATCTACTTACTTCAGTGCACATGCAATAAACAATACATTGGGAGAACCAAGAGACCACTGAAAAAAAGGATTGCTGAACACATCAATAACATAAGAAAGGGATATGAACTACACACTGTTTCCAAACATTTCAAAGAACATCATGACCAAAACCCAAAGGACCTTACCTTCGTAGCTCTAGAGAGAGTCCCCAAACAATGGAGAGGGGGGAACCACATTAACAACATGTCCCGACTTGAATCAAGGAAAATCTTTGAATTTGACACCATAGTCCCGAACGGGCTGAATGCAGATATGGAAATTTTCGGTTTTCTGTAGACACGGGATGGGTGCCCTCAAAGGACAGGACATCAAAGACCGGCTGTTTAATTACCAGCACTTTGATCTCCCCTCCTCTATAGGCCCCCATCCCTAAACAACAATCAACGCAGATCTACCGACATCCATCGGATACATCTAGAGTAAAAATAAAAGAGACACATTAAAATAGAAGAAACATATATATCTTCAGAAGCATATATATTTTCACAGTCACTCTCACAGTCACTCCCACAGTTGTTACTTTGGAAAATAAGAATAAATAAGAAATAAAAATGAGAAATCAAAGTAAAAAACAAAAAACAAAAACTTAACGGTTACAGCACTCATATGTTTCCAACTACACATATTCTACACATCTTGAAAAGCAGCTCACAAACAAACAGAAAACACATACATCCTCAGATACTTGCATCCATAAGTACACATTCACCTTTGGATAATTTCCCCTGGATAACTCCTCCATAATAGGATAATTACTATACGCATCCTGCACATCTTGAAAAGCAGTCCAATACACACAATCACAAACAAACTCTTGCATCTTCAGTTACCTGCATCCTCAGATACTTGCATCCATAAATACACACTCACCTTTGGACAATTTCCTCTGGATAACCCCTCTACAATAGGATAATCATTCTATAAATCTATTTTAGGAGCATCAGATATAGACAGAAAGGAAGTGTAAATAACGAGCCACCAGGATTCAAACAATATGACTTATATAAGCAACATTGTCTTTAATGTACCTGTATTTATTATAACCAGTTATGTATTATAACCACACATACCTACATCTCCTTTTACAACAAAGGGAAACCGCAATCCACAGGACAATTCAGGTTCACTACAAACCTGGAGCCCATAATAAAATCCCCTCCCCCTTGAGAAATAGGAGGGGTTTAACTTTAATTTTAGATACTATAAATGTGCCAGATAATGAAAGAGAATCCACAGACCACTGAGGAAGGGGCAAGGATAGCCCTGAAACGCGTCTGGTTTAGAGACCATTATCCTGTGGATTGCATATCACGGCACAACAAAAGTATTCATAACAACCAAATGATACATTGTATCTACCGGTGTATCCAGTATACTCAGCAGAGAGACTAATCAACGAGAAAAGCCGGAGCAGCGTTTGAATCTACCACTACAGCGCTGAAGCAAAGCGAAAACGCCTGGAGCGACTATTCAACTCAACTCATTAGCATAGCGCTTACCAGGACAATACTCAGCGGGAAGAAACGGCCGAAGCAGACACTTGACTCTGGCACACTCCCCAAACTCAAACAGCGCGCCAACCCGCTTGCACGCCGGACGGCTACCCACGTGGGACGCCACAAGGGAGAGCCGGGCGCCGACCGGACCTACACGGAACGGAGCCTTTGCAGCACAACACTAGTGGGAAATACAGACCTCTATAGGAGGGTAATGTATCGAACCTCTTCTTCCACAAATTGATATTTTGACTGATACTTCCTTTCTTTATATTTTTATATTATTGAGGCATATTGGAACAGCACAAATTATACACAACCTGATATTTGAACATTGCCATCCTATTAAGGGACAAATAACGAAAATAGACTTTAATTTAGATTTTTATGCAATCTGAAAATTGTTACAGTGGAATAAAAATATATATATATGATTGTCAGCCTCCTCTCCTGTCTACATCAATAACACAGATCATACTTATAACATATTTTTAAATAATTTTTGGTGATGTTATTTTTTAATTTTCCATTGTCACTATCTATATTTAAACAAAAATCATAAAATCCTACAGTTTTTGCACTGGCCACTAAGCTTAAAGGTAGCCAGACATATGAGATGAAAGGCAGACCTCAACCATACTGGCCGACTGAAAAACGAATGCAGACAAGTGTTCACGATCACCGACCCAGACTCTTGTTTGCCAAAAATGTAATCCGCCATGCTCAAAAATGTTGATCGGCTGAAACTGCATGTTGATGACATGATCAACTGTATTAAAAAAAAATCTGACTCCCTGGTTGCACAGTTTAGTTGGTGGGATAATTCGTACAAACTATCCCATGGACGACTGACATTGGAGACAATAATTATCTTAAATGTATGATCAGCTTAAAAAGCACTACTTCCTGGTCCATACAGGTCACTTTAACCTACGTATATGTCATTTTAATACTGCTTTTAATGATATCACTTCTGTGTACAGATAAGGCAGGATCCAACATTCACAATAGGTGATTGTCACAGCTTATCTATTCTCATACAACGACCTCTGCACAGGTCACAGAGCATGCCCAGAAAACTCTTCCATAGAAGTCAATGAGGTCCCCTTGTGTCCATTGTCTCTATGGACCATGGGGCTGCTGTAAAGCAATTTTCTTAATGCTTTCTAAATGCTGCTAAGCTCAGGCAAGATGTCCGCCACCATAATCATGTTCAGGAAAAAAATACAAAAATCTACAATCAGAAAATAAAAACAGATGAGAAAAAAAGGATATTGTTTTCGCTCTGTTCTTTGTCAGATACATTTTTTGGTGACACATTTCCTTTAAGATCTCAGTTGAGCAGCTCCAGTGCAAGCTGAACACTGGGGGCCACTCAGTGCAATGCATGAGCTCAGAAGTCCTTGTATTCTTGAGCTCCTGTCTCAATGGCAGCTTTCTTCCGATTTACAGAAATTTGTCAGTCATCCTCAGGAGGACAGGGGCAGCCACAGTTCATAAATATAGAGACTTTAGCTCTTGGCTTGCCTAGGACTTTCTGCCTAAAGATTTTAAAATGACTAGGCGAAACAAAGTGACCTGCTGTTCCAATCAGGCTCTCTGTCCTTGGGTTATTCTTCCATCAATTTGTGCAGTGGAAGATTCCCTTTAAGTGAATTAACTGAAGTAAACATCCCCCATAGCTAGGCCCCTGACGTGGAGTGTCATTCAGAGGTGGAATCTTCTATCAAGAGTCTGTAATAATGTTCTGCACAGTTGCGATGTACAGACTGCCAGTAAGGTCAGTGCATGCTTTTCAACAAGATCATTTCATTTTTTCATTTTGACTTTGCACCTTATGCAAACTATCATAGCTGACATTGACTGTGTACAATAACACTGGTTATTTGCATGCTAAGTGAACGGTAGACATTATAAGCCTTGGCATTTTTCTACTCGTTTTACTACCGTTGTATTGTACAATAGTAAAAAGGACACATTGCCTATAGATTTGTATTCATCATTGTTACACAGCTAAAACATGGTAGCTATTTTCTTGAAACCTTGGTCATTTATCAAACAGAAATATGCCTACATTTTTCTTGCAAATCTAAACACTTCAATAGTTTTTTCTTACAACATAGCGCAAAAATAATCTGAATATAGAAATTTCTAAAATCCCAACTGCATCAAATAATAAAATAATATACAAGACAAGCTCTAATATACAGAGAGGAACCAGACAAACACTTTCTGGGTCAATACTGGGAATGTAATAATGCAAATCTATATCTCAGATCAAAAAGAGGGACATTTAAGGAGCAAAGAGGGACATAGGGACTTGGGTCAAAAAGATGGAATTGCCCCTCCAAACGAGGGACACATGGAAGGTCTGATGTAGAGGTCAGTGCTGGTCTTAATAAACTTGCCCCATAGTTTATGCTTAAATCACATGTTACAAAATAATATAATTTGAGTCATGCATAATGCATCTTGAATACATTTATTAGTTGTATCAATAGGCTTGATACTGAGTCTACCCACAGGACTTATAGAAGTCTATTGTATTCCTCTAGACAGTGTAAAGGATAAAAGCTGGAATGACTCATGCCATGTTTAATTGCCTTTAGAGTTGAATGGAGTGGACATTTTATGGCTTTATAAATTTCAATCCTGCATTTACATACAATTAAAGTTTTTAACTAACATCAACAAAATGAAGTTATTGTACTAGTTACAATAGTGATGTGGTATATTTAAGTGTCTGATGACTCTTGACAGCCTTAAGCTTCCCATTATGATGCTGTCTTGAATAGTAGGTCAGGTGAGTTTTCTTACAGGAAGTCCAGGAGAGTGGCAATTACCACGTACTGTGAAGCCTCTGCAGTGCACACACAAAAGAGAAAGAAAAGGTGGCAAAGACACTGCATGCCACTTATAGATTTCTAAAACAAAGAGCGATCCATTTTATCCTTTAGATTTTAGTGTATGAAAGCAACCATTGTTCGCTTGTTATTTCATAAACTTACCATGCGCGCCTTTTATGACAGTTGTGTCTTGGGAAGTGTTCATTCATATTAACACAACAAATAATAGAAAATAGTTTGTTCACTTGAAAAGAAAATACACAAAGGATACATGTGTTTTATCTGCAGCCTATTTTGATGTTGTGCATTTGATTTTGGAATTGATTGGTGCTTTTTTTGGTGAAAGCCACCTCACAGGTGGTATGTCTTCAAGACAACTACTTCAAAGGATAACTGATCAAAATGACACTTTTCAAACCAATAATGAAATATATTTTGGAGTGTAATAAATAAAGTTTCAGTTTCGCCCATACTGACACACTTTGATTTGTGAATACGTGAATGCACTGGAACAAACTATTCTTATACTATGATGGAATCTATCTATCTATCTATCTATCTATCTATCTATCTATCTATCTATCTATCTATCTATCTATCTATCGTATACCAGGTCATTTAATGTAAGTGACTTTATGACACCTATAGTCCAATTAAAGGGTCCTTGTCTATTACTAGCATTTGTGTATACATGAGGATATGTTGTACGAATAGATAAAATTTAGAAAATTGAATTAGTGATAAAATCAGTTTTAGATTTGACCTAATCAAAACGATTATGAAACAAATCTAAACAAATCAGATTAGTCCCAAATTTCACAAAAAAATTCTTACAAACAAATCTGACAAATTATGCAAAACGGCACCCACCATATTATAGGTGTATTATAGGTGCGCTAGTTAGGGAAACATGAAAGGAAAGATGAAATTAGTAGATCGCACGATCCTAGGTGGAGCCTGACCTTGCCCCCTGTATATATAGTACCTCTGACTGTGCCCCCTGTATATAAAGTGCCTCTGGCTGTGCCCCATTTATAGATACCACTGACTGTGCCCACTCTATATACAGTGCCTTTGGTGGTGCCTTAATTATATGTAGTGCCTCTAGCTGTGCCACTATTGTGCATAGTGCCTCTGGCTGTTCCCCAATTATAGATAATGCCCTCTGTATATGCAGTGCCTATGACTGTGCGCCCTGTATATATAGTGCCGCTGGATGTGCCTCATTTATATATACCTCTGACTGTGCCCCCTGTATATATAGTGCCTCTGACTGTGCCCCTATTATGTATTGTGCCTCTGGTTGTGCTCTAATTATATATAATGTCTGATGTGCCCCAATTATATAGTGCCTTTGACTGTGCTATAATTCTATATAGTGCTTCTGGCTGTGCCCTGTACTGTATATAGTGCCTTTGACTGAGTTCCTTGTATATATATATAGTGCCTCGGACTGCACCCTAATTATATATAGTGTATCTGACTGTGTCCCAGTTAGAGTCAGAGTCCCTGAATGTACTCCCTGAATATAGACAGTGCTCACCCACTATTATTCTCACCCATCTCTGATCCCACAATGCAGCAGACCTTTCCTCTTCTACTGGGTAGGCTCCTGTGAAAGGTTGAAGGTGGTGCAATGATGTTATCATGCCATCTACATCACAGTAAAGTACCAGAATTTCAGGGCAGTGAACCAATGGTTCCCTTGTTCCACCAGAGCTCCAAGTGCTCAACTGTATATGCATCCTGTGAACACAGACACAATTGATTAAAGGGCCCCAGAAACCAGATAAATTGACCTGGTTCCCCCAATCAAGGAGCATGCTGGGCCTGTATCACTTTCTCCAGGAGCACCATTGCTAATCCAGAGCTGGTCAAGGCCCTAGCAAGTGCTAACAAAAGAAAGCTATGAGATTTTCAAAATGATACTGCATTTCCTTCTCTGGTATGCACAGAGCTAACAGGCTGGCTTAACTCGAACCAATACAATGTACTTGTCACGAGTTAATGTCATGAATCCAAGCGCCCTTGCAGACAAATAACTTGCTGAGATAAGATGGTTTAGATGAACAGGATTTGTGGCAGTCATAATAATATTCCACTAATTGACCAACTTGGAAACTCCTGACAAGCTCACTGTACTACTTTTTGACAGATGATATTTATAAAACCAATTTCTACTGACATCAACAACCATCTATGTAAATGAGAAATCCATCTGGATCCATATGCCGGTAATGAAGCTGGTTGTTCACAAGACTGCAAAACTGAACATAACCTATAGCCTCCTTATCCATGTACAATGATGTCTCCAGGTGCTTAGATAACACCAGGACTTACAGTAGTGCCAAATTGTATAATAACTGAAAAGTTGCAAGAATGATATAATGAAGCACATATCCACACTGGCAAGTGACAAATATGCAGGAGTAAACTCAACTTTAGATGACAGTGACCGAAGGATGATCATTAATGAATGGTGGCACAAAGAGATAAAGGAGATGTCAATCTTACAATGAAGCATATAGGGGATGATGACAGTCAAATAAAGAAGCAGAGGGATAAAAATAACTAAGGATAATAATAATATTATATATCCCTAACCATCAGACCAAACATCACTGACACTCAATGTCCCTGAAGATATCCCTATAGAAAAACTGTAATCTGATATACTGATTCAGCACTTAAAGGGACACTATCGCGAAGAAAAAATTTTTGATATGTTTTACAACATAACAAAAGCAGGTTTTAACATAATGTATTTTTCAAATTGTGTAAATGTTTTTTTTTTTAATTCAGTTTTCTTGCCTTACATGGGGGCTGCCATGTTGGAAGTAAAGTGTGACAGTCTGGATTTACAACACAATGGCACCTCAGGCATGTACATAGGCTTCCTCAGTCGCTGCTGACCCTATAGAGAATGAATGGAAGATGTGAGCCCGCCCTTGTGATGACACCAGTAACACACAGCCAGGTCCTCCCTCCTTGCTGCTGGGGACTCAGAAACAGAGTAGATGGAGGTTCTTGGGGCTGTAGGACCTTAGTGATGTAATCGGCCATGTGACCAGTGGGGGAGGAGACTGAGGAGCAGAGATCTGTGTTTTTGTAATGAAGCCATTGTCTCATCTTATCTTGCTGAAGCAGTGATGTCACCGCTGAAGGTGTGAATTGGTGATGTCATTGGTACCACCCACTTTTTTGCAGCATGCCTACTTACAGGTTGCTCAAAGCCTCATTTGGCCAGCAGAGCTCCCCCTGGTGACCAAAGATGGTAAATATGGTAAAATCTAATATTTATTTATAATATTTCACACATTGGAATTTTTATTTATTTATTATTTCTTACAAATATATAATAGATTTTTTTAGCATAAATAAAATATAGAACAGGTTTTTGTGATAGATTCCCTTTAAATGGCTGTAGTGTGCCTGCCAGACCTCACATTAGATAAAGGCTAACCCCCCATCAGGTGAGACTTGTCCACAGCACTGGCCAGAGAGAGGAAAGCAGGGCAAGCCCTGCCAGCCCTGCTATGATACAGGGAATATCCATGAGTACATGAGTAATTCTCACAGTTTAATACGGAAACCCAAGCAATCTCACAAATGACAGGAGCAGAACAGCACAGTACACTCAGATATTGAGCGAGGAGAGGGAGCTGCCTATGCTTCAACCAACATCACCTATAGGACAACACACACCCCGATGTTTACTAAGTGTGTGCCCCTATGGAAAAACTTAAGATGTGCCTGATTATAAAATAACATATAAGTGCTGTTGTCAGAGTTTACTTATAAGTAGTGTTGAGCGAACTTGCATTTTAAGTTTGGCGCCAAGGTTTGGGGTCAAGTTATCGGAGAATCCCATTATGGATTCCGCTACCATGGACCATAACGGAATTCTATGATGGCATGCACCATGGAAGCCTATAA
This sequence comes from Rhinella marina, assembly GCA_900303285.1. NCBI lineage: Eukaryota > Metazoa > Chordata > Amphibia > Anura > Bufonidae > Rhinella > Rhinella marina. The sequence continues at coordinate 5,538 of ONZH01020803.1, read as the reverse complement.
GAGGTATTCCATATTGCATTCCGTCAAAATAGAAGTCTATGCTGGCCATAGACTTCTATTATGATGGAATGCAATACGGAATGCCTCTTATAGGCTTCTGTGGTGCATGCCATCATAGAATTCCGTTATGGTCCGTGGTAATGGAATCCATGATGGGATTCTCCGATAACCCAAACCCAAACCTTGGACGCCGAACTTAAAACACAGGTTTGCCAAACCCTACTTATGCGGTGACTCCATTTTCCTATCCCAGATCTTCAGATGATATAATTGAGACAATAATTTGGGATGGGAAGCAGAGCCTGCACACTATTTTCTCGGCATATACAAAGATATGTCCATAGTCGAAGTAAAGAATAATAAACACAGCTGGTCAAATGAAGCATGTGAAACAAGTCTGATCGTTCAGAACACCAGTTTCACAGTGCCAAGGTGACATATTCAGTGCACTTCTTCTTGTAGTACTTTCTTGTCAAAATCCCCACCATAAGGTGACTTTCTAATCCATTAAATGCCCTGAAACCTCAGGGACCATAGTTTGCCTGCAGTATGTTCAATAGCATGTCTAGCCACTGTTGTGTCCTTCTTATTGTGAATATCACCAAGATGTTTCCCAATACAATTGTTTTCCCAATGTTATCTTTCATCAGAGGTCAGATAAGACCATAAATCAAACCACCCAACCTCCATCAGACCTCATATCAGACCTCATCAGACCCCTAAGCTCCATTAGCCTCAGACCAGATGCTCCAGCCTCCATCAGCCTCAGATCAAACCCCCCCATCAGACCTGAGATCAGACTATAAATATTAAAGCAGACCCCCAGTGCTGTAAGACACACTACCATTTTCCCTCAGAAAAATACAGTAAATATATATTGTGGGGATTCGCTCTGGTAGGCAAGGTGAGCGGACACAGAGGCACAGAGACACAAAAAGAGTTCTTAATCAAACTGCAGTGTTTTATTCACACAAGCAGGTTTAACAGCTCAGCAAAACAACATCACCTTAGTTGAAAGTCCTGGTGTTCATTCACACCACTCTGCAGGTTCTGCATAAAGAGTCCAAGCCCAGGCGTGTGTTCACCCTTTGCAAACAGATCCACACCAAAGTTTTAAGTCCAGGAAATAATCCACCTGTCTTCCCAGACAGGTCTCAAGCCTTCATCCAGGCACAAACCTCACACAACTTAACACAGACAGCTATACCGCACTCTGCTACTTTTAATAAGAGTTGGTCAACCACAAAGCCTGGACTGGCAAGTGAAATCCGGCCCAGTCCTTAACGCCACCTTGCTGCAATCAGCGTCTGCAGCATATGCTGGGAGGAAAATACCTCCCATCTATTAACAGACCCTTCACTGTGTCACTAGATATACACTCACCGGCCACTTTATTAGGTACACCTGTCCAACTGCTCATTAACACTTAATTTCTAATCAGCCAATCACATGGCGGCAACTCAGTGCATTTAGGCATGTAGACATGGTCAAGACAATCTCCTGCAGTTCAAACCGATCATCAGTATGGGGAAGAAAGGTGATTTGAGTGCCTTTGAACGTGGCATGGTTGTTGGTGCCAGAAGGGCTGGTCTGAGTATTTCAGAAACTGCTGATCTACTGGGATTTTCACGCACAACCATCTCTAGGGTTTACAGAGAATGGTCCGAAAAAGAAAAAACATCCAGTGAGCGGCAGTTCTGTGGGCGGAAATGCCTTGTTGATGCCAGAGGTCAGAGGAGAATGGGCAGACTGGTTCGAGCTGATAGAAAGGCAACAGTGACTCAAATTGCCACCCGTTACAACCAAGGTAGGCAGAAGAGCATCTCTGAATGCACAGTACGTCGAACTTTGAGGCAGATGGGCTACAGCAGCAGAAGACCACACCGGGTGCCACTCCTTTCAGCTAAAAACAGGAAACTGAGGCTACAATTTGCACAAGCTCATCGAAATTGGACAGTAGAAGATTGGAAAAACGTTGCCTGGTCTGATGAGTCTCGATTTCTGCTGCGACATTCGGATGGTAGGGTCAGAATTTGGCGTCAACAACATGAAAGCATGGATCCATCCTGCCTTGTATCAACGGTTCAAGCTGGTGGTGGTGGTGTCATGGTGTGGGGAATATTTTCTTGGCACTCTTTGGGCCCCTTGGTACCAATTGAGCATCGTTGCAACGCCACAGCCTACCTGAGTATTGTTGCTGACCATGTCCATCCCTTTATGACCACAATGTACCCAACATCTGATGGCTACTTTCAGCAGGATAATGCGCCATGTCATAAAGCTGGAATCATCTCAGACTGGTTTCTTGAACATGACAATGAGTTCACTGTACTCAAATGGCCTCCACAGTCACCAGATCTCAATCCAATAGAGCATCTTTGGGATGTGGTGGAACGGGAGATTTGCATCATGGATGTGCAGCCGACAAATCTGCGGCAACTGTGTGATGCCATCATGTCAATATGGACCAAAATCTCTGAGGAATGCTTCCAGCACCTTGTTGAATCTATGCCACGAAGAATTGAGGCAGTTCTGAAGGCAAAAGGGGGTCCAACCCATTACTAGCATGGTGTACCTAATAAAGTGGCCGGTGAGTGTATATATATATATATATATATATATATATATATATATATATATATATATATATATTAGAGATGAGCGAGTAGTGAAATATTCGAAAGTTCGAAATTCGATTCGAATAGACCGCGAAATTCGACTATTCGACCGAATATCGAATCCCATTAAAGTCTATGGGAAAAAAATGCTCGCCACTTGGAAATCTCAATTCGACCACTTGGAGGTCACCAAGTCCACCCTGAAACCTCAGAAAAGGATGCCAACACTGCTGGAATGCAACTGGGACAGCAGGGGAAGCATGTCTGGGTGCATATAACGCGCCCAAGTCGCACTATTACGCCACTATCACAGCCTCTCAACAATACACTCCAAAGACAATATAACCTCTCTGTAAAGTGAGACCATACAAGGAAACCTTCTTTCCTCTACATTGCCATGGACCCCAAGCCATACTAGACAAAAAAGAAGATAAAATTCTGCACCCCTTAAAATCACGTTGCCTATGACAACCACAGATGGCATAGGCAAGGGGGAAAGCAAATAGACCCCACCCCTAATTGTCATTGTGTGTGTGTGTGAGATGTGGTCAGAAATGTCTTCTTTAAAATGTAAAAACAACTCAAACACATGCAGAAGCCTTAAAATGCCCAAATTGTTGGCGCTTGAGATGTCAGTGACCCGACCTGGCCCAGTGTCATGTCTAGCAGGTAAAGCAGTGGGGATGTTGAGGGATGCGTAGGACCGCAAAAGGCAGGAAGAGGCCGTGGGCTGGCCAGAGGCTCATGGAAAATTTTGTGGAGGCCCAAGAGGTGAGACCTTGATAAAATTTTGTGGAGGCCCAAGAGGTGAGACCTGTTAAAAATTTTGTGGAGGCCCAAGAGGTGAGACCTCTTAAAATTATGTGGAGGCCCAAGAGGTGAGACGTCTTAAAAATTGTGTGGAGGCTAAAGAGGTGAGACCTCTTAAAAATTATGTGGAGGCCCAAGAGGTGAGACCTCTTAAAAATTATGTGGAGGCCCAAGAGGTGAGACCTCTTAAAAATTATGTGGAGGCCCAAGAGGTGAGACCTCTTAAACATTTTGTGGAGGCCCAAGAGGTGAGACCTCTTAAACATTTTGTGGAGGCCCAAGAGGTGAGACCTCTTAAACATTTTGTGGAGGCCCAAGAGGTGAGACCTCTTAAAAATTTTGTGGAGGCCCAAGAGGTGAGCCATAAATATATACATTTTTCTTATTTACGGAGCAATTCTATGGCGGTTAAGGAGGAGGAGGTGGAGGAGGAAATGGCACTTCATACAGATGGCACTTCACTTTTGGCTGCTTTCCACTGTTGGAGAAGCAAAGTCCGGGTCAATCCACTTGCTGTTCATTTTGATTAGCGTCAGCCTGTCGGCACTGTCGGTTGACAGGCGGCTGCGCTTATCGGTAATAATGCCCCCGGCTGCGCTGAACACCCTTTCTGATAGCACGCTGGCGGCAGGGCAGGCAAGCACCTCCAAGGCGTACAGGGACAGTTCCAGCCACGTGTCCAACTTGGAGACCCAGTAAGTGTAGGACGCCGAGGGATCGGGGAGGACAGGGGTACGGTCTGCCAGGTACTCCCGCAACATCCGCCGATACTTGTCCCTCCTGCTGATAGCGGGCCCCGCAGTGATGGAAGTTGCACGAGGGGGTGCCATGAACGTGTCCCACACCTTGGAGAGTGTTCCCCTGGTGGCTGTGGGCCTGATCGATGTTGAGGGACTCTGGGAGACCCTCTCCTCTCTGCCGCCAGCGATGGTGGGTGGGAAAATCTCCATCATGTTCTGCACGAGTTTCCTCTGGTATTCCAGCAATCGATTCGTCCTCTCCTCTACCTCTACTATATATTTTATAGTTTAAGGTACACAGCCGTGTATTAACTGTTCAGACGGTGGGTATTAACAACAGGTATTTAAATTATTTTGCAAGAGAACGCACAGTACAGTTGCCAATTATAAGGCCTATATATTTTATAGTTCAAGGTACACAGCCGTGTACTAACTGTTCAGATGGTGGGTATTAACACCAGGTATTTAAATTAGTTTGCAAGAGAACGCACAGTACAGTTGCCAATTATAAGGCCTATATATTTTATAGTTCAAGGTACACAGCCGTGTACTAACTGTTCAGACGGTGGGTATTAACACCAGGTATTTAAATTAGTTTGCAAGAGAACGCACAGTACAGTTGCCAATTATAAGGCCTATATATTTTATAGTTCAAGGTACACAGCCGTGTATTAACTGTTCAGACGGTGGGTATTAACACCAGGTATTTAAATTAGTTTGCAAGAGAACGCACAGTACAGTTGTCAATTATAAGGCCTATATATTTTATAGTTCAAGGTACACAGCAGTAGTGCCAAATATAGTTTGGTATGTAGCAGAGCACCTAATACACCACTAATGCCTCTCTCTGTCCCTACTCCAGCAGCTATCCCTGAATACAGCAGCCGTTCTCTGTAAAGTCTATATTGTAGTAAAGCTATCACTGTACTGCACTATAGTAGCCCTGATAAGGGCTTTTAATCACGCTCCTGCCTGTCCAACAGCTAAAACCTGTCTCTCCCTTCTCCAGCCTCTGTCCCTGACTAAGTTCACGCAGCATATGCGTACGAGCAGGAAGAGCTGAGTTTTAATATTCGAGGTCACATGGTTTTTCCAGCCAATCCATGTAGACGCCGTTTTCGCGCTGCCAGCGTGCTCAGCGTGCCTGTCATACCCCCCCGCATGGTGATTGGTGGAAAAAGAGCGCCAGGGAAGGTGGGAGGGGAAACGAATTCTAAGTGCGCCATCGCCGTTATACTCGAACGAAATCGAGTACGCCGAATAGTGTAGTATTCGATCGAATACCAGCTCGATCGAACACTACTCGCTCATCTCTAATATATATATATATATATATATATATATATTTATAATATACCCAATAATGACAA